>JAZKJV010005183.1:1200000-1551810 GCA_037367405.1 Ottelia alismoides
CGTACTCAGACATATAGTAACACATCTATCTCCGGTCAGAGGATGCGTGCATGTATCGTGATAGCATACGATATAGGACTTTAGTTATCTCGATCTCGTTAAGTCAACTCTTTGACCTAACTAATCCGACACCTCTGAATCTCTATACCTATGCAATGGACCTGCATCAAGAGGTCAGTCAGATATCAGCCTATGTGATAAAGGATTGCCATCTCCTACTCAGGTTGGAGATCACATCTTAACAATCATTTGACGGTGCTTGATGAGTCCTTAATCTAACTCTTTAGATATTCATCGAAGCACCTGCCTCTATGATTCAATAATTGAATCAACAACTGTATGATCATTAAGATAGCCATGGTACACAACCCTAATTGTACTAAGGGACATATTATGCAAATTATTTATTCTTTATTTCAGATCTGCGAATGATATTTGCAATAACATTTATTACATAATGGCTCGCCGTGGGCTCGCATGTCCAACAGTCTCCCACTAGCCCAAAGAGCCATTAATGGGCTAATTATTTAAACCCACACTCATGTGACAATCATATGCTATTTAGAAAAATAGCTAAGTAGGCTAATCAATCACTCTGTTCCCGCAAGATTACGCCAAGTCCTTTTACGGCAGTTGCATATCCCCAGTAACAGTGCTTGCATCCAATGCGAATGTTGCATCTTATGCAACCAATACTCAATCTTGTTAAATAAGTTATAGTGTCCTTGACACTATTGCTCAGTAATTATTATAACCACTATATCCATAATCCTTATCAGAATACTTTTATTTCTGGAGATCTCTATTTCCTAAGGTATCTACACTTAAGACCCTTATAGATAACTATCTACAAAGGTCTTAAACTTTTGAAGATAAGACTTTGAGATTACTATCTTAAAAGATCTTGTCATCTATGAAGATTTTGTCATTACTTCAATCAAGTGTTTTCTCTCCATAGTAGGATTAGCAACACTTTTCTACTCCCACTGCATGGCAGATATCTGCTTTTCTACACATCTAGCACACACTCAGCTTCTCGTAACCAATGTACAAGTGCAAGCAGTTTTAGCATTCACTTCCTCTACTCTTTGAGGTACTATCCTAGGTCAGTACCATATCTTAAGGGATGGAAGTTTTTCTTGGAATTTCTAAGAATGGAATATGTCTAAGGTGTACTATAAATGTGACAGTCCCAATATCCTCTTCTCTTTGCTTTTGAATACCTTCAGAACTAAGATCCAAAAGGCATCTTTTTTTTTGAGATCATGTCTCAAGGTATGGAATAGCTATATCATAAAACACTTATTATCATACTCATATCATTTTAAATGATTAGGATATTATCGACACTTAGCATTATGGACACAATGTCACTCCCACTAAGCTTCACATGGTACACCAAGATTCTATCTAAAATCATAACATTTATAATTTCATTAAATACGATGTTCCAACTACAAGAATCTTATATTGAGTCCATAGATGGAGTTCTTTAGTTTACACACCTTGCTTTCCTCAACCATGAAGCCCTAGGGCTACTTCATGTGAATATCCTCAGAGAGGCATTTATAGAGGAATGCAATCTTGACTTCCATCTCGATGATGTCAAAGCCAAGTTATGTAGCTATAGTTCGCAATATTGTGATGAGTTCAAGCATGGTCATTGAAGATCAAGTCTCATTGCAAGCAATGTCATCTCTTCAATATGTAGCTCATGGCTACAAGCCGTGCTTTGAAGGTCTCTACCTTATCATCAGGTTCCCTTTCTCTTGAATATCCATTTACACTTTAATGGGTCTAACCCTTATAGGTGGATCCTCGAGGCTCCATATACAACACTTGTATATGAAGTATACCTTAGACTTTTATTGCTAACATCCATCTTTCCATGTCATGATTCTCAAGAGCTTGATCACCTGAAGTCCGATCATTGCAAGACTTAATTGACACATGGAATACATCCTCAAACTCATTTGAAGAAGTATTAGCATTTCATCTTTAATTGTCCTTTTAGTTCCTGATTTCATGAGCCTCATTATCTTCTCAAGATTAAATGAGTTCCTATACTTCATTTTCATCTTGATTCTCAAGAGTCTCAATCATCTAAGAATCCCATTCTCAGAGATGAGATATTTTAAGAATCTCAAGGTCATAAAGTAGTTATCCAATACTATCCTTTATTTTTCTAATGAAGTAACACTATCAAGAGCTCAATTCCAGCTTACTTGCATGGAATCTTATTAAGTATGTATAATGTAGTCTCTACTACATATATACTTGGAAACTAAGAGGAAATTATGCTAAAATTCATCATTGATCAAATCATGTCACACATGATCTAATTGTATCTCCCTACAACCTTATTGAGTTTAGGTTTATCGGGAGGAGTGAGATAGAAATGATATTCATATCTCCATAAGGTATTCTTTGAATTTTATCTAACAGGTACAAGCTACCTAGGTTTGATCAAATTCATTTCATCTTTCTGCAAACTTTGGTTTAACCCAAATTTGTGAAATCTTTGAACACTTCAAAGGTTTCTTAGGTGAAGATAGGAAATCTCATATCATACATAATCATCAATAGATAGCACATATCCGTAATGTTTACTATGATATAGATGATCCACATACATCAATATGTATGAGATATTGAATACCTCGACATCTAACGCCATTTCCAGAGAAGGGTGTATTGGAAATTTTACTTTGAATACTATATTCATAAGTACGTAAGATTTGAAATTTTAGACGTTTTAAAGCTTCATATCTTACTAATCCATTGATCTCATCAACAAACACATGTCCAAAACTTGATGCCAGATCATTGTCAAATGATCTTCATCCTCTTATTGATCTTTTAAAGGTTTAATTTTCAATTTTAGAAATCTTAATGAACCATTCATTAATTTCTAATTTTGTGGAGTCCACTAGATGTTAGATTACTATCTGAAATATATCCATCATAACTCTTTATGATAATTCCATCTCAGAAGTCATGTTTATTTATAACATTTAGAAACAAACAATGAGTGTATTCTAATATCTAGGTCATAGAGACATTCTCTAAGACTAAAGCTCTCCCACTGAAATTTAGAAGTCTATCAATCCAACAGAGATTGTTGCAACAACTGCATTAATATCCATGCGGATGACTACAAACCTTAAGATCAAATATCTAGTCTTCTAAAACATATGCAACATATTGCAAGTGTTGTTAGAAGATTGAGATACAATTTTAAGACTTTATCTTATTCAATAAGAAAGTCATTATCAATGATTTATGTAGATTATTCTGATGCTCTATCTAAGTCCTTCTCTAAGTATTCCAGACAGACTTGATAGTAATTCTATCAACATACTGACTTCTTGCAGTATTGGCATTCATCCAACTCTTAGGACGTCATGTGGAAGTCAAATAAGTACGGTCAACTCTTTGATTATCCTTCTCATCATGGGTCCGACCCATGCTTCCACTGCACTCCCTTTATCTATAAACAACCATTGCTTAAGACTAAGGATCTCTTATGTTAAATTTAAAAGAATTCATTGTAAGAGCATTTCAACATTTATACATGCTTAATTAAATTCATACAATATGAATATTATGAAGCTTCATGACTGAGTAGAGAATAGACAGTAGAATGATGAAACTCATCATTTCTACATCCATCGTAACCCAAAGACTTTGGTTCAGGCAGGTACTCAAACATTTTGAATACATCTTCTCTTTCGAGCTACCATTCTGCATAATACAGAGAACCATGTCATTCATGATTAAATGTCTAGAGCACATATGTAAGCCAAAATATATTCTTTGATTTTTTTATAAGGATTATTCGACAATTACGATCACCATCGACATGTCACTTCGAAAGTACATTCGATGAGAGATCAAGACTATAGAGACATAGGAACCCTAAGGTGATGTCTTATTGTATTATTTAATTGTTATTCCTCATTATATTGAGGAAACTTGCACAATGCAACCACATATATTATGTGTCCAACTGCAAGTACAATATCTGGATCATGAGTACAATCCATGATATATTTCTCGTTATTATTGAGTATGACATTGAGGGGGTTTTAGAAGGATTATCTGATATAGGAAATTTGCATAAGTGTATATATTTTTATATATATACATATTTTTATTTTGATTTAGGAGTTTTTATATCAAATTTGTCTTGCCTTGTCAACACTGAAAGTTCATTCACTTAATCACTTTCAATGTAAGATATATACTTATCATTATATCTCAGCAAGATCTGGGATCTCCTTCCTTATCTTTGTCACGTCCCAATAATATGAGAACTTGTAACTCTGATAAAAAGAAGCAGGAACACATTCCACCTTGCAAGTCCAACTTGCATCTGCTAATGCGGTCTTTAACACCCGAGCCCACCACCCCTAAGGTGATGTTGACCCATCATTAATTGAACCAACCGTCAACATGCTTAATAATCGCTATACACAATCCAATATCGCCCCAATAATATGAGGACTCGATATTGGGGTGACTACATATACGACCTTACTCTTTCGAGAAGCAAAGAGCCCCATCCAGATGTGCTTGCATACAGGAGCTGTCATTTCGGACAGACGTCTCCGACATACAATCTCTGACGACGGAACCCTTCGCCTTGACGGAAGACCATGGATGTCACTAATGTGATCCTCCATATCATATTCAAATTCTAATTAATCATTATGAATCACATTCATTATGATCAATTCTTCCAAGGGAAATAACACATCTATTTATAATAGAGTGTCTTAATTTTAATTGGATTCCAATTAATCTAATCATATTAAATTAATGATCCAATTAATATCCAACAAATATTCTTAGTTGTTACTTTAATTATGGTATTATCTCAAATAGGTATTATTTTGAATTTTAATAATTAGAAATACATCATGATTTTTTAAGCATTATACCAACCCTACCCGCTGTCATGGCCAGTACCGACGAGAGTGGGACAGACCACACACGGTGCAACCTGCTACCCCAACGCTCCCCGACTAGGCACCATATCCTCCTCGGGAAAGGATAATGCAAAATAGATCACTTTGTACTTGAGATGATCATCGGTTTTTCAACCCAAATTATACCATATAATATTCATCAAAAACATTTTGATAATATTATAAGGAGATTTGCTAAACAAATCCCCAATCCTATTCAAGCAACAAGTTTTTGCATGTAAAAGTTGTCCTACAACTATTGCAGGATAAACTAGAGTTTTCATGAAAATAATGTTTGTTGGAAATTTTATATTATCCAATTGTGATCAAGATCAACTATCTTATCATTTTGGTTAGTGAAATGTCATTCAAGGAAATATTTATCATCTTTAAATATTTAACAAATATTTATCAATAATCGTTTCAGAAAATTAACAATTAATTTCCATCAATTTATTTGAATGACTATCACAAGATTCATGATCAAGTTTGTTAATTTCCTGCAGTGACCCCTACTCACTAAAATCATCATAACTCGATCAATGAAAATCCAATTAATGCAAACTAAATTTATTTTATTCGCCAATTTGATTTAAAACAGAACAAAAGTGATAATTATGCATTTTCAAGCGTCTATGACCCATAATTATCTCTTTAATTACGTCACTAACTACCATCCCCGAAACAGTGGACATATGGTTATTAAAAAGATCATATCTTGAGTTATCGGATTCCAAATCATGCAAACTCAAATCCTACTGTTTCTTTAATTAATGAGTAAAATTATCCAATTTAAAATTTCGTGTTTAAACTTTTTAAACAGGGCCGAAATTTTATCACAAGACAGAGCTGCGAAAATTGAAATGCTAAAATCTTCACGAAGCCAAACGAACCCAAATTTTCGTAGGTTCATGGATCTAATCCAAAACCTTCGACAACCTGGCTCTGAGACCGCTTGAAGTATACGGGAAAAATCTTCAAGCACCTCATGGAAGCATGATGATCACATCGAATGTGATCGGGAGCGACTAGTCGCACTAGTTGCTCCGGGCAGCGGAAATTAAATTTTTTTATGTGATGAAACCACATGATGCAAGAACACTTCTCAGATAATTTCATCTAAACCACAAACAACTAATAGAATTACCTCTTGAAGCGTGGTTGTGATCGAGTCTCTAAACGAAGATACCTCATGTCTCAAGTCCGATCTGTCGGAGGAGACGCTTGCGAGCACGTTGATGAGACGCGTCCTTCTCGCAATTTTTTTATGCAATGAAACTACATGATCCAAGAACACTTCGAGGATTATTTCATCTAAACCACAAACAACTAATAGAATTACCTCTTGAAGCGTGGTTGTGATCGAGTCTCTAAACGAAGAGACCTCATGTCTCAAGTTCGATCTGTCGGAGGAGACGCTTGCGAGCATGTTGATGAGACGCGTCCTTCTCGCAATTCATGTTGAAGATCCAAGCCACGAATCTCCTGATCTTGAAAAACAAGATACAACGTCTTCTTCACAAGCAAGGCATGTCGAAGTAGATGGAGATCCACAAGCAAACGATCGGGCAACATAACGATGACGCTGCGGCGATGAAGGATATCTCTAGGGCATCCATGGTGGACGGCCACATGAGAGATAGAGAGAGTGGGGGTGTAGAGAGAAAAGAGAGAGAGAGCATTCATTAATCACATATCTATTGAAGAGCAAGGGGTGTCTCTTCTTATATAGGGTTTTGGGAGTCCATGGATCCAAATCCATGAACAACACACAATCAATGGTTGAGATTAATTTGTGTTTCTTTCAATGGATATGATCTTGTTGTAAAAACACAACAACAATAAATTTAATTTAATTAAATATATCGATAAATCAATATATTTAAATTCTAACCAAATCAATTAATTATCCTTGGAGACAATGAGGAGATAAACCATATACACTAAAAAGGGGGATGGTTACCAACATCTCATGAGATCTCATCATCTCATGAGATCTCATTATCTCTTGAGATACATTATCTCATGATATCTCCAGGACTTATAGCAACAATTGTTGTAAATTATTTCACAAAAATAATTCATAATTATCTTGTGAAATATTGCAATCATGCTATTTGGAAAAGTTTGAATCGCATTCTTATCCCAAAACAAAATGTTATTATATTTTAATTAATCATCCAATGTGAATCCAATTGACATCAATAATTAATTAACAAATATAAAATACAATATGCTCTCTCTAAAATATTATAAATCACATTTATAATATATATGATTAATAATGATAGTGCTATCCATATAATTCATATCCATGATAATTAAATCGTATTTAATTATCTTGGATCTCTATTCTCATGTGACAAAATAATATGAATCACATTCACCTTATTCACATATTTGATAATTAAATCACATTCAATTATCTCAGATAACTTTCCTTATAATATGAATTGAATTCATATTATCCATGATAATTAAATCACATTTTATTATCAATTTTCTCGATGCTCGGATACATATATCAACAATGAAATTATCCATGACCTCTTTCAAGGATAATGTTCTTTCTCTGCGGATACTTGGAGATAAGAACAGGGCAACTGTATTGTTCCACGTATAGTGATGTGGATATTGAGATCCCATCTCAAATCCAGATCTCGGGCCTCCCATAGATGCTTGATTAAATCAAGACCGCAAATATAATCTTCTCATTACATCCGAATCACATTCAGGTCAATGTCCAACATTTGGACCATGATCAGATTACTTCTCTACTGAGAGGAGTCACTAAAATCCAGACCCATTTCATCATTCCCAAGGAATGGAAGCGTCATGGTTATACAACACCCTCAAGTATTCCCAATTCCTGTACATCTTGTATACTGGAAGACTCAGAATAAACCCGAAGTATTAGATCAACTTTATACTGTCTACTTCAAGGTTTTATCAGTAAGTTTCTCATTTGATCATTGGGAGTTGGTATCGATCATATACTTTCTAAAAGTATATATCATACCTAGGTCTTGATCATATACTTTCAAAAAGTATATATCAAACCTACAAATTCAGTCAAGCTTCCAAAGCGAGACGACTGTGCACGGAATTTGATTCTTCCCAATATCTCATGAGTGAGCTCATGTCTTCCGGTTCAATAATGAACCTGTATGATCCCTTCAAGAAATCGTATTACTCATATTCCCTTGCATGCACACCAGAGCGCCATTGTATATTCCTTGGTTAGGTCATCAAGCTATTGGTCTGCCAAATGTACATACTCAGACATATAGTAACACATATTTCTCCAGTCAGAGGATGCGTGCCTGTATCGTGACAGCATACGATATAGGACTTTGGTTATCTCGATCTCGTTAAGTCAACTCTTTGACCTAAATAATCTGACACCTCCAAATCTCCATTCCTATGCAAAGGACCTGCATCAAGAGGTCGGTCAGATATCAACCTATGTGAGAAAGGATTGACATCTCCTACTCAGGCTGGACATCACATCTTAACAATCATTTGACGGTGCTTGATGAGTCCTCAATCTAATTCTTTAGATATTCATCTAGCACCAACCTCTATGATTCAATAATTGAATCATCAGCTGTATGATCATTAAGATACCCATGGTACACAACCGTAATTGTACTAAGGGACCTATTATGCAAATTATTTATTCCTCATTTCAGATTAGGGAATGATATTTGCAATAACATTTATTGCATAATGGCTAGACGTGGGCTCGCATGTCCAACAAGGTTGTTGTGCTATTGTCTATTTAGTTGTCAATCCTCATTATTGTGAGTAAACTTGCACATTGCAACCACATATATTTCATGTCCAACTGCATGTCGTACATCTTAATCATGGATCCAATTCATAACATTATTCTGGTTATAATTGAGTATAGGTTTGAGAGGGTTTAATGAATCTTATCTAAAATAACATAATTTGCATAAATATGTATCTTTAATTATGGTTATTAATATTTTAAATCAAATTTGTCCGACCTTTTAAACTCTGAAAGTCCATTCCCTTATTAAACTTTCAAAGAGAGAGATATATCTCTAGCAAGATATGGGATCTCCTTTTTACCTTTGTTACTTCCCAATAATACAAGAAACTGCAACTTGGATAAAAAGAAGGGGGAATGCATTCTACCTTACACGTCCATCTTACTTTTTACAATTTGGTATTTAACTCCCTGGCCCACCACCCCTAAGGTGATGTTGACCGATTGCTAATTGAATAAGCCATCAACATGAATAGAACTCACTATGCATAACCCAATATCGCCTCAATATTACATGGAACCAATATTGGGGTCACTATGCAGACGGTCTTACTCTTTAGAGAAGCAAAGAGCCTGATCCATTTGCGCTTGTATGAAGGAACGATCACTTGAGATATACGTCTCCAACATACAATCCATGCTAATAGAACCCTTCATCTTGATTGGTGACCATGGATGCCATTTAAATGATCCTACATATCCCATTCAATTTTTAATTAATCATTATAAATGATATTCATTACGATTAATTATTCCTAGGGAATTCCATCTACATTCATAATGGAGTGTTTATTTTAATTTTATATAATTAATTTATTCATATTAAATTAATCAATAATCCATTTCAATCAACCAATAAATAATTAGGGTTCTGTCGACATTACCATATATTATAGGTTCTTACAAGTACACATTATTTTGTATTTTAATAATTAGAGTACAACTTGACTTACTCATATTATTCTTTACTAAAAAATGGATCCGGCCATTACACTTGAGTTATGCTAGGAGGTAACATTTCCTTGACATTCACGGTGCTAATAAAGGAACAAAGCCAACATACCTAGACTAGATAACTTCACCACTCTGATTGAGAACAACACAAAAATAATATCAATGTACTTGAGATTTTATAGATAAACTTTGATGACTGACATTATACCATATAGTAATAATTCAGAAATATTAGGCATCTTAAAACAATTTGAGATCCTAAATTTCCACTCATATCAAGCAATCATGTTTTGCATGTAAAAGTTGACCTACAACTATTGTAGGTTAAACTAGGATTTTCCATGAAACTCTCATTCAATGGTCTTTGATCTTTAATCAAATATTTTGTAAATATTAAGAATAAATTTAATCAGGCCATATTCATAGATACCTTGAGTTACATTTAATGATAAACACATTAAGAAAGTGATCTTGATGATCCAATAATCATCCGAGCAATCTCCACTATATATAGAATATCTAGGGCAAATGGAGTCAGAATCACACGAAATAAACTCGAGCAGCTTCCTAATTTAATTCTCTACTTAATTGAGGTGTTTATTTCACGTTTCATGACATAAAATCATTAAGCAAAGATAAACTTCTTACAGATCCATGTATACAAGCAAATATAATTACATCCACGGGAACTTTTTGAATATTAATTCTTGCACTTTTGGTGCCAATTATTGGATATTATTTTGGAGACAGTTTAGATATTTTAAATAATTTTTATTATCCAAAAAATACATCTAAAAAGTTCATAAACAAGGGTTTTTCAATTTAATGGAAAATAATTTGGAACATGCATCACACGCATAAACCACGAGTCCTTGTACGATCGATATGCAAAACATTGTTCCCTAGTATTTTCGATCAAATCCAAGACCTTTAAACATGACTCTGATACCACTTGAAGTATAGGGTTGGGACTTAGCACATAATGGAAGAGTGAAGGTCGCATCGCATACAACCCATGGCAACTAGTTATACTAGTCGCATCAGGTAGCAAAATAAAAAAAAATGAATAGATGAAACCACATGATTTGAGAACTGTTTCCACATTATTTCATAACAATACTTACAAGTACAAGGAATACCTCTTGAAGCGTGTTTGTGATCATGTCTCTAAACGAGGAGACCTTTTATTACAAGTCCGATCTAACGGAAATCACACTTGCAGGCACGAGGATGAGATAGGTGCAACCTGTAATCCAAGTTGATGATCCGATCGAGGAGTCTAATGAATCTGCATTTCATCATCTTTATTCATTTATTTTAGCTTAAAATACCTTATAAAACACCTGTATATATATCAATAAATCCATCTTCTTACTAACCAACATCTTTGTGTATATATTATTTATTTTAACCTAAAGTAAATAAATGAAGAAATAAAGGAAAAATAAATAAAATAAAAGACTACATATATGTAATAGATACATGCTTAATCAGACCCCAAGAGAAGGTCAAGACTTGACCTAATCGACAAGCAATAAAGAAGGGGGATATAGGGTCTAAAATCCAGAAAATACTTGACACCCGTATATATTCCACACTTGTATAATATTACACTCTATTTCAATGAATTATTCATAGCTAAATCCCTTGAAAATAAAGATAATTCTTTCCTAAAAATTGTGCATAATCCAAAAATAATGTCAGTAAAAACATGTATATATTGTATAGATAAAATCACTCTCAAAATGCCAAGAGCTCAACTTCCATGATCAATATTCCCTCTACTTGAACTCCAAATTAAGAAAACTTACTTTCATTGTACTCCAAATTAAATTATCTTTAAAATGGAGGTAATTTCAAAAAATTCCGAGTTAAGGTGTGAAATGTGGCCAATTAGGGTATTATTGTATAATAAACATATGTATACTGCCTATATTATTTAAATTTTTTCATGTGCATATTTGTGAATATTGTATTTTTCATTACTTTTATATATTTCACTTAACTTATATAAAATACAAATAAAATCAAAAAATCAACAAAAATGAGATCATGTATATATTGCATATGTATCACCATGTGTATGTTGTACCTATAACTATTTAATTAACCAATTTAATTAACACCTAAAAATCAAATAAAAATATTATTATAACCTTTGTAAAATTTTGTTAATAAATAAAAAATTAATTTATATATATAAATAATTAATTAAAAATTAATATACTGTATACACATGTATACAT
The DNA here is from genome assembly GCA_037367405.1 of Ottelia alismoides. Classification (NCBI taxonomy): domain Eukaryota; kingdom Viridiplantae; phylum Streptophyta; class Magnoliopsida; order Alismatales; family Hydrocharitaceae; genus Ottelia; species Ottelia alismoides. The sequence goes on from JAZKJV010005183.1 coordinate 1,211,967, forward strand.
ACCTATAAATAACAATCTATATTTATTTCTACCATTGTAATTATATAATTTATTAAATTAAAAATCACCAATATTAACTGTAAATTAATAATAACATTTATATTCAAATTACTTATTTAAATTAATTCATTCTTGATTTTTTATTGATTTATTTAGCATTTCCACACTATTTGTCGCATAGCCTAATTTCTCCACATTTGTGGCATGTCATGATTAGCCAAACTCGAGTCTGTTAACCTCGGTAAACTCCTCATCCATGCCCTTTTTCTCCTCTATCCTCGCACCGCCATTTCTTCGCTCAATTTCCCACGCGCCTTGATCATTAACCACCCACAATTGCTTCTCTGATTCTCTCGCTCTTTTAAACCTCTCACTCTTTAGTCCTTCTCCTCTGAATGCTCCACAAATTGCGCCTATTTTGATTTTCAAAATTCATCAGATCCACGCCTATAAATGTTAGCCCTCCACCTTTGGTGACTCTTCAATCCATCCTTCGACCGTTTTCCTCTCTGAGATCGGTCCCTGGAGTGAGCTATAGGCGACAGCTACGGTCACCCACGATTAGGAGTGAGAGTGAACACCTAAGGTTTGTGATTCAACTATGTATTCGACGATCGCTGCTACACGCCTCTACCTCTCCACCCAGCCGCAGATCGAGGCGATCTTCATCGTTCCTCTTCTCCAGAGGTAACCTAGATAGAGTTTCTTCTATTCAATCATTATGATTCACTTTAATTTAATTTTAATCATCTAGATTATATCTTTTTCATCCACCTTCGATCTGCAAGATCAGAGGAGTTATGTTCGCAATCAATCATTTCCGACCACGCCTACATCTCCGCCGGACCTTTCTCCATCTCTTCCATATTCTCCACACCTTTATATCTTCATAGATCCAGAGTTCAGTATCTAATTCGACCATACCTCTTCGGAGACTCCCATTCATCCCCATTACACGATCTTCTAACCTAATTCTTGTCCAAAGCACACCTTTAAGCACGAGCTATCACATGTAGGTCAAAGCTCCTCTAAATCATAACACAAAATCAAACCTTGAAGCAGGTTCCTAGTGAAACCGAGAAGAAGTTCTTCTATATCTATCACTTGGTATTTTCAGGATGATCCAAGGTGCAAAATAGAAGCGGAATCTGAGGAGCTTCTATTTGATACTAAGTTGAGGAAGAACAAAGCTCAGATGAGGCAGCTGCAGCCGATTAAAGTTCGCATGTGAAGGCATGGTTCCCAGTTCGTCCAGGCATCCTTGCAACTGCATAATCAAGAACACAATGCCAAATTCAATCTCCACTGTTGATTCAGCCCCAATTCTAAGCCGAAGATTTAAGCATCAAGAGCAGATCGAACCGCCTAATCCACATTTCCATCCAGTCGTCCAGTAAGAGTTGCGGTTCATCAAGCCCGTCTAGCGCTCCACATCACTTAAAGGGTAAAATTGCAACCATATTCCTATATTTAATATATTTTCATTAAATTTCCCATGTGGACACGTGTTGTTCTGTCTAATTTGAATATTTACATTTTATACCCTGTAATTGTGAATGAGTCCTGTTTGAATTGCTCGTGTTCTTAACACATGCTTTATTGATAATTTGCAATAAAAGTACCATATGTTTTATGTTATTGTTTGGACCTCAGAATTATGTTATTTGCATTTTGGTCCATTTCACGTGTCTGGGCACGTGAGATTTTGGATTTTTGCATCATTACCCTACCTTTTTAATAATTTTTACCATTCACTCTTAGAACATGAATTAATTTCATATAGGTCCCTACGAGTCTACATATTTATTTTGCATCTTTAAAATTAAATAAAAATATCAAAAATGTCTAAAAATTCCATAAAATTCATATCATTTTTTGTTGCATTAATCTTTAACCCATACTTTTTATTTTAAATTTTCTTTATTTTTATTATTTATTCAAATTCAAAAACCTCCTAAAAATGTCCATTTTCATTAAAAATTCAATAAAATTTAGAAATTCCTTTCAAAGCTTCTAAAAAATTCATGTTTATATATTTTGTTTTGTTTTAATATCTTTCCAATTTTCATATTTTTATCATTTAAAAAAACCATAAAACTGCAAAATAATAAAAAACATTAAAAATTTAAATAAATACAATTAAAATCCAAAAAAAAAATCATAAAATGGGTTTCTGAAATATAGAAAAACATCTTTTATTATGTATTTATTTCATCCCTTTTTATCTTTATTATTTTTTTAAAAAAATCAAAAACACCTTCATTACATTCTCTTTGTGTTATTCACTGTTTTCCAATTATTTTAAATTTCTCATTGACCTACTATTCATGGTTATAGATTTTGTTTATATTTTATCCATTTATTCCATTATTCATTCTCACTATATTTAATTCAGTCATTCTTGCTCCTATATTCACAACTACGATTCTTACATTAACTTTTATTTCCTCCTTCTTGAGAGGGTCCGACGAGCGAGGGTGGCATTCTTAGGATTGTCTGCGCACCCAGGCGAAGCGGAGGTGGCTTGATTCTCCACCGAGCTGCATGAAAGCGTTGGAAGAGTAAAAGAAGATTTTGAAAGGGACCATCATTTGGAGCATAGATAGTTCTGATTTGCTTTAGCAATTTAGCAACTAAAAAACTCTTGTAAAAACTACACTACATACCATGTTTGCGGGGTCTGTTTTGCCAAGTGCAGTGCGCTTGAGGGACCTCACCTGTTTTGTTTTTATAACCTTATTTTTCTTTTTTTGACGAGGTTTTATGTGCATGAGCCCATAGTGATTGCTTTAATTAACTTGCTTGAGACATGTAATTAATTAGGTTCAATGCCTTAAATAAGAATTTATGTACTTATAGAGCAGAGCGTAATTGGACTCAGTCAAATTTAACTATTTCTTACCCGCTAATAGAAGCTATTGCTAAGATGGTTCACGTGCATTATTTAGATTAATTTTGTTTTCTGTATTTAAATTTTGCACAAATTACCTTGCATGTAGAGTGATGGTGACAAGGTACGCTTATCTAACACATGTATGCATCATTGTATTTAATCACACATTGACATTTCCGATTTCCTCCCTTGTTTTCACTTACATAATTTAAAAAGGAAATTGGACACTCCTTAGGCAATTTATAGCAAAATTTTACAAAAATAGTAATAACCGGTAAAACCGAGACTACTAAAGAAAACTCGACCCCAAAATAAATGTAACAACAAAAATCAATTGTTTTTGGGAGAGTAGCCCCCTCATTGTTTGATTTTACTTGCAAGTAAGAGAGGAACGAACAATAGGATAGAGGCAAGAACAAATTTTCATATAGAGTACTGGTTGTACAAAAATGATTTACCACTTCTCAGTGAGGACATGTTGGTAATTGGTAAATAGTCCTTGTTTTCTTAGCAGAGTAGGTGGTTTAGAGGGCACTGCATAAGGCTCCATCCTCATGTAATGGGTAGTTGTTTTATGGTCCGTACTTACTCCCATACTGGATGAAATTAGGTGCAGCTAGTTGTAAGATATGAGCCAGTCTTTAGGGAAATACAAGTACCTAACATCTTGTTAACTCTTTCCAAGATTGTATTTATCACAAATAAAATTGAAAAGATAAAATATCGAACTATTATGTTCTCCATATGTGTTGAGTTGGTGAAAAGGGGGTTTGTTTTGTGCTTGATTTCTAGTGCTAGAGATACTTCCACGCACTTTGCGCCCTTCACTCATTCTCTTCTGGTTTGACCTTCATGTTCTCGCATCTTGCCTCTTGATTGAAGATGTCAGATTGGAGAATTTTTAGTTCAAACTTTGTGGACACATTTCACACTCCAAATCGGCCGTCTTCTACTCGAGAAGACACACTTCCCGAGTACACCTCTTTATCCACTTCACCCTTCACCACATCCATCAATATTCTATTCTAGATTAATTCTAATCTTGAACTATAATTTGGGACTCTATCATTCATGAGGACTAATCCAGTGCAGTTTACACTTGCAGAAACCGATTCAGTGCACTTGCCACATAAGGGAAAGGGTTCCATGGCTGAAAAATCCAAGATCAACACCATCATGTTAATCTCAATTCAGTCGATTCAAGCACAGTTACAAAGTAGGCTTACTTTTAAACCACATTGAGACATATGATTCTCCAGCAGAGGAAAGCTAGGAGAGGGGAGGATAGAAACAATGAAGGAGGTGGGAACGGGGGAGAAGAGCCTGCAAAGCTAGTGGCTAAGCTCTCATTAAGGGAATACTTTAATTCAGGAGCAGGATAGATGAATACATGGAGTTAAATTCCTACGATTCGTGGGCATTTCGAGCTTAAGCCCACTGTTTTACCATTTCTCCCCATATTCCATAGACACATTAATGAAGAACCTTATGTACACCTCCAATAATTCAATCGCATCTGCAGCACAATCCATTACCCTAACATCCCGTTAGAGGTAGTGAAGATGACGTTTTTTCCCTTCAGCTTGATGGACAAGGACCTTTATTGGGTAAATTATCTAGGAAAGGTTTTCACTGCATGGGAAGAGTTGAGGCCTGCTTTTCTAAGAAAATCTTACCCTCTTGGATGCCTCAACCAAATGCGATCATTGATAGCCAACTTCTCCCAGATGTCCCATGAGCCTATTCCCAAGGCGTGGGAAAGATTTAAAGATTTAACAGAGAAGTACCCCTATCATGATATACCGAAGACAAGCCTAGTGTAAAATTTGTTTGGGAGTTTAAGTCATATGAATCAAGAGTTGGTCGATGCTGCTTGTGGGTGTAGTCACTTCAACAAGGACACAAATGTCCTATATTAGATTTTCGAGGAGATGGCAAAGAGCTCCACAACTTTGTCTTCTTCACGGGCATTCTAAAAACATTCTGTGCCTTCCTCTACTACTACAACACCAAACAAGGCTGTCAATATGACGATATCTCATGAAGTGGATTGGGTGGACAAAGCCAATCTGACAATCATTGGAATTCACATATACAAAGTTGATATAATTGAGAAACAATCTAAGGGGCTTATGAAACTCCAAGTGAACTATTAGAGGACAAAGAACCTGGAAAAGATGGATGAAATAATGAAGCATATGGAGCTTCTTGTGAGTACGATCAACACATGTCAGAGTGTGAGTGCAGCAATCGACACTTATGCCTGGGAGCAGGCTTCTTCAACCCAGCAGAGTACTGGAGGACCATCCATAGCTCAACACATTTACTATGTGTACACCCTTGACTAGGTCCCACAACATTCAGAGCAAATTATCCCGTACCAGCAAGAAGGTCCATACATTCTTGAGCATTATGCTCCACCTCCCCCTATCATTCAGGAGGTGACCGATATCTGGTTTGATTGTGAGTGCAACCGTGTTGGACATGCGAGCCCACGACGAGCCATTATGCAATAAATTTTATTGCAAATATCATTCCCTAATCTGAAATGAAGAATAACTAATTAGCATAATAGGTCCCTTAGTAAAATTAGGGTTATGTACCATGGCTGCCTTGACATCATAAAGCTGTTGATTAAATTGTTGAATCATAAAGGCTGGTCCTTGGATGAATACCTAAAGAGTTAGATTGAGGACTCATCAAGCACCGTGAGATGATCATCAAGATGGGATCTCCAGCCTGAGTAGGAGATGACTATTCTATCTCAAAAGTCTAATACATGTCCAACCTCTTGATATAGTTCCTCTGCATAGGAATAGAGATTCGGAGGTGTCAGATAAGTTATGTCAAAGAGTTGACTTAACGAGATCGAGATAACAAAAGTCCGACATCGTATGCTATTGCGATATAGGCACACATCCTCTGACCAGAGACAGATGTGTTACTATATGTCTGAGTATGTACATTTGGTAGACCAAAAAGTCGATGACCTAACCAAAGTCTATATACTGGCGAGCTGGTGTGCATATGAGGGCATATGAGTAATTTAATCTCTCAAAAGGATCATACAGGTTCACTTCTGAACCGAAAGACATGACCTCACTCATGAGATATTGGGATCAATAAATTCCATGCATGGTCGTCTAGCTTATGAAGCTTGACAGAATCTAGAGGTATGATATATGCTTTTGGAAAGTATATGATCGATGCCAAATCCCAATGATCAAATGAGAATATTAATGATAAAATCCTGAAGGTTACAATCTAAAAGAGATATCTAACTTCGTATTTATTCAAGGTCTTCCAGTATGCAAGATGTACATGTATTGGGAATACCTGAGGCAGAGGTGATCATGAACGGTTGTATAACCATGACGCTTCCATTCCGAGGGAGTGATGAAACAGGTCTGGATTTTAGGGACTCCTCTTAGTAGAGAAGTAACTTGTTCTTAGTCCAAGTGTTGGACATCGATCTGAATGAGATTCAGATGCAATGAGAAGATGATGTCTACGGACTTGATTTAATCAAGCATATATGAGAGGTCCGTATGATCTGGATTTAAGATATGATCTCAATGTCCAAGTCACTATACATGGAACAACACAATCGCCCTGTCCTTATCTCCAGGTTTCTGCGGAGAAAGCACACTATTCTTGAAAGAGTTCTAGAATAATTCCTTTGATGAATTATGTATCCAAGCAACGAGATGTTGATAACTAAATGAGATTTAATTATCAAAAACAATATGAATGAGATTCATATTATGAGAATGATTATCCAAGATAATTAAATGATATTTAATTATAAAGAAAATGCAGATTATGGATAGTACTATCGATGATATCCATAATATCAATTTATATTATAAATAAGATTTATAATACATTAGAGAGCACATTTGTAAATAACATTTATTAATTTATTGTTAATGTGAAATGTATTCACATTAAGTAATTAATTGGAAATGTAATTAACATCTTGGTATGGGTTGTGAATGTGATTCACAATTTTTCAATGGCATGATTGAAATATTCACTAATTAATTTGGAAATAGATTAGTGAATATATTTGCAGTAAATGTTTTTTCAAATAATTTAGAGATAATAAGATAATATAAAAAGAAGATAAAATCCCCAAATAGGTGGCCTCACCCATGAATTGGTCATGGGTGACGCCCCCTTTTTAGGAGAGGATTATTATCCTTTTTTTATTAACTTGTGATAATTAATTTTGTTGAGTTAAATTATATTGATTATAATTCAACATATATTTAATTTAATTTAAATTAATAAGTTGTTGTTTTAAACAACAATGATCATGGCCATTGATTAAAAACACAAATCAATCTAACCATTACTTTTGTGTATCCCATGGATTGTGATCCATGGACTCCCAAACTAATATATAAGAAGGGAAACCCTAGCCCTTGAAATACACACGTATACTCTCTCTCTACTCTCATTCTCACGCCATCTCTCTGTCTAAGGGTGGCCATCCACCTTAAGATCTTGAGTGTCGGATTTCGTTGGACGAAATCAAGAGATTCAAGGCTTGGATCATCATCGTGGATTGCGGGAAGCACGCATCTCATCATCGCGCCCGCAAGTGCCATCTTCATGAATCAAACTTGAGTCAGGATGATCTCTTACTTTAGAGATCAAGTGATTTCAACCACGCTTCAAGAGTTATTTCTAATATTTTTTGGTTAGATGAAATGATCAAAGAAATGTTCTTCGGATCATGTGGTTTCATCATATGATTTAAAATTTTTAAATTCCGCTGCACCAAGCGACTTGTGCGACTAATCGCTCCGATCACATTAGATGCGATCGTCACGCTTAAGGATTTCCTCATATCCTTTAAGTGGTATCAGAGCCTCAGGTTGAAGATTTTGGATACGATCCATAAACCTAAGAAGGTTTGGGCTCGTTAGGGTTCGTGAAAATTTTATTGCATTTCTATTTTCACAGCCCTGTTTTGTGATACTTTTCTTCCATGTTTAAAATGTTTAAGCCTAAGAATATCACATGGATAATGTTCCCCATTAAACAAGAAAAATATGGAATTTGAGTTTTCATAATTTGGATTCCGTTTGCTCAAGATATGACCATTTTATTGAACATATGTCCACTATTTCATGGTTGGTGGTTAGTGACGTAATTAAAGAGTTAATTACAGGTCCTAAACACCTGGAAATGCATAATTATCACTTGGGTTCTATTTTAAATCAAATTAGAGAACCAAATAAATTTAGTTTTCATTAATTGGATTTAAATTTATCAAGTTATGTTGATTTTAGTGACTAGAACAAACTTGATCATGAACCTTGTGATAGTCATTCAAATAAATTGATGAAAATTAATTGTTAATTTTATGAAATGATTATTACAAATATTTGTGAAATATTTAAAGATAATAATTATTTCCTTGAATGACATTGCATTAACCAAAATGATAAGATAGTTGATCTTGATCATAATTGGTTGATATGAAATCACCAACAAACATTGTTTTCATACAAGCCTCTAGTTTACCCTACAATAGTTGTAGGACAACTTTTACATGAAAAAAAACCCTCTTGCTTGTATAGGATTGGGGATTTGTTTAGCAAATATCCTTATAATATTGTCAAAATGGTTTTGATGAATATTATATGGTATAACTCCGGTTGAAAGACCAACGAACATCTCAAGTACAAATTGATTGACTCGACATTCTTTTTTCCCGTGGCAGATATGGTGCCTAGTTGGGGAGCGTTGGGGTAGCAGGTTGCACTGTGTGTGGTCTGTCCCACTCCTGTCGATACTGGCCATGACAACAGGTAGGGAACGGATGATGCTTGAGAGATCATGTTGTATTTCTCTAATTACTAAAAATCGAATAATACATATTTTGAGATTATACCATCAATTCAAGCAACAAAACAAGTTTGTTGGTTGAATAAATTGGATTAATAATTGATTTAATATGATTTAATGAATTATTTCCAATTAAAAGCACTCTATTCTGAATAGATGTGCAATTCCATTGGATGAATTAAGTATATGAATGGGATTCATAGTAATTAATTAAAATTTGAATATGAAGTGGAGGATCACATAAGTGAGATCCATGGTCTCCTGTCAAGGCAAAGGGTTTTGTTGCCAGGGGTTGTAAATAGGTGACGCCTGTCCGAAGTGACAGCTCCTCATACAAGTTCACCTGAATCAGGCCTTTTGCTTCTCAAAAGAGTAAGGCTGTATGCGTAGTGACCTCAATATCGGTTCCCCATATTATTGGGGCGATATTGGATTGCGCATAGTGAGTATTAAGCCTGTTGACGGTTGGTTCAATTAGCAATGAGTCAACATCATCTTAGGGGTGGTGGGCTCAGGCGTTAAAGATCGAATTGGGAAATGCAAGTTCGACTTGCAAGGTGGAATGAGTTCCTGCTCCTTTTTATCTAAGTTACAGTTTATCTTATTATTGGGATGTAACAAGGATAAGAAAGGAGATCCCAGATCTTGCTAGAGATATAGCGGTAAGTATATCTCTTACATTGAAAGTGATTAAGGAAAGGAACTTTCAATGTTGACAAGGTAAGACAACTTTGATATAAAAATTCCTAAATCAAAGTAAAATATTTATGCAAATTTCTTATTTCAGATAATCCTTCGTTAAACCCACTCATTATTATATTAAAAAAACCAGTAAAATGCCATGGATTGGATCCATGATCAGGATATTGTACTTGCAGTTGGACACATAGTGTATGTAGTTGCAATAAGCAAGTTCCCTCATAATGATGAGGAATGACAATTAAAATAGACGGTAAGACATCACCTTAGGTTTTTTATGTCTCTATAGTCTTGATCTCTCATTAAATGTACTTTGGAAGTGACATGTCAATGAACATCATAATTGTCAAATAATCCTTATAAAACCTAAGAAGATGTTTTGGCATGCATATGTGCTCTCGACATTTAATCATGAATGAAATGGTTCTCTGTATTATGCGGAATGGTAGCTCTATAAGAGAAGATGTACTCAACATGTTTGAGTACCTTCCTGAACCAAAGTATTTGGGTTAAGATGGATGTATGATGAATGTCGTCATTCTACTGTCTATATACAAGTCATTCATAAATCTTCATAGTATTCATATTGTATGTATGAAGTAAAAGAAGCATATATAAATGTTAAAAATACTCTTACGTTGAATTTTTTTGAGTTCAACACAAGAGAACCTCCATCTTAAGCAATGGTTGTTTAAAGATGAAGGGAACACAGTGGAAGCATGGGTCGGACCCAAGTAAGAAGGAAAGTCAAAAGAGTTGACCTTACTTATATGACTTCCATATGACATCCAAAGAGTTGGATGAATGCCAATAATACAACAAGCTGATGTGTTGATAGTATGACTATCAAATCTATCTAGAATCCTTAAAGAAGGATTCAGATAATGCATACATCTACATTGAATCATTGAAAAGGACTTGCTTATTGGATAAGATATAAGTCCAATAATTGTCTCTCATTCTTCTGATGACATTTGCAATTGGATTGCATATGTTTTAGAAGATTAGAAATTTCGATATTAAGGTTTAATGGTCATACACATAGATATTGATGTAATCGTTGCAACAATCTCTATTGGATAGATAATGTCATATTTTCAGTGGGAGAGCCCTTAGTCTTAAAGAATGTCTCCATGACCTAAATATTTGATTACATTTATTGTTTATTTTCAAATGTTGGAAATGAACATTATTCTGGAATAGACCTATCATAAAGAGTTATGATGGATATATTTCGGATAAGTAATCTAGCATCTTGTGGACTCTACTAAATTAGAACATTAATGAATAGTTCATTAACATTTTTAATACTGAAAATTAATTCTTTAAAGATCAGTAGGAGGATGAATATCATTTGACAATGTATGATATCAAGTCTTGGATATATATCTATTGATATGATAAATATACTAGTAAGATATTGAACTTTAAATTGTCTAAAAGATCCAAAGCTTACATACTTATGAATATTGTATTCAAAATAGAAATTATCCAATCTACCCTTCTCCGAGAATGGTGTAAGATACCAAGGTATTCAGGATCGCATACATATTGATGTATGTAGATCATCTGTATCACAATAAGCATTGATGATATGTGATATCATTTGAAGATTATTGGTAATATGAGATGTATTCCCTTCACTTGAGAAACCTTTGAATTGTTCAAAGATTTGAAAATTTTGGTTTAGAACCCAAGTTTCAAGGAATATTAAATTAATTTGATCTAACCAGGGTAGCAAGTACCTATTAGATAAATTCAAGGAATACCTTATGGAAATAGAAATATCATTTCTATCTCACTCATCCTAATACACCTAAACTTAATAGAGTTGTAGGAAGATATAAATGGATCATGGGTGACATGATTTGATCAATGATGATTACTAGCATAATTACCGCTTAGTTTCCAAGGTATATATATGTAGTAGAGACTACAATATATATCCTCAATACGATTCCATACAAGTAAGCTGGAATCTAGCACCAGAGAGTGCTACTTCATTAGGAAAATAAAGGATGGTATTGGATACCTACTTTATGACCTGAGATTCTTAAAGAATTACATCTCTGAGAATATGATTCTTAGATGACAACTTTCTTGAGAATCAAGATGAAAATGAAGTGAAGGAACTCATTTAATCTTGAGATGATAATACGACTCCTAAAATCTGAAACTAAAAGGATAATTACTGATGAAACACAAATACATCTTCAAATGAGTTTGAAGATGAATTTCCATGTGTCAGAGAAATCTGACAATGATCTTACTTCATGTAATGAAGCTTTGGAAGATCATGACATGGAAAGATGGATGTTAGCAATAAAGTCTAAAGTATACTTCATATACAAGTGCTGTATGTGGACCCTCAAAGATCCCCCTATATGGGTAAGACCCACTAAGGTGTAAATCTATCTTTAAGAGAAAGAGGGAACCTGATGAGAAGGTAGAGACCTTCAAAGCATGTTTCGTATTCACAAGGTACACATAGAAGATAAGACATCGCTTGCGATGAGACTTGTTGTTCAGTGACCATGCTTAAAACCATCAGACTATTGTTTACTATAGCTACACAACTTGACTTTGATATCTATGAGATGGAAGTCAAGATTGCATTCCTCCATGAATACCTCTTTGAGGATATTCATATGAAGTAGCCCCAGGGCTTCATGGTTGAGGAAAACAAGGTGTGTGAGCTTAAGGAACTCCCTCTATGGACTCAAATAAGCTTCTCATAAGTTGGAACATAATATCTGATGAAATTATAAATGTTATGATTTCAGACAGAATCTTAATGAACCATTTGAAGCTAAATGGGAGTGCCATTGTGTTCATCATGCTAAATGTAATTGATATTCTAATCATTTGGAATGATATAAGAATAATAATAAGTGTTTTATGATCTGGCTATTTCATACCTTGAGATGTGATCTCAATGATACCTCTCAGATCTTAGTTCTGAAGTTGTTCAGAAGCAAAGAAAAGAGAGAGAATTGTGATTGTCACATTATTGGTACATCATGGATATATTCTTTCCAAGGAAGGCTCCTTTCTCTTAAGATTTGGTACTAACTAATCTGAAGGGATAACATATCAAGTGTTTATGATGCTAAAAACTTCTTGCCCTTGTGCATCAGTTATGAGAAGTCGAGTGTATACTATATGTGTACAAGAGCCAGATTTCTGCCATACAATGGGAGTAGTAAATTGTTGTTGATCATACTATGAAGATAAAACACTTAGTTACAGTAATAACAATATCTTCAACGATGAAAAGACTTTGAGATAGTGATCTCAATGTCTTATCTTCAAGAAACTAAGACTTTATAGATAGTGATCTAAAAGGTCTTAACTGAGGATACCTTAGAAGATAGAGATCTCCGGGAATAAGGGCATTCTAATAATGATAATGAAAATGACATACTGGTTATGATAATAATTGATTTGTAGTGTCAAGGACACTATAACTGACAATATTGGGTATTGGTTGCATAAGATGCAACATTCGCATTGGATGCAAGCACCGTTACTACGAGATATGCAAGTGTTGTAAAAGGACTTGGCGTAGTCTCTTGGGAATAGAGTGACTGATCAACTTACCTAGCTATTTCTCTAAATAGCATATGATTGTCACATGAGTGTGAGTTTAAATGATTAGCCCATTAATGGCTCTTTGGGCCAGTGGGAGATTGTTGGACATGCGAGCCCATGGTGAGCCATTATGAAATAAATGTTATTGCAAATATCATTCCTTGATAGGAAATGAAGAATAACTAATTTGCATAATAGGTCCCTTAGTACAATTAGGGTTATGTACCATGGCTGTCTTGGCATCATAAAGTTGTTGATTCAATTGTTGAATCATAGAGGTTGGTGCTTGGATGAATATCTAAAGAGTTAGATTGAGGACTCATCAAGTACCGTGAAATGATCGTCAAGGTGTGATCTCCAGCCTGAGTGGGAGATGGCAATCCTATCTCTAAAGGATGATATATGAGCGGCCTCTTTATGCAGGTCCTCTACATAGGAATAGAGATTCGGAGGTTCCAGATTAGTTAGGTCAAAGAGTTGACTTAACGAGATTGAGATAACCAAAGTCCTACATCGTATGCTATCGCGATATGCACACATCCTCTGACCGGAGACAGATGTGTTACTATATGTATGAGTTTGTACATTTGGTAGACCAATAAGTTGATCACCTAACCAAGGTTTATATACTAGCGAGCTAGTTTGCATATGAGGGCATATGAGTCATACAATCTCTCAAAGGGATCATACAGGTTCACTTCTGAATCGGAAGACATGAGCTCACTGACGAGCCGTAAATTCAGCCCTTTAAAAGTGTTGATATAACACTCAGCGGTCGTTGCATTTGGGTTGAATTTGGTTCGTCAAAAACCATCTAATTTAGTATGTCAATTGAATCAAATGGTCGTATTTATATTTTAATTGGTAAGTAACCAAGGTCGAAATCAGGGACACAAGCCTTTCTCGTGATATTTGGACTTAAATTCATTTAACTAAGTGTTGGGTCAATAAATAGTCGGTCAATGAATGCATGAGGACAACACAAGATGCATTAAGTAAACATGAAATTATGCATTTTTTATTTGATTTTTATCACGCAAATGGATGCAATGCAAAAATGCCCTAGATCAGGATAAAATGATGAGCAATTTAAAATTTAGTTAATTTCAGGTTTAATTCAAGTAACAAACTTAATGGGTAAATTAGGAAAGGCGTAAGATTAAGCAATAATAGGCACTTGGGTATTACAATAATATATCAAAATCACAATATCCAAAACAAGAAATGAATTTGCCATTAAAAAGTTCATCAAGCAAGCTTTGAAATGAAACTGAAATCGATTGAATCGGGGATACGATGCTCAAGATATGCATAAAAGAAGACAGAGGCATAAATGCAAGAAAATATGAATATAACTAGCAAATAGGTCCCTAGTAAGGACTAGAATGCATTTAAAAATAAGCGTGATGCCTTCCCTGTAAATATTCCACATGTACGGGATTATATTTGCAATTATTATAACCTACAAGGGTTTGAATGCAAATAACCCAGGCACGCATGGGAGGCACGTGACTCAAGGACCTATCTGCAATTGGAAGAAACTCGTAGGCCTCCATGAAATTTACCCAGATCGCATGTGCGGAGCACGTGAGCTCCAGGCTCGGTAAAGGTCCAGGCTCGGAAGAGGCTCGATGCATCTTCGACTAGGCTCGGAAGGCCCAAGCCTCCAGGCTTGGGCTCGGATCAAGCTCGGCGAGGCTCGAAGCTATGGAGAGGCTCGGCATAGTTTCGGGGCACCCGAGTTTGCTGGTCTGTTGCTGAGGCTCGAAGAAGCTCTAGCACTAACATGTGGACCATCTAAGACCGTCAGATCTTGAGGATCCGACGGAACTTTTAGGATGTACGAGAGTGTGACGTGGCTTCTTATGAGCCGTTGGATGAGCTCTGAGGAGGAGCATCCAACGCCTGCTGCTTCTTCCTCCTCGGTCGCAGGTGGGCGACGATCTTCAAACTCCGGCAAAGATGTCCCAGCTACGCCACCTTCTTCCTCCCAATCTGTTGTGTTGTGATGCCAACTAAAGGTTGAGCACCCATCTTTGATGCTCAGGGAAGACGTCATAGCTTCTAGATTAGGTCTTCGAAGCTCAGATGTCGGCAACGAGATTGAAAAAGTCAGCCCTGATGGAGCTCCGTCCATTGAAGGGCATTCACCTCCAGGTTAATTCCAACGAGCCTGTACGTGCAAGTGAGTAGTGCGCATACTTGTGAGTGAAGTGTGGTTCCATGCATGTGAGGGGATGGAGGAACCGAAGCTCCATTTCCGGCGACCGGAGAGGAGGTGGGTTGGAGGAGAAAAGTAGCAGATAAGTGAGAGGAGGTGATTGAGGGAATGCATGAAGCAGATGGGTATACAGAGAAGCTCGAAATGTGAACTATGGGTGGTGATCAAGTGTAGATCGACCTAATTAATTCATAGAAAATGACATAAAATACAAGCGAGTTTGAGGAAGATTTACCTGGATGATGGCGGAATGTTAAGCCTGTGATTGAGCTCCTGAACGGATCTCCGGTCATTGCTAGACCCCATCGGCGACTTAGAGCAGCTTGGCTATGGTTGAGCACCGCGAACCTGGCCGACATCAGCCAGGGGTCAACACCGAGTGTGAACACCGTCATTGCTCCTCGATCTGTTGTCCCCCTGTCATAGGGAGGAAGAGAGGGTTGGGAAGCACCCCAATGTAAAGGTGGACCCGGTTCTGAGGCGGCGGAGGGAAGTTATTTGAAGGGGCGAATGATGAGGTTTCAGGTGATGTCTTGTCTTGCGTGGGAGAGATAGAGCGAACGAATGGGAGTTGTGGAGTGAATGGCTTCTCGCGAGGGTCGTTGTTGATCGGACGACGTCGTGGAGATGTTGAGACGTGGAGATGGCGGCCGAAGGTCGTGAAAAAATGGAAGGGGCAGTTGGTTGTACGTACGTGAAATCGTGGGAGAGAGAGAGAGTAGCGGGAGGTGGAAGAAGGTCTCGTGGCCGTTGGATCGCACGATCCAACGGCTACGAAACGGGCGTTAATGAAAGGCCAAGATTAGATATAGGTTGATATGATCGTAGGGCAGAAGACATGCCACATGGCGACAGGAAAAGAAGGCGATAACACACGGTGGAGATGGAATCAAGGGAATGATTGAAGGGTGGAGAGAACAAAATGGAAGGAGCGGTTGAGATGGAATGGCTGAGGGTTGATCGAGGGGTGCAGGCATCCCCACGTGGCACAAGGAGGACACGATGCTGGCGAGCGGCTGTGATGGACCGGAAATTGCAGCGGAATTGGACAGCGACGCTGAGGAGAATAGGCATGCCATCGAACGACGGAGAGGAGAGGAGATTACGTGTGGCGCGAGAAGGACCGGGCCGCGTGGCGCAACCAGAAGGTGCCACGTGGCCCAATCAGGTTATTCGAATATAGAAAGTGAATTATGCACAGGTAGATGGCCGAATTTGGACAAACTCAAAAAATGAAGATTGTAGATCACAATGAGATCTACAAGTTTCATGTTGACCAAACACATAGCTGAGGTCAAACAAGGGTAGAAAATATTTTTGAGGGTGTTTTTATGGGTAAAAACACCATGAATTTTAGTTTTGACATTTTTTGTGTTTTTAATTTAATCAATGACTCTGATATTTACAGGGAATTGTCTGGTTTTTATTGACACCTCGTCTAAGATAGGAGGTTAATTTAAGTGAATTAGAGATATAAAACATGGTTTCATCACTCACTCATAAGATATTGTGATCAATAAATTCCATGCATGGTCGTCTAGCTTATGAAGCTTGACAGAATTCAGAGGTATCATATATGATTTTGGAAAGCATATGATCGATACTAAATCCCAATGATCAAATGGGAATCTTAATGATAAAACCCTGAAGGTGACAGTCTAAAAGAGATCTGTAACTTCGGGTTTATTCAAGTCCTTCCAGTATGCAGGATGTACAGGTATTGGGAATACCTGAGGGTGATGTGATCATAAACAATTGTATAACCATGACGCTTCCATTCTGAGGGAGTGATGAAACATGTGTGGATTTTAGTGACTCCTCTCAGTAGATAAGTAACTTAATCTTAGTCCAAGTGTTGGACATTGATCTGAATGAGATTCGGATGCAATGAGAAGATTAATTCTGCGGACTCGATTTAATCAAGCATCTATGAGAGGTCCATAAGATCTGGATTTGAGATATTATCTCAATGTCCAAGTCACTATATATGGAACAATACAATCACCCTGTTCTTAAACTATGTTGATGATAATGCAACATATATTTAATTTAATATAAATTAATAAGTTACTTTAAACAACAATGATCATGGCCATTGAGTAAGAATACAAATCAATCTAACCATTGATTTTGTGTATCCCATGGATTGTGATCCATGGACTCCTAAACTAATATATATGAAGGGCAACCCTAGCCCTTTAAATACACATGTCTACTCTCTCTCTCTGCTCTCATTCTCACACCATCTCTCTCTCTCTCTAAGGGTGGTCATTCACCTTAAGATCTTGAGAGAATTGCAATCGTAGTTACGCCGTTGTGCTATCACCTCGATTGCTCGTGCATCTCCATCTTCTTTGGAGCTTCTTGTACTAGAAGGAGACGTCAGATTTCGTTGGACGAAATCTAGAGATTCAAATCTTGGATCTTCATCGTGGACTGTGGGAAGCACGCGTCTCATCATCGCACCCGCAAGTGCCATCTTCGTGGATCGTACTTGAGTCAAGAGGATCTCTTACTTTAGAGATCAAGTGATCGCAACTACGCTTCAAGAGGTATTTCTAATACTTTGTAGTTAGATGAAACGATCCAAGAAATGTTCTTGGGATCATGTGGTTTCATCATATGATTTAAATTTTTTAAATTCCCTTGCACCAAGCAACTAGTACGACTAGTCGCTCCGATCACATTAGATGCGATCATCACGCTTCCGTGATGCGCTTAAGGATTTCCCCATATCCTTCAAACCGGACCCATCCATTCGAGAATGGCCAGTTGGTTGCCAGCAGGGTCAGAGACCCCCCCACAGTTTCATGGAGGCAGACCTCAACAGTACCAACACCAATAATTTTAGCCTCGGTATCTGTCTCCACATCATTTCCATAACTAGAGGCATGCCTAGCAGGAAATGTAGTCCACATATTTTCCACAACCTTATCACTAGGAGCATAATGCATCTAATGGACAATATCTACATCCTCATCCTCTTCATCATCAACAGCAATATAAATACTAGCATCCTTCACACTATCAGTCTCAGTGACAACCAATCATTGAGCATCCAAAGGCTCCTTCAGTGAATCCCGCACTTGATCAATTGGCATTGCTAATAAAGAACATGAACAATCTTACTCAGAGGTTTGACGACCTGATAACCACAAAGACATTGATCCCATCACAGGTCAAGGCCAATCCTAACAATCTCAGACGCAAGGAATAGGTAGCTCAAGATCCATCCACACCCGAGATAGGTATGGACCTTTATTTTACATGTTTATCTGACGCCATTCATCTCAAGAGTGGTAGGAGATTGCGGCCGCCTCCAAACTGTTATGATTGGGAGATCAAGCCAGTGAGAGAGCTTTACCTTCTACATCAGCCTCTTCAACATTTTTGTCGAGAATCAGTGTAGCAGCACCCAAGCATGGAGTCTCACCATCTTCTTCCTTACCATCATCATCTTCACCTTCACCCAGCAGATGCTGATCACCATTAGCAAGGGAGAATACACCAGTTGTGGATTCTCGCTCTTCACCATTAGTAGCAAACCGTCATATTTAAGATATTATTTTTTCTTTACCTATTTTGGACAATACTATACAGACTAATTCTCGTTGTCCTATTGTAAATGAGTATTCCACCTTGAATAATTGAAATGAGCATTTGAATATTTCTTCTAATTATGTGCCATCTCCCTCTGCTTTAAATAAATCCAAAAAATAAAAAAATAGCCTTATCTGATCTAGAAGTGGTTGAGATATTACGGAGCATCTTTTTAGAGATGCCACTACTTAAGGCCATAGAGTACATACCTAAAGTGAAAAAGGGAATGCAAGAAGCATGCACTCAAAAGCGTCAAACAAAGAATAGACGAAAGAAGATACATAAGACATCTTAAACATGGCCACAGTTCATGCCATCAATAACCTCCCTCCCAAAAATAAAGGAAAGGGAACACATCACATCCCTTGCCAAATATTCGATCATGAATTCGATCACACTCTTATCGATAGTGGTTCCTCCAATAATATCATGCCATCCTCTCTACTCATTATGTTTGGGTTAGGTTCTCTTAAATAGACTAGGATGATCCTTTCGTTTGCTGGTAAAATAAAAAGATCGATTAAGAGGTCGAGGGGCATTTTTGAGGACGTTATTATAGTGGTTCATGGAATAAAATTCCCTGTTGATTTTGTTGTCATGGATATAAAAATACCTACACCGTTACTTCATACCTAAATCATACTAGGTAGATCATTCCTCCGAACGGTGGAAGAGGTAGTTGATTACAATATCGGGGAGATCATCTTTCACTCTAGTAGTGATATGGTGAGAATAGAGATGATCCCCGATTCTAGACCATCATTGCCACAAACAGTAGTAGATGAGAGACAAGCAGTTACAACAGATCCTAAGGACTATAATTTTCTTGCTGAATTTAGATAGACAGATCTTTAAACTGATTTCATAGACACCCAGGAGTTGCTTTCCCATAAGGACCTTCTGGAAACCCCAGACGACATGAAATCCCTTGTTGATCTTATTGATGTGTTTGTTGATGGGCATTTTGAGATGATTTCTGAGGATCGGTCCGAGTTTTTCGAGGTCTTCGATATTAGTTTTACAAACTATTCTGAGATTACTAATGGCATGCCTCCTTTTGAGTGTTCTGAGGAACAAATATCTGAACCACATGTTGAGTTTCCTGAGATATGCACTAATGAGAGACACCTTTTAGAGTTTATTGTGATATATTCGAACCCTCTGTTTCAGAGATTACATATGATTCTAAAGATCCTGATGAGCCCCTCTTTCTAATCAAAGATCATTTGTTGCATATATATCTGAGATTTTATTTGCTGAGCTGTTAGTAGCCACGATGGGCAATTCACATAGTACATATCACATACCTATTACCAATACAATTATAGAAGTCATCATAGAGTCGACTCAGACCCCACCTGAGCTCAAGGATTTACCATTTATGTTGAAATATGCCTTCCTTGTAAGGCCCCTCCAAATGTTTTTGGTCATACTCAGCTCACAGTTGACCAATGAACAAGAATCTCATGTGCTAGAGGTTCTTGAGAGAAATCGCAAGGCCATTGGATGGAATATTAAGATCTTTATGGGATTAGTCCAGCTTTGTACTCACATCATATCTACTTAGAGGATCACTGTAAACCCTCCTGTAAGTGTCAGCATCATATAAATCCGAACCTAAGGGAGGTTGTCATGAAAGAGATCAGGAAATGGTGTGATGCTAGCTTTATATATCCCATTTCAGATTCCATGTGGGTCATTCATTTGCATGTGGTCCCCAAGAATCCTGGATTACTATAGTGAAGAATGATCATGGTGAGGATATTCCAACCCAGGTACATACTCCATGGCGTGTTTGTATTGATTACCAGCGCCTGAACTCAGTTACCAAGAAGGATCATTTTCTGTTGCCCTTTATTGATCATATTACATAGAGGTTGGCTGGGAAAGAGTTCTTTTGATTTTTGGATGGGTACTCAGGATATAACCAGGTTTCTATCGTTCTGGAGGATCATGAGAAAACTACTTTTGCTTGTTCGTTTGACACCAACGCCTTTAGACAGATGCCCTTTAGATTATGCAATGCCCCTGCTGCATTCAAACAATGTATATTGGTCATTTTTTCTGACATGGTGGGTAGCTTTCTAGAGGTCTTCATGGATGATTTCTCGGTCTACAAGGATAGTTTTGACACATGTTTTTCTCATTTAGACCGAGTCCTACAACGTTGATGTGAGGTGAACCTAGTGCTCTTACGACATAAGAGTCACTTTATGGCGACTATTGGGATTGTATTGGGCCATGTCATTTCCAAACATGGTATGGAGATTGACGCAACTAAGATGTATGTGATATCCAAGCTTGAGACACCACAAAAATCGAAGCAGTTGAGGTCATTTCTTGGACACGTAGGATTCTATAGGCTATTCATTAAGGACTTCAACAAGATTGCTAGACCTTTGAATGAGCTTCTATGCAAGGAGGCTGAATTTATAGTTGATGAGAAAGTTCTCCTTGCATTTCATCAGACGAAAGAAATGGTTACTAGTGCTCCTATTCTACAACCACCTGATTGGTCTCTCCCCTTTGAGACCATGATGGTCACGTCATATTTTGTTGTTGGTGTTGTTTTAGGGCAGAGAAGGGATGTGATAACATTTGCTATATACTATGCTAGCAAGACTCTGGATGAGGCACAACAAAAATAAACATTTACAGAGAAGGAGATGTTAGCAGTTCTGTTTGGGCTAGAGAATTTCAGATCTTACCTCATCAGTTCCTTTGTTATTATGTACACATATCACACTTCGATACAATATTTATAGGAAAATAAGGATGCCAAACCACACCTTATCCAATGGATCCTTATTCTCCAGGAATTTGATTTAGATATTTAAGATAAATGTGGAGTGAAAAATGTTGTGGTAGATCATCTTTCCCGCATTTGAGACCTTTCCGGATGAGATCTGTCTGTAGACTCTCTCCCATGGTATGTTGATACTGTTAACTATCTTGTCTCTAAGAAAGCTCCACAAGATTGACCGAAGCACAAGGTAGATAGATTTCTGTTTTAGATACATTTTTACCAATGGGAGGATTTGTACCTTTTTCATGAAGGTGCTGATTGTATATGGAGAAAGTGCATTCCTCAGAAGGAATACATAGGTGTGCCATCATTCGAGGAAGCACATGGGAGAAAAGATTTTACAAAGTGGCCTATGGTAGGAAACATTATTTAAGGATGCTACAGAGTATGTTCGAGGTTGTACTAACTATCAGATAATGGGAGGAACCATTGGTTCCAAAGATACAATGCCCCTGAGATATATATAAATTTATGATGTTTTTGATGCTTGGGGCGTAGGCTTCATATGCCCATTTCCTGTCAATCACGGATATTAATACATCCTTCTTACCATGGATTATGTTAGTCGTTGGGTGAAGGTTATCCCCACTCGAGCTGCTAATAGTCATACGGTGTGTTCCTTTCCTAAGGACCATATTATTACACAATTTGGGATTCCCAAGATACTCATTTAAGATGAAGCCATTTCATTAATAAAGAAGTTAAGAAGCTTGGGAAGGAGTACGCCATTGAACTTATGGTTGCGTCTCCTTACCACCCACAAACTAATGGCTTGGAAGAAATTTCAAAATAGAGAGATCAAGATTATTTTGCAAAAGCTTGTATATCCGGAAAGGAAGAGCTTGTCCCAGATGCTTGACTCAGTTCTATGGGCTTATCGGATGGCATACAAGTCACCATTGGGTATGTCTCCTTACATATTGATGTATGGAAAGCCTTACCACCTCCTAGTGGAATTAATTCACAAATCTTTGTGGGCACTCTCTGTTTATAATCTTGATAATGAGAAAATAGGAAAGAGCAAGAAGTTAGATCTGAATAGTTTTCTAGAATTCCGAGACTTTGCACATGATAACTCACTCATATATAAGGAGAAAGTCAAGTATTAGCATGATAGAAACATTCGAAGGAAGAATTTTTCCCCTGATATGAAAGTTTGGTTATTTGATGCTAAATTGAAGTTGTTTCCACGCAAATCGACAAGCAAATGATCAGGACCGTTCATAGTGAGAGTTGTGCTTGACAATTGTACTATCGTCATATTTGGATTATCATCTAATGCACAACCATTTCTGATGAAGGAATAATTGCTGAAGTCATATCTATATCATGATAGTTCCTATCCATAGTTGATTCTATTTATGTGGTAAGAGACTATGACTTCTTGACACCTACATCTAATACATGAGCTGATTTTCTCTTGTATAATTTCGTTCATTTCATTCTTTCTTCTTTCATTTTTATCGTTCACCTTTTTTCCGTGTGTGTGATATACTTAGGTTGTACTCAATCCTTAGTATAGGGGAGGCGAATGACTTGAGTTGTTCATATTCGTCCTGTTTCATCAGTCTAGTTGTTGCTTGTATTTAGGGATCCCTTACCTTAAGTACAGGGGGAGTGAAGTTCATCCCATCTTTTTGTTTTTGTTTTTTCTTCTTCCGATCTCTCGCTTGTCCTGAACTTGTTGATATTCTTTTTTTATACTTAGGGATCTTTAACCCTAAGTATAAAGGAGGACAAGTCTAATTGTTGAGTTGTTCGTTCTTTTCCTCGATTTTCCCCGTTTGTACAGTCTGCTATAGTTAGGCTTGTTTAATCCTAACTACAGGGGGGATCACCAACTTCTACTCCTTTCATCTATTATTTGAGTCATTGTATAGTATTCTTTTCACTTTTCTATACTTAGCATGAGTTGTCTTCCTTTGTAGCATTTTGATTACTATGAGGACATAGTTCGAGCTAAGTATAAAGGGTGTCCTATATTATATATATACACACACTATAGCCACAACTCGTACTTTTATTAATAATATGGCTATAATTTATTTGTAAAATGTTTGCAGAACTATTTTCTATTTCAAAACTAGATATATTGTATAGAATTTTTGTAAAATTATTTTTTCACATGGGATATAAAAGGGATGTGTATAAATACATATAGTCCACATGTGTATATAAACTTTTATCACCTTTCATCTTGTAAAGAAACTTCTTCATTGTATATATAGTTCTTTTTATAAAACTTTCATCTAAAATTGTATATAAATTCCTCTTGTAAAATATTGTATAAAATTTGGATAATCCTTGTGTATACATGTACATATTTTACAAACCATCTTTGAAAAAAAATGCTTAAAATCAATAAAAATATCAAAACCCTTTGAAAAAAATTAAAAAATAATTTTCTTTTTCATTCTTTTAAAAAATGTGTTTTTTATATATTTCTTGCATCTGACTATGCATTTTTCATAATAGTATCAACATTTAAACTGGTCTTGAATAAAATTGAAGAATGGAACTTGGTTATGATCTTAATCCACATAACTTTAGAGGAACCTATAAGAATTGGTGTTAAGACCTTTCAGGTCCTAGCGACTTAATTCTTCAAGCCCACAAGACTATGTTCACATGTCATCTTGATGATTCTAAGTAGAATATGTAGCAACACATGCATGATTCTTCTAGACCGTAGCTTAACTTGGACAAGCACTCTACACGTAGATTTTCAAGGAGGAGGTGGTGAGGGGGTAGAATTATTTGGCTCGAGGCAGCACACGGGTGTGTAACAACTAGTGGGAACATCCGTCTTCCTCTAGGGAGGGTAGTGCATCTTAACCTGGTCTAGCGGCATTAAGTCTAAGACAGGATGTTGTGTGGTTGTAATAATGCTTCAAAAGAGGGATAATATAATGACTCAGAATAAAAACTCCTTACGTACATGTCGCACATGTGTATGTATTAAAAAATTACAGAATCTCTAAAAGTGGAAAGGCCTGATTGAAAAGTCAAATGCCTGCCGGAGTGTATATACAAGGATGAGCTTAAAAGTCAAATTATTGTGAGCCTGTAGCTGGATGACTTGGCTACATTGGTCATGCATCCAAGGATAGGTAGCTACACTAGCTACCATCCATTCTTTTCTCCATCTCCGCTTCTTAATCTTGTTGTATTTTAGCTTTAGGAGAGAATATCCCCGCTCCTCGAGGAAAGATTTGCTAAACTGAGTGACTAGATTTAGCTTATTGAGGGAGGTTGTTTCTTTGCTACTTTTGAGATGGGGATCTATACTTCACTTACACCGTACAAGTAAATATTCATAGTAATAAGAATTTGTGTATTTAGATTTTTTCTGACCCGACTGTTAAGGCGACTTCAATACGAGTCTTGTGGAACATGAGGACTATTAGGTTTTTAAATCCATTTCCCATTAAGGTTCTGCCACATTAATAATTCAAAGGTCTACCAAAGCTCTACATTAAAAAATTATGAAAATATGTTTAATCTCAATGTTGTACTAAGTTCTTTATTTTTCATTTATTCTTCTATTTTTCTTTTATCCACTTATTCTTCCAAATAAGTGTTTTCTAAGGGGCTGGCAAAGGTAAATCATAAGGGGATGATGAATCTGCATTTCATTATCTTTATTCATTTATTTTTACTAAAAATGCCTTATAAAACACCTGTATATATCAATAAATCCATCTTCTTCTGACCAACATATTTGTGTAAATATTGCATATTTAAACCAAAATAAATTAACAAAGAAATAAAGGAAAAATAAAAAATAAAATATTGTATATATGTAATAGATACAAGCTTAATCAGACCCCAGAGAAGCTTAACACTTGACCTGATCGATATGGAATAAAGTAGCTGGAGAAAAAGCCTAAAATCCTGAAAATATTTGACACTCGTATATATGCCTCACTTGTATAATATTACACACTATTACATTGAATTAGTCATATCTAAATCCCTTGAAAATAAATATAATTAGTTCTTTAAAATTGTGCAAAAAACCCACTTATAAATAATAAAAATAATGTTAATAAAAACTTGTATATATAGATAACATCACTCTCAAAATGCCACATACCTCAACTTCCAAGATCAATATTGCCTCTACATTAACTTGAAATTAAGCAAACTCACTTTATTTGTACTCCAAATTAAATTATCTTTAAAATGAAAACTATTTCAAAAAATTCTAAGTTAAGTTGTGAAATGTGGACAATTGGGTAATATTGCATAATAAACCTATGTATACTATGTATATTATTTAATTATTTTTCTTGTGCATATTTGTGAATATTGTATTTTTCAGTACTTGTAAATATTATATTTAACTCATATAAAATATAAATGAAATCACAAAAAAAATCGATAAAAATAAAATCATGTATATATTGTATATGTATCACATGTATATATTGTACTTGTACCTATTTAAATAACCTAACTAATTAACACATAAAAATCAAATAAAAATATCGTTAAAGTCCTTGTAAAATAATGTAAATAAAAAAAATAAATTATGTATGTATGTATATAAATAATTAATTAAAAATCAATAAAGTGTATATAAAGGTATACATACCTGTAAATAACTCTCTATATTTATTTTAACCCTTGTAATTATATTATTTATTTAATTAAAAATTACCAAAATTAACTTTAAAGTATTCATAACATTTTAATTTACATAACTTATTTAAATTAATTTATTTTCCATTTTTATTGATTTATTTAGCATTTTCATAATATTTTGTCGTGTAGCCTAATTTGTTAGCATCTACAGCATGCTCTGATAGGCCAAACCCGAGTCTGTTCACCTGGGTCAGCACCTCATCCACACCCCTTTTCTCCACTAACCTCATGCCACCATTTCTTGACCCACTTTTCCCGCATGCCTCGATCATTAACGACCCATGATTCCTTCTCTAATTCTCTCGCTCTTTCAAACGTCTCACTCGCTAGCCCTTCATCTCCACCGAATGTTCCATGAATTGCACCTATTTTGAATTTCAAACTTCATTGGAACCATGCCTATAAATGTCAGTCCTCCACCTCTGACGACTCTTCAATCTATCCTTCAGTTATTTTCCGTTTCGAGATCGATCCTTGAAGTGAGCTGGTGGTGACAACTACAGTCCCTTGTGATTAGGAGTGTGAGTAAATGCCTGAAGTTCGTGATTCACCTACATCGTCACTGATCACCGTCGCATTTCTCTACCTCTCTACCCAACCGCAAATCGAGGCTATCTTCATTGTTCTTATTATCGGTAGGTACCCTATATAGAGATCCTTAGGTTCAATCTTTATGTTTCACTCTAATTTTATCCACCTATGATATGCAAGATCGAAGGAGCTTCATTCTCGATCAATCATTTCTGACTACACATACATTTCCACCCATCCTTTCTCCATCTCTTCCACGATCTTCACACCTCCATATCTTCATAGATGTAGCGTTCAGTCTCCACTCCCACCACACCTCACCGGAGACTACCATTCATCCCCATTACATGATCTTCTTACCTAATTATTGGCTGGAGCATAGCTCCGAGTACGGGATATCATTTGCAAGACAAAGCAGCTCCAGATGTCACACATAACATAAAATCAAAGCCTAAAGCAGGTTCCTAGAGTAGCCGATAATACCACCTTCTAGATTGATCATATGGTAGTTTCACGATGATTCAATGTGCAAAACAAGCGGAACCCGAGGAGCTTCGATTTGAGACTAAGTGGAGGAGGAATTAAGCTCAGACGAGGCAGCTGCAGCGATTGACGTTCGTCGGGGAAGACCTGCTTCCCAGTTTGTCTAGGTGTCTTTGAAGCCGAAGGATAAAGAATGCAGTGCCATATTCAATCTCCACTATCGATTCAACCCTAATTCTAAGCCGAAGATTAAAGCATCGAAAGCACATCGAACCGCCTAATCCACGTTGCCATCTAGCCGTCTGATCAAAGTTGCAATTCATCAAGGTTGTCTAGTGCTCCACTTCACATAAAGGGTAAAATTACAGCCATATTTTTATCTTTAATTTGTTTGTAATAAAGTCCGTGCATGGACATGTGTCGTTCTATTATAATTTGAACATTTGCATTTTAAACCCTGCATTTTCTTTTGACTGTGAATGAGTCTTATTTGAATTTCCTGTGTACCTAGCACGTGCTTTGTTGGTAAATACAATAATAGCACCACATGTTTTGTGTTATTTTTTGAACTTCAGAATTAATTTATTTGCATTTTGGTCCATTCCAGGTGGCATGTGTGCCCATGCACGAGAGCTTTTGGGATTTTTGCATCACTAGCACCGCCTTTTTTACAATTGTTACCATTCAGTCATAGAACTTCAACTAATTGCACGTAGGTCCCTATGAGTCTGCATATTTATTTTGTGTCTTTAAATTAAATTAAAAAATATCAAAACGTGCCTAAAAATTCTACAAAAATTTATATTATTTCCTATTGCATTAATCTTTAATCTACAATTTTTATTTCATAATTTACTTATTTTTATTCTTTAATAAATTTCAAAAGCCTCATAAAAATATCTTGTTTGCATTAAAAATTCAATAAAAATTATAAAAATCTTTTTGAAATGTCTAAAAAAATCCTATTTGCATATTTTGTTTTTTATTTCCATCCAATTTTCATATTTTTATAGATATGTATAAAAATAATGATAATTACATTATTTTCAAAAACATAAAAGAATTATAAAAATTCATTTAAAAATAAAAAATCATAAAATATTTTTTTAATATAAAAAATATCCTTTATTCTATATCTATTTCATCCATTTTTTGTCTTTATTAATTATTTAGAAAATTAAAAACATCTTCATTACATTTTGTTTGTATTTTCATCTATTTTCTAATTATTTAAAAGCCAAAATATTGGAAATAATATGGAAAAATCACAAAATCATCAGAAAATTTTTAGAACACAAAAATAAATTTTGCCCAATTTCCTGTATATATTAACTAAAGACAAAATTCCAAGAAAAATGGAGGATCTTATTGTTTACTTTCTTTTAATATTACATTCCTTGAAAATAAAAAAATATCTTTTGCAAAATTAAAAAAATTATAAAATCCTAAAACCAAGTAAAAAATGAAATTCTAAAACACAAAAAACCTAGCATAGTTTGACTTTGGCTTTCCTATATTCATTGTATTGATTTGTTTTAGTTAATAGAATATCCCTTGGGATTTTTTAGTCTCTCTGAGTTCGTTCATTTTAGCTATACAGGTAAGTTAAATAGCGGATTCTCTTGCTATATTTTTGTACTTATTTTTTCTTGAGGATAATTAGTTTTTTCTTGACACTTCTTTGGGTTGTGACGAAATGTGCAAATAATTCATCCAAAAAAGAAAAACCCTAAGATTCTCAATCAATAGTGTCTCCTGATTTTGTCTCATGAAATATGATGCCTTCTTCATGGGCAATAAGCACTGAAGATGGAGAAGATCCACGAGTAGTCGATCCAGAAACACAACAGAATCATGACGACTGTAAGCCTCTCTAGGTCAATAATGTGGACGTCTGCATTGTTAAGACATAAAGTGGGTGTGTATGAGAAATATTGAGAGATAGAGATATAGATTTGTTGTTGTAATTCATCTAGTGTTTAAAAAGAAAGGCTAGGGCAATCCATTCTTTTATACCATTTTTCAAGTCCATGGATCACACTCTATGTGCACACAAATCCAATGGTTGAGATTATTTTGTGTTTTCAGTCAATAAACATGATTTGTTTTCTTAATAATTTGCAACAACAATTTATTGACTTAAAATAAAAAAAATATATTGAAGAATCATCAATACTATTTAATTAAAATCAATAAACATGGAAGGACTTGGTAGGAGGACATGCCTCCTTCCTTACATAGAGTGGATGGACACCACTTGACAAATCAAGTGTGGCGTCCAACCTCCATGTTAGGAAGGTGCACTACTCATTCTAAATAAATGTGATTTCATATCTCACATAATATTCCACATATGCAACAACTTTTATTGCATAAATTATCTGCAAAAATAATTCTAAATTATTTTGAGATACTTTCAATCATGCCATTGACAAATTATGAATTATATTCACACCTCCAAAAGAAATGTAAATTGCATTACAATTAATTGTCCAATGTGAATCCAATTCACATCAACATTTAATCTTAAATACCAATTGCAATTACATCTCTCAAATATATTATAAATCACATATGTAATATATATTATTAATATGGATAGTGATATCCACATTATTCATGTCCTTGATAATTAAATTATATTTCATTATCTTGGATCTCCATTCTCTCGTGTACAAAGAATATGATTCATATTCATATTATTCATAAGAATGAAATCGTATTTAATTATCAATATTCATAATGCCCAGATATGTTATAAAATATGAAATTATTCTCGAACTCCTTCAAGAACAATGTGCTCTCTCTACAAATACTTGGAGATAAGGACATGGAGATTGTACATTCCATGTATAGTGACTTGGATGTTGAGATCATATCTCAAATCTAGAACTCGGGAACCTCTCAAAGATGTTTTATTAAATCAAAACTATAAATCTAATCTTCTCATTGTATCTGAATTATATTCAGATCAATGTCCAACATTTGGACTATGATCAGATTACTTCTCCATTGAGAGGAGTCGCTAAAATCCAGACCTTCTTCATCACTCCCTAAGAATGGAAGCGTCGATGTTATACAATCGTTAATGATCACATCACCCTCAATTATTCCTTATAGCCATACATCCTGCCTACTAGAAGACCTAGAATAAATCGAAGTTTTATATAACTTTTAGACAGTCTTATTCAGGGTTTTATCACTAAGTCTCATCTTATCAATGGGGGTTGATATTGATCATATACATTCCAAAAGCATATATCATACCTAGGTATTGATAATATCCAAAAAACACATGTCATATCTATAAATTCAATCAAGCTTCCAAAGCGAGACGACCATCCGCGGAATTGTATCCCAATATCTCATGAGTGAGCTCATGTCTTCTGGTTCAGTAATGAACCTATATTATCCATTTGATAGATTATATTACTTATATGACCTTGTATGCACACCAACTCGTCGGTGTAAAGACCTTGAATAGGTCAACAACCTACCGATATGACACATCTACATAATGATCAAACGATGCATGCCTATATAATGACAATATACGACATCGGTCTTGGTTATCTTGATCTCATTAAGTCAACTCTTTGAACTAAATTATCTAACTCATGCGAATATTTGTTCCTATGCAGAGGACCTACATCAAGAGGTCGGTCAGATATCAACCTTTAGAGAAGGATTACCATCTCCTTCTCAGGTTGGAAAACCGTTCTAAATAATCATTTGATGGTGTTTGATGAGTCCTCAATCTAACTCTTTAGATATCATCCATGCACCAGCCTCTACGATTCAACTTTTGAATCAACAACTGTATGATCATTAAAATGACCATGGTACATAACCTTAATTGTACTAAGGTACGTTTTATGCAAATTAGTTATTCTTCATTTCAAATTAAGGAGTGAATTGCAATAACGTTTTCTACATAATGGCTCGCTGTCGGCTCACATGTCCAACAACCACCTCTAAAATAAGTCATTTAGTGTAAGAGTAACTATCCAAAATACTTAAAGATATTAAAGAAGGGAAAAAATATATCAATGATAGGTAATACATCTATATTCATCAATGAAATCAACTTACATGTAGGATGAGAAGAAAATTGGATTGATGATTCTGGTAATTCTATTCACAAAAACAATTTATTGATCTTTTTAGGAAATATGAAAGCATAATGAATTTGAGATAATCATACAGATAGCATTTGATGTAACTATTACAGTAATAACCATTTTAACCAGTAGACTATCATTATATAGTAGAGGAGTCCTAATTATTAGAGAATTTCTCTATGTTCAAGATGTTAGAAGAAACTTATTATGTGTATGTGAAAAAATTATCATGTCATTTTGGTAAAGGTATATTAGACGGTTTTCTAACACATGGTGGATTCTTTAAATTATACATGAATGAATCAATCGTTAATGTTAGGACCACTAATAATAAAACTCCTAAAAGATTAATAGAAGATGGATATCATTTGACAGTGGTCTAGCATCAAAGATTTGCACAGTCATCTGTTGATAGGACTAACAAGATGGTAAAAGATGGAACTTTAAAGTTTCCAAAATTTACGAATTGTCTAGCATTATATTCGAGGTAAAGTTTTTAGGAACCCTTCTCCATGAAAGGTATAAGATAATGTAATCTTGACCTAATGCATATTGATACATGTGGTCCATTTAGTACTGCGACACGTAATGATCATCAATATTATGTAACCTTTATTAATGATCATTTGCAGTACAATTTGATCTTCCTATTATATCACAATTCTGGAACATTGGAAAAGTTCAAAGTATTTATGACTTTGGTTGGGAACCAATCGGGAAGGAAAACTAACAATGGTCTGACCAAGGTCGAGAATACCTCACATGTGAATTCAAAGAATATCCTAAAGAAAGAGGAATGGTTTCTTTTAAGAGAGAGGAAATAGTTTCCAATCTCACTCATCTAGTTACTCCTCTTGATAAAGTTGTAGAGAGAACGAAAAGCATGAGAATCAGGGTTTCTAACGTCCGGTCTTGGACAACCTGCGGTGTACGACAGGTCGAATTCGACAATCGTTGTATCGATGCCTCTCTTGGTTCTCAACACTTAATGCTCATGATAATTTCAATAATTAGCCCATAACAATGATTAAGCAATAAATGTAAGTGAGCTAAAATTTATTATACCCTACAAGAATATTTATAGATGACAAGTAGTAGGGTTCAAACCACAAAGGGGCATACGAGGTAGAGCAACAAAAATGAATAGACAACTTACGATATTTTTATGTATTAAAATTTATTAAATGTTTTTGTACATTTTAATTTTTTATATTTTTATGTTTTAATTACGCGAATATTTACTTTTAATTTTTAGAAAGAAATATACATTAATATCTATTATGTAATTATCTATATATAATATATAAAGAAAAGGATAAAAGAAATGTTTTTGGATTGTTCGAATATATAAAATAAACTTAAAAATGAAAAAGTAAATTATTTTTGGGTTTTATAATTTTTCTCTCTTTTCGTAATTTTTGGATAATTTTTGAGAATTTTTATGGATTTGTAAATAAGGAATACATAAAATACACAAAATAGTAAATTAGGGAACTTGAAATGGGGTTAATAAATATTATATTATATCAAATTGAGTCCAAACTGAATTTTTATGAATACTAGAAAATACAAAGAAAATTTAGAAACTTAAAACATATTTTTGTGATTTGTTGTGAATTGATTTTATAAGGTTTTTTATGTTTGTCAAATTTTAGGAGTTTTCAATAATATTTTTCAAAACTATTTGAACGGAAACTAAAATATAACTAAATAAACACACATGAATTTTTTTAGAAATTTTTAAAACATTTTATGTATTTAATTGAGTTTTAAATGCTAAACAGGAGAAAATGGAATGTTTTTTGTATATTTATAAATTAGAAAATAATTTTGATTATCTTAAGAAAATATATGTGATATAAAATTTTTCCAGGCACTTTAGATAATTTCCTATTATTTTTACATGCAAAATGATAATTTGAATAACTAAAATACAACAACAATAAAGCTTTTTCCCACAATTAAGTAGGGTCAGCTACATGGATTCTTCGCCTCCATTTAGATCTATCTTGGGTCAATCCCGGGCTTATATCCATAAAACTAAGATCCCTTCATATACTTTCTTTCCAACACTTCTTGGGACGTCCTCGCCCTCTCTTTACCGGCTCAACATCCCAACACTCGCATCTCCTAACGAGTGCATCAACTGATCTTCTTTGCAAATGACCAAACCATCTTAAGAGATTTTCTCGCATCTTATCCTAGATCAGAGCTACACCATCTTTCTTCCCGATTGCATCATTCCGAATCCGATCTTTACGCATGTGTCCACACATCCACCTTAGCATTTTTCATTCTACTACAACCATTCTCTGCCCATGTCTATGGTTCACAGCCCAACATTCAGATCCATAGAGCATAGCAGGTCTCACAATTGCTTTGTAAAACTTTCCTTTAATTTTTAAAGGAGTTTCTTATCACAGAGAGGAGCAGAGGCTCCTCACCACTTTAGCCACCCTGCATTTTTTCTATTAGTAACATCTCCATCAATTTCCCCATCATGTTGCAAAATAGATCCCAGATATCTTAAAGAATCATTCTTTTGAATGTTATCATCACCAATCTTCACCTCGATTCCTTCACCATTGCTTCCATCAAAGGATCTCTCCATATATTATGTCTTAGCCCTACTTTTACGAAATCCTTTACTCTCCAACTCAAGTCTCCAAACCTCAAGCTTCTCATTTACTCCATCTCTTGTCTCGTCAATCAACACAATATCATGAAAAAATAACATACACCAAGGTAACTCATCTTGAATGTGACTTGTCAACTCGTCCATAATCAAAGTAAAAAGAAATGGACTCAAAGTTGAACCTTGATGTAAACCAATGTTGATGTCAAAATAGCCAGTCTTCCTAGATGGGATCCTTACACAAGATAAACCGTATCATACATGTCCTTTATGAGGTTAATGTATAGGACATGTACTTGTCTCTTCTCCAAAACTCTCCACAATATCTCTCGTGGGACAGAATCATAAGCCTTCTCCAAATCAATAAAGATCTTCTGGAGGTTCTTCTGTTTAGCTCTATAAATCTCCATTATCTTCCTCAGCAAATGGATGGCTTCAATAGTTGAGCAACCTGGCATGAATCCGAATCGGTTTTGTTTTACGTTAGAAATTTTCCTCAACCTTCTTTTTATCACACGTTACCAAATTTTCATAGTGTGTCTCATTAGCTTGATACTTCTGTAATTAGAACAATTTTGAGTGTCTCCTTTATTCTTATAAAGAGGCACCACGATACTCCTCCTCTAATCTTCAGGCATTTTCTTGCTTCACCAAATAACATTGAATAGATTCGTAAGCCAAGTCAAATCGCACTCACCTAAAATTCTATATACTTCTACAGGGATGTCATCCGGCCCTACACCTTTCCCGGGTCTCATAACCTTCAAAGCCTCCTCTACTTCCTTTCTTTGAATCCGTCTATAACTTGGACGATTCAAGTAACTTTCACTACTAGCCATATCACCCAAAGTGATATCTTTATGAAAGTATTACTCCCATCTAGTCTCTATATCCTTCTGAGTAACAAGCACACGACCTTCCTCGTCCTTAATGCATCCCACTTGAGAAAGGTCTTTGGTCTTTCTTTCTCTTGCTTCAGCCAACCTGAATATATCCTTCTTGCCCTCCTTAAAGTTGAGATTTTTATACAAAACTTCATAAGCTTTTGACTGAGCTTCGCTTACAGCCTTTTTTGCTTCCTTCTTTACTATTTTGTAGTTTGTGATCATCTCTGTTTTATCCTTAGACATAGCCTTAAAGCATGCTCTTTTAAATTTTAGCTTCTCTTGCACCCCTTCACTCAACCACCAAGCCTCCTTTTGACCTGGAGCTCCTCCCTTTGACTCGCATAACATCTCTTTAGATACCTTTCAGATACAAGATGCTACTGCCTCCCACATTATGTTTGCACTTCTGCTACAATCCCAAGATAAGTCTTCTAAAACCTTCTCCCTGAAGCTTGATTGATTCAGTGAAAGATTCCACCATCTAGTTCTAGTGATCTTAGGAACCCTCCTTTTCTTTACCAGCCCTCCTATTTGTACATCCAAGACTAACCAACGATGTTGGGTTGTCAAACTCTCTCCTGGGATTACTTTGCAGTCTTTACAACACAACCGATCTCTTCTCCTCAACGCAAAGTAATCTATTTGTGTTCTAGTTGGCCCACTCTTATAAATAATTAAATGCTACTCCCTCTTCTTGAATAGAGTGTTTTCTATGAAAATATCATACGCTGTTACAAAATCCAGGATGACTTTTCCATCTTCATTTCTATCCCCAAAACCATGTCCTCCATGAACACTAGCATACCTTGAAGCATCTTTTCCCATATGTCCATTAAGATCTCCACCTATGCAAATCATCTCTCTTTCTGGGATTCCTTGTAAAATCTTATCTAGATCCTCCCAAAAAGCTTGTTTAGTCCTTTCATCTAAACCACTTTATGGTGCATAAACTGAGATTTTATTCAGAATTTCTTTTTCAAGCACCAATTTTAGCAAAATAACCAGATCCCCAAATCTTTGCACCTCAACTACACAATACTTCAAATCCTTGTGAACAACCACTCCAACACCATTTTTACCCTTATCTTTACCTGAATACCAAAGTTTAAAGCTTGTCTTTTCGATCTCCCTTGCATTCTCTCCAACCCATTTAGTCTCTTGAAGACATAGTATATGAATCTTCCTTTTTTCCATCATATCCACTATCTCCATCAATTTTCCAGTTAAAGTGCCAATATTCAAACTACCAATTGGCAACTTACGTTACAATCTCTTTTGGAATAACTTCTTTACTTGCATCCGTCCATTATGCGAGAAACCTTGTAAATTTTGGACTGCATCTGGGCGTCGATGCTGCAGAACTAGCTTGATTACTCGCATGCGTTCCTCATACGAGAACCCTTGCAAATTTTGAACTACATCCAGGCTGCGAGGTAGCGACCCTTGTCAATTTTGCATTGCATTTGGGTGATGAAACACGTCGCAAGTAGGGAACGCCCCAACGAAATCTATATGTTTGCTTAAATCCATGTTGAAAAGATCCCACTATCACGAGGCAACTTTATAAGAAGTTGTCTTGGACTGTTTTACGCTGGCTGTCGGCTACCTAACACAACCCTCCTCATTTACCCGGGCTTGGGACTAGCCATGGCTGAGTTAATTTGAATAATTAAAATACAACTACAAAATTAAATTCACTACATGCACTAGTAGGGTTATAAATGCAAATAATATAAACAAGGGAAAGCATGTCCATTTACCACAAATATTACAATTGATATTAAAATTTTTAGCACCAAACAATAACAACAAAGTCAAATGGGTCCACGTAAAATTCCTAACACCTCACGTGCATAGGAACGTGAGGTGAAATCGATTAAAATGCAAATTCGAAAAAATGCAGTATTTTTATTGTAAATATTACAAAAATATTACAATGACCAATGAATGTTCGTAGACTAAATAATGAATGCAAAAAAATAGAGGGGAGAATATGCAATATTTCCCTCAATAGGCATTTATAGACAACGATGATGTGCTCACTTAAACACATGGTGACTGATTGATGATCGATATCGATTCATGGATGTACGATGGGGATTAGATCTCGCGCTCTGATTTGACGTCTCTTCGGTGCTTGATCAGATGGCTCCTACCGCACCATGTGTCTGTTCTTGATCTAATGACCAAGAGATGGTCTGGAAGAGCAGGGATGAATGTTCTCCCATCCAAGCTTCGATCAAGTATCCCGCTTGATTCTGACATCCCCAGAGTAGTTGAGATGCTCAACAAGTTCCTTGGAAGGTTCTGTAGCTAGGGGAAGCTTCTAAAATGTCTAAAACTCATCAGAGGAGTCCTGGGATGTCGGAGAAGTCCCATGTGACTGAATCTACAAGCTAAACTGATTCGACTCTTAGATGGAGTCCTTTGCAATTAAGCCTGCACCGAAAGCTTCAGGGCTCAAGTGTGAAGCTCCTTGCCCCATAGGTGAGAAAACATGGGATCTAGAATGGTTGGTTGAAGGATATGGAATAATCCTTAATTGCATCACAGAAGCATAAGGATCTCATTGTATACGATTAATAACGACTAGTCATACTAGTTGTTCGATGCAACACAATTTAAAAAAAAATCATGCGATGAAACCACATGATTCAAGGAAAACTTTTTGAATCATCTCATTTAAACCACATGATAGATAAAGGAATACCTCTCGTATTGTGGTTGCGATCAAGACTCTTAGAAAAGAGACCTCCTATCTCAAGTCCAATCTTTAGAGGAGATGCTTGTTGGCGTGAGGATAAGTCTGTGCTTCTCGCAATCAAAGTTGTTGATCCAAGAAAGAGAACTCCTAATCTCGCCAGATGAGATCGTATGTTTTATGTGTGAGCGAAGTGCACCAAAGAAGATGGAGAACCAAGAGCAATCATCACAGTAATGCGATGACGACGACGTCTTCCCTCTAGGGTTTGGATGGACAACCACCCAAGGAGAGAGAGGGAGAAGGCATGGGAATGAAGGGAGGGAGAGAGCTTGATGTCTTAAGATTTGTTGTAAAATAGAAGAGCATGGGATGCTTCTTCTTATATAGTACTTTGGGAGTCCATGGATCACAATCCATGGACTACAAAAAATCAATGAATGAGATTGATTTGTGCTTTTTTCGATGGCCAAGATTTTATTGTAAAAATACAACAACAATTAATTTAATATAGATTAAATATATATTGATAAATCAATATAAATTAATCCTTATAGATAATAGGATGAAGTCCATATAAGAGAGTGGACAACCAACCTTTCCATATAGGATTTGGTGGCCTTCCACCCTTCCAACATAGAAGAGTGGAATCTCAAGCAATCTTATGGGATTTAATTATTCCTTTGAATTCCCTAAAATTTACAACAACACTAGTTGTAAATATCTATACAAAAATAATTCACAATATTTTTAATATTGCAATCTTTCCATTGGAAATTTATGAATCACATTCACAATCCAAAGTAAAATGTGATTTACATTTTCAATTATTATCCAATGTGAATCCAATTCACATCAATAATTAAGCAACAAACATAAATCATAATGAGCTTTTTGCAACACATTTAAATCACATTTATAATATATTATGAATACTTGGATATTATTATCAAAATTATTCATATCCATAATAATTAAAAAATATTTAATTATATGGGATTATCAATCTCATGCATCCAAATAATATGAATCAAATTCACAATATTCATGATAATTAAATCACATTTAATTACCCATTTCACAATGCTTAGATATAATTCAAATATGGAATAATTCCTGAACTGTTTCAAGAATAATGCATCTTCTCCAAAGATACTTGGAGATAAGGACAGGGTGGTTGTATGTTCCACATATAGTGACTTGGATATTGAGATCACATCTCAAATCTAGATCTCATGGACCTCTCACAGATTTTTGATTAAATAAGGCCACCTAATCTTCTCATTGCATCTGAATCTCGTTCAGATCAATGTACAACACTTGGACCAAGATCAGGTTACTTCTCTACTGAGAGGAATCAATAAAATCCAGACCTATTTTGTCACTCCCTCGGAATGGAAGCATCAAGGTTATACAATCATTTACGATCACATCATCCTCAG
This sequence comes from Ottelia alismoides, assembly GCA_037367405.1. Classification (NCBI taxonomy): domain Eukaryota; kingdom Viridiplantae; phylum Streptophyta; class Magnoliopsida; order Alismatales; family Hydrocharitaceae; genus Ottelia; species Ottelia alismoides. Next base: position 1,251,083 of record JAZKJV010005183.1, read on the forward strand.
GTATTCCTATTACATATACATCCTGCATACTGGAAGACCTATGATAAAACTGAAGATATAGATCAATTTTACACTATCATATTTAGGGTTTCATCATCAAGTCTCTTAATCTTGGTCAATGGGAGTCGATATCGATCATATGCTTTCCTAAAGCATATATTACACATACAAATTCTTGTCATGCTTCCAAAGCACAACGACAATGCACAGAATTTGATCGGTCCCAATACCTCATGAGTAGCTCATGTCGTCCGGTTCACTAGTGAACTTGTATGAACCCTTTGAGAGATCGTATTACTCATATGCCCTCATATGCACAACATCTTGTCGGAGTATAGACCTTGGTTAAGTCATTAACTTATTGGTCTGCTAAATGTACACTGAGACATATAGCAACACATCTGTCTTTGGTCAGAGAATGTGTGCCTATATCATGACAGTATACGGTATATGGCTTTAGTTATCTCGATCTCATTAACTAAACACTTTGACTTAACTAATCTGACATCTTTGAATCTCTATTCCTATGCAGAGGACTTGAATCAAGAGGTTGGTAAGGTATCAACCTAATGAGAAGGATTTCCATCTCCTACTCAGGCCGGAGATCATCTCTTAACAATCATTTGACAGTTTTTCATGAGTCCTCAATCTAACTCCTTAAATATTCATCCAAGCACCAGTCTCTATGATTCAATTATTGAATCAACAACTGTATGATCATTAAGATGGTCATGATACATAACCCTAATTGTACAGAGGGATAATATAGCGCATTCATTCATTTAAACTCACAAAGGAGTGAAAAAATCAATAACTTTTATTAATAAATCAAATATTACAATAACATCTACTGTAAGAATGGTTCGCCTCGGGCTCACATAGCAAACATTGGCGACTGAGATTTAGGCAAAGTGGAAGGAGGGATCCTTGATCTCCCTAATCTGTACAAGATCAATGGTAGAAAATGGATTGGGGTGACAAAATGTGGCAAGGTCAAGATGTATCGATGGTCATGTGTGTTGGAAATGCGAACCCACGGCGAGCCATTATGCAATAAATGTTATTGCAATTCACTCCTTAATCTGAAATGAAGAATACATAATTTGCATAATAGGTCCCTTAGTACAATTAGGGTTATGTACCATGGCCATCTTGATGATCATACAGCTGTTGATTCAACTATTGAATCATAGAGGCTGGTGCTTGGATGAATATCTAAAGAGTTAGATTGAGGACTCATCAAGCACCGTCAGATGATTGTTAAGAGATGATCTCCAGCCTGAGTAGGAGATGACAATCCTTATATCTGAAAGCTGATATCTGACCGACCTCTTGATGCAGGTCCTCTGCATAGGAATAGAGATTCGAAGGTGTCAAATTAGTTAGGTTAAAGAGTTGACTTAACGAGATCGAGATAACCAAAGTCCTATATCGTATGCTGTCATGATAAAGGCACGCATCCTCTGACCGGAGACAGATGTGTTACTATATGTATGAGTGTGTACATTTAGCAGACCAATAGGTTGATGACCTAATCAAGGTCTACACACCGGCGCGCTGGTGTGCATATAAGGGCATATGAGTAATACGATCTATCAAAGGGATCATACAGGTTCAGTTACTGAACCGGAAGACATGAGCTCACTCATGAGATATTGGGAAGAATCAAATTCCGTGCGCACGGTCATCTCGCTTTGGAAGCTTGACTGAATTTGTAGGTTTGATATATACTTTTGGAAAGTATATGATCAAGACCTAGGTATGATATACGCTTTTGGAAAGTGTATGATTGATACCAACTCCCAATGATCGAATGAGAAACTTACTGATAAAACCATGAAGTAGATAGTATAAAGTTGATCCAATACTTCGGGTTTAGTCTGAGTCTTCCAGTATGCAGGATGTACAGGTATTGGGAATACCTGAGGGTGATGTGATCATAAACGATTGTATAACCATGACGCTTCCATTCCTAGGGAGTGATGAAACGGGTCTGGATTTTAGTGACTCCTCTCAGTAGAGAAGTAATCTGATCTTGGTCCAAGTGTTGGACATTGATCTGAATGTGATTCAGATGCAATAAGAAGATTAGATTTACGGTCTTGATTTAATCAAGCATCTATGGGAGGCCCGCGATCTGGATTTTAGATATGATCTCAATATCCATGTCACTATACGTGGAACAATACAATCGCCCTGTCCTTATCTCCAAGTATCTGCGGAGAAAGCGCATTATCCTTGAAGGAGTTCATGGATAATTCTATTGTTGATTTATGTATCCGAGCATTGAGAAAATGGATAATTAAATGTGATTTAATTATCATGAGTAATATGAATTTGATTCATGTTATAAAGAGAGTTATCTGAGATAATTAAATGTGATTTGATTATCAAAGATGTGAATAATGTGAATGTGATTCATATTATTTGAGAACAAGAGAATAAAGATCCAAGATGATTAAATGTGATTTAATTATCATGGATATGAATAATGTGAATAGCAATATCCATATTAGTCATATATATTATAAATGTGATTTATAATATATAAGAGAGAGCTATTTGTGATTTACATTTGTTAATTAAATGTTAATGTGAATTGAATTCACATTGGACATTGAATTGAAAATGTAATTTACATTTTGTTTCAGGTTGTGAATATGATTCCCAAATTTCCAATGGCATGATTGAAATGTTCACAAAATAAATTGGATTTATTTTTGTGAAATAATTTGCAACAAATGTTGTTGCAAATATTGGAGAGAATCATGAGATAATGTAATCTCATGTAATAGAAAAAAGGAAGCTCCCTTCCTAATGAGGAGAGGGGACGGCCACAATTCCATAAGGAATGTGGTGGCCGTCCACCCTCCTTATGGAAGGAGGCTTGCCTCCTTTCCTATCTCTCCAATGGAGATTGATTTGATATAAATCAAATTATATTTAATATATATTTGATTTTTATTAAATTAATTGTTGTTGTGTTTTTAGCAACAAATCATGACCATTGAAAGAAACACAAATTAATGTGGACCATTGAATTTGTGTTGACACATGGATTGAGATCCATGGATCCCAAAACCCTATAAAAAGAGAGGCAACCCATTGCTCTTCTTTGCACATAAGTGAGACAACAAGTCTCTCTCTCTCTCTCTCTCTCTCTCTCTCTCTCTCTTTCTTTCTCTTTCTCTCCCTCTCATGGCCGTCCACCATAGATGCCCTAGAGAGGCTCTCCATCGCCGCGGCACCGTCGTTATGCTGCCCGATGTTTTGCTCGTGGAACTCCGTCTACTTCGGCATGCCTTGCTCATGAAGAAGACGTCGGATCTCGTGTGTCGAGATCAGGAGATCCACCGCTTGAATTATCAACATGGATTGCGAGAAGCACGCGGTTCATCCCCGCGCTCGCAAGCGTCTCCTCCGACGGATCGGACTGGAGACAGGAGGTCTCTTCGTTTAGAGACTTGATCGCAACCACACTTCAAGAGGTAAACCTAATACTTGGTTTTGGTTTAGACGAAACGATCCGAGAAGTGTTCTAGGATCATGTGGTTTCGTCACATGAAAACTTTTTAATTTCTACTGTATAGAACAACTAGTGCGACTAGTCATTCTTCGTCGTATTCGATACGACGATCACACTTCCGTGATGTGCTTGAGGATCTAACAATATCCTTCAATGTGGGAAGATAATGGTTGGAAACTTGGGAACAGAGGTCGGAGCCTAGAGCTTCGACAAACTCCTATTTTTGGTTTTTAGTATATGATAGATAATATCAGATGAAAATTAAGTGTAAAGCTAAGTTATCGTTACTCCTAGAAATCGAAAAAGCAAAGAAAATAGAAGCTCACACGCCGGATGTGGCTAGGAGTGGAAGTCGTACAGAGGAGCTCCGATAATGGTTGAATAACCTTCAATTCACCATCTCCTCGTTGTGGATCGAAGGTAACCTCTTCCTTTAGAAAGGGTGTACCAGTACACAATTCAATGGGTCAAAATCTAGTCAGGAGGGGGTGGATTTTGACAATGGAGGAGGAGACATTATATACAAAGATGCCCCCAAAAGCTCCATTCACCTATGGTTTTTGATCTCATTGAGGATTGACTAGTGCCAGCTCCTGATCCACAAGAGAGATCAAAGGGCCGTGAAGAAATCACCAAGAAGAGATCGAGGGTAGAAGGGATCTAAACCAAGCCAGAAAATTCCATAAATAAGAGGAAGAAACAATGAACGAATTAGTCCAAAAGGTGAGCAGGGATTTGACCTTGGTCAACCATGGTCGCTCCTTGATTGCTCTACATTAGACACTACATGACAAAACATAAATAAAAATAGTAAGAATAGGAAAATAAAATATAAAATGATTTTATAAAAATTTTCTTAAAACACTAAAGATGTTTCTTATTTTATGCACTATTTTAGGTGATTTTTTTATTTTTATAGATTTATTTATTAGTTAGTAATTTTTACGATTATAATTATATATTTGAATACCTATATTTTATGTATTTTATCTTTCTTTTGTATTTTATATTTTAGTACTTTATACACATAATTTATATATTTATAACATATTTAAATATGCATTTACATTTTTTATTTTATGTTTTGAATTTATTGTTGGACTTAAATAAATATGGGTATGCATAATGCAAGTATAATATACTTATATAATTTATGAAATTATTTATTTTTATGATTTTTTAATGGTTTCTTCTTACTTTTATGTTTCTAGTATATTTGAAATAATGTATACAAGTACTTAAAAATATATAAAAGTTAAAATGTAAAGAATGAATTAGATGAATAAAAATATATATGTATATAGTACAATGGGACCCAAAAGGCCATCTTTTGCATATTAACTCAAATATTACGAAACCACCTTACTTAAATAAATAATTTAATTTATAGTATAATAAAGCTAAGCTTGGTCAATTTTGAGTTCATATCGAGAAGATATTGATCTATGAAGTTTTGTTTACAACTTTTTCATCTGTATGTCCCAATCATATTGTACATTATTCTCATGTGAAAATATTTTTTAATTTTATATACATATTGTGTACATGTTTTGTATTGAAAATATCTTTATTTAAAGTGTATAAGAGTGTATATAAATTAGTGCATGTTTCATCTATATGTGTAGTGTATTGGGCACCTAGGGCTTCTAGGTGATCGTGTTATTTTGTCTGTATTTATTTGTTCTTATCTCTCCTACTTTATTCCTTCTGACCAAGTCATTATTGACTTAGTCTCGGGGTCTAGGATCAATAAGTATTTACAATACTTCCTTTATTTTTCTTTTGTTTTCTTTATTCAATTTTTTGAATACGGGTATTAAAGCACTATTTACAGACAATGGTCAGAGTGTTAATTTGTACAAGTTAGTTGTATTTGCATATATTTGTTTAGGGTTTTAAAGACAAAGTAAAGAATAAAGATGAATGAAAGGGTATTTATCAACCCATATGTTTTCCTTTGCTAGTCCTTAGCAAAGACTTAATAGTAGAATTGATGCAAACATGAAAATACAGAAAAGAAAAGTGTAGAAAGTAGAATTACTATGTTTTTAAAACATGTCTTTACAAAATCAAAGTTTGGAGCTCAGTTAAGACCTTTGAATTGTTAGTGTGTTTTGAACCATTTTCAGGTTCGGATTTGGAAGTAAACATACCTATAGTTCTATGCTCCTCTATTCAGTTCAATCCAACAACCTGGTCAAACCATCCTTTCAGACATATACTCCTGTAACTTTGAAATGGCAAATACCAGGTGTATGAGTTGTGTTAGCTGTCCCAAAACAAAAAGTTGAACTATTGAGTTGTCTCCTCCTTTGGTAACTCATCCTCAGGGAGATGAGTATATCCTTCTATATTTAGGTATATGCTAGTGCACAACGAATTAGGGAGAAGCTAGAAGAAAGGGAAAAGAAGTGGAAACTCAGCAGTGTAGTCATATTTCCTTGTGAAGCTTGACTAGTGTAACCAAGTATTCACAAAAAAGCATGCCTTTTCTAAAGATCAAAATTTTGGGAATTTTCAGTGTAGGCATCTTTTGGATAATTATTTGTTTTAGCATTGCACTGCATTATTGTTTTCCTTAAGGATAGAGGGTCTTTTGTTCCACTCATATTTTGGGGTCTTAGAAAAGTTGGACTGACAGGTCATTCCTCATCCAAGCTTTATTTCAATCCAATCTTCAATCGTTAGATGTCCATGCTACTGGAGAAACAACAGGTTGAAGTACCGGTTTTGGCGATCCCCAACAATGGTTCCTAAGTCATCCTTGACGAAGCAGCCTGGTATCGTCCATACTTAGACTTCCATATTTTTTAATAACCCATCTTGGTTGAGCTAAGTGTTTAGTGTGAGGTTTCGAGTCAAACCATTGTCTCGAAAATAGTACACATGACATGAAGGGTTCTAGTTAGTCACATTGAATTGACTCATGAACACAATCTCAAAGAACCTTAAGAATAAAGTCATAATGACCTGAAGCATCTCAATTCTAGACCTTAACAGATTCCTCTGAAGTTAATGAGATTAAGGTCTAAACTAAGCTCCAATCTTTTGATTTTATTTGAACCTTTTCAATTGTCTAACCCAGTTAGAAAAATGCTAATGCAATGCAAGGGAATATTTTAGTGAAGACATTATCTGATTTTGAACTTTTTTATGGACTTTTTCAAAATGTTCCGCAAACATTTTTTGTTAAATTTTTGAAAATATTTTGCAAATTTTTAGGTCTTTTTTGAATTTTTTTTCAGATTTTTATGGGATTTTTGAAAAAGGTAAAAGAGAAAGTGTATTAGTGATATGTGCATTCTTCATATGAGTCTAATATTTATAATTGATTTGTCATATACCCTAACATACTATATTAGCCAATTTTAATGAAAACACAAAAGTACAAGTTATGTCTAATATACAAACACATACACAACCACACGACCCCCTATACTTAGCTCGAAATATGTCCTCAAAAAGGTCAAAGAGCAGAAAGGAAAACATACATCATGCTAAGTATAGAAAAGCCTAAACTACAATGACTTAAAAAATGTCAAGTTGATCATCCTCCCTATACTTAGGATTAACTAATCTTAGGTATAACAGATTGTATATAAAGCAGGGAAGATTGAGGGTTAGAATGTACGGAATCATCAACACGACATGTATCCCCCTATATGAATGATATGGTAAGATCCTTAAGTGCATCATGGAAGCGTGAGGATTGCATCGTATGTGATCGGAGCGACTAGTCGCACTAGTTGCTTGATGCAGCGGAAATTAAAAATTTTTATGTGACGAAACCACATGATACAAGAACATTTCTCGAATCATTTCTTCTAAACCACAAACAAGTAATAAGATTACATCTTGAAGCGTGGTTTAAATCGAGTCTAAACGAAGATAGCTCCCATCTCAAGTCCGATCCAACGGAGGAGATGCTTGCGCGCGAGTTGATGAAACACGTGTTCCTCGTAATCAATGTTGATGATCCAAGCAGTGGATCTCAAGATCTCGACACACAAGATCCGATGTCTTCCTCACGAGAGAGGCGCACCGAAGGAGACGGAGATCCACGAGCAAACTATTGGGCATCATAACAATGATGCTGCGGCGATGGAGACTCTCTCTAGGACATCCATGGTGGACGACCATAAGAGAAAGAGAGGGAGAGAGGGTGTGTAGAGAGAAAGAGAGAGAGAGAGAGAGAGAGAGAGCCTTGTGTTTCTCATTAGCATTTGAAGATCAAGGTGTGACCTTCTATTTATAATATTTTGGGATCCATGGATCTCGATCCATAGGCAACACAAATCCAATGGCTCACATTGATTTGTGTTTCTTTTAATGGTAAAGATGTTGTTGGTAAAAACACAACAACGATTTATTTAATTTACAATAAATATATATTGATAAATCAATATGATTTAATCCCAAAATTAAATCAACTAACATCAGAGATTATAGAAAGGAGGCTCCTACCTACCATATAGGAAGAGTGGATGAACACCCTTTCCTTTAGAGATTGGTGGCTGCCCCCTCCTATTAGGAGAGGGGGAATCTCAATGTAATCTCAAGATTACATGATTCCTTATGTCTCCAATTATTTACAACAACAATTGTTGCAAATTATTCTACAAAATCATTCATAATCATTTTGTGAATATTGTAATCTTGCCATTGGAAATTTGTGAATCACATTCACAACCCAACATAAAATGTAAATTACATTTTCAATTAATTGTCCAATGTGAATCCAATTCATATCAACATTCAATTAACAAATGTAAATTAGAAATAGCTCTCTCTTATATATTATAAATCACATTTATAATATATATGATTAATATGGATAGTGCTATCCACACTATTCATATCAATGATAATTAAATCACATTTAATCATCTTGGATCTCTTATTCTCATGTGACAAAATAATATGAATCACTTTCACATTATTCACCTCTTTGATAGTTAAATCACATTTAATTATCTTAGGTAACTCTCTTTATAATATGAATCAAATTCATATTACTCATGATAATTCAACCACATTCAATTATCAATTTTCTCAATGCTTAGATATATAATATCAATAACGAAATTATCCTAAAATCTTTCAAGGATAATGCATTTTCTCCGCACATAATTGGATATAAGAATTGGACAATTGTATTTTTCCACGTACAGTGACTTGGATATTGAGATCTCATCTCAAATCCATATCGCGGGCCTCACATAGATGCTTTATTAAATCAAGACTGCAAATCTAATCTTCTCATTGCATCTGAATCACATTCAAATCAACTTAGAACATTTGGACCAAGATCAGATCACTTCTCTACTAAGAGGAGTCACTAAAATCCATACCTGATTCATCACTCCCTAGGAACGGAAGCGTCAAGGTTATACAATCGTTTATGATCACATCACCCTCAGGTATTCCCAATACCTGTACATCCTGTATACTAGAAAACTCATGATAAACCCGGAGTATTAGATCAATTTTACACTGTCTACTTCAAGGTTTTATTAGTAAGTTTCTCAATTGATCATTGGGAGATAGTATCTATCATATACTTTCCAAAAGCATAGATCATACCTAGTTTTGATCATATACTATCCAAAAGTATATATCAATCCTAGAAATTCAGTCAAGCTTCCAAAACAAGATGACCGTGCATGGAATTTGATTCTTCGCAATATCTCATGAGTGAACTCACGTCTTTTGGTTCAGTAGATGAACCTGTATGACCCCTTTGAGAGATCGTATTACTCATATGCCCTTACATGCACACCAACGCACCGGTGTATAGACCTTGATTAGGTCATCAACCAATCGGTATGCCATATGTACATACTCAGACATATAATAACACATCTGTCTCTAGCCAGAGGATGTGTGCATATATCGTGACAACATATGACATAGGACTTTGGTTATCTCAATCTTGTTAGGTCAACTCTGACCTAACTTATCTAACACCTCTGAATCTTTATTCCTATGTAGAGGACCTTCATCAAGAGGTTGGTTAGATATCAACCTTCAGAGAGAGGATTTCCATCTCCTCCTCAGGCTGGAGATCATATCTTAATAATCATTTGACGATTCTTGATGAGTCCTCAATCTAACTCTTTAGATATTCATCCAAGCGCCTGCCTCTATGATTCAATTATTGAATCAACAGTTGGATGATCATTATGATGGCCAAGGTAAATAACCCTAATTGTACTAAGGAACCTATTATGTAAATTAGTCATTCTTCATTTTAGATCAGGGAATGATATTTTCAATAACATTTATTGCATAATGGATCATCATGGGCTCACATTTCCGACAATCTTCCACTATCCCAAAGAGCCATTAATGGGCTAAACATTTAAATCTGCGCTCTTGTGACAATCATAGGCTATTTAGAAAAATAGCTAGGCAAGCTAATCATTCACTCTATTCCCAAAAGACTATGCCAAGTCCTTTCACGACACTTGCATATCTCCCAGTAATAGTGCTCGCATCAAATGCGAATGTTGCATTTTATGCAACCAATACTCAATCTTGTAAAAACAGCTATAGTGTCCTTGACATTATTGCTTAATAATTATTATAACCAGTATTTCCATAATCCTTATCAGAATACCCTTATTCCTAGAGATCTCAATCTACAAAGGTATCCAAAGTTAAGGCCTTTTAGATCATTGTCTATAAAGTCTTAATTTCTTGAAGATGAGACCTAGAGATCATCATCTCTAAAATCTTGTCATCTTTGAAGATATTGTCATTGCTACAACCAAGTGTTTTATTTCTATATTTGGATTATAACAGTTTACTACTTACACTGTATGGTAGACATCTGGCATTCGTACACATCTAGCATACACTCGTCTTCTCGTTATTGATGCACATGGGCAAGCAATTATATCATTCACTTCCTCAACTCTTTGAGGTGCTATCCCTCTAGATAGGTTAGTACCAAATCTTAAGGCAAGGAAACCTTTATTGGAATTTCCAAGAATAGAATATGTCCAAGGTGTAATACAATTGTGACGGCCCCAATACACTCTTCTCCTTGCTTCTGAACACCTTCGGAACTAAGATCCAAGAGGTATCCTTGAGATCATATCTCAAGATATGGAACAGACAGTCAATAAAACGCTTATTATCATCCTTATATCATTATAAATGATTAGGATATTATCTACATTTAGCACGATGAACACAAAGGCACTCCCACTAAGCTTCATATGGTTCATCAAGATTCTATCTGAAATCATAACTTTTATAATTTCATCAAATCTTATGTTCCAACAACAAGAAGCTTATTTGAGTCCATAGATGGATTCTTTAACTTGCACACCTTACTTTCCTCAACCATGAAGCCATGGGGCTACTTCATGTCAATATCCTCATTGAGGTATTCATAGAGGAATGCAATCTTGACTTATGACTTGAAGATGTCATAATCAAGCTGTGTAGCTATAGTCAGCAATATTCTGATGGCTTTAAGCATGGTCACTGAAGAGTAAGTCTCATCGCAAGCAATGTGTTCTTTTTCGGTATGTAGCTCATGGCTACGAACCGTGCTTTGAAGGTCTCTACCTTCTCGTCAGGTTCCCTCTTTCTCTTGAAGATCCATTTACACATTAACAAGTCTTACCCTTATAGGTGGATCCTCGAGGGTCCATATACAACACTTGTATATGAAGTCTACCTTAACTTTTATTGCTAAAATCCATCTTTCCATGTCATGATCCTCAGGAGTTTCATCACATGAAGTGCGATCATTCTCAGACTTAACTGACACATGGAGGACATCCTCAAACTCATTTGAAGAAGTATTAGTGTTTCATCTTTAATTGTCGTTTTAGTTTCCGATTTTAGGAGCCTCATTATCATCTCAAGATTAAATGAGTTCCTTGACTTCATTTTTCATCTTGATTCTCAAGAGAGTCATCCTTTGAAAATACCATTCTCGAAGATGATTTTTTTAAGAATCTCAAGGTCATAAAGTAGGCATCCAATACCATCCTTTATTTTCCTAATGAAGTAGCATGTTCTGGTGCTAGATTCCAGCTCGCATGCATGGAACCATATAAAGGACATATATTGTAGTCTCTACTACATATATACCTTCGAAAGTAAGAGATAGTTATGCTAAAAATCATCATTAATCAAATCATGTTACACATGATCAGTTTTATCTCCCTACAACTCTCTCGAGTTTAGGTTTATCAGAAGGAATGAGATAGGAATGATATTCCTTTCTCCATAAGGTATTCCATGAATTCAGCTAATAGGTACTTGCTACCTTGGTTAGATCAAATTCATTTAATCTTCCTTTAAACTTTGGTTCTAAACCAAAATTGTGAAATCTTTGAACATTTCAAAGGTTTCTTAGGTGAAGATAAGAAATCTCATATCATACATAATCATCAATAAGTATCACATATCCATAATGATTATTATGATACAGATGATCCACATACATCAATATGTATGAGATCCTAAATACCTTGACATCTTACACCATTCCCAAGGAAGGGTGTATTGGATATTTTTACTTTTGAATACAATATTCACAAGTATGTAAGATTTGAACTTATAGATAATCTAAAGAGTCATCTCTTACTAGTCTATCGATCTCAAGAACAACCATATGTCTAAGGCTTGACACCAGATCATTGTCAAATGATCTTCATCCTCATATTAATATTATAAGGTTTAACTTTCAGTATTAAAAATCTTAATGATCCATTCATAAATTTTCTAATTTAATGGAGTCCACTAGATGTTAGATTACTATCTGAATATATCCATCATAACTCTTTATGATAGTTCTATCTCAGAATTCATGTTTATTTACAAAATTTAGAAATAAACTATGAGTATATTTTTATGTCTAGGTCATAGAGACATTATCTAATACCATGGCTCTCCCACTGAAATCGAGAAGTCTATCAATCCAACAGAGATTGTCACAACAATTGCATCAATATCCATGTGGATGACTATAAACCTTAATATCAATTTTTCCAGTCTTCTTAAACATATGCAACTCATTACAAGTGTTGTTAGAAGATTAATATACAATTATTAGACTTTATCTTATCAAATAAGCAAGTCAATATCAATGTTTTATGCAGATTATTCTGATGCTCTGTTTGAGTCCTTCTCTAAGGATTCTAGACATGCTTGATAGTAATACTATCAACCCATCAACTTATTACAACATTGCCATTTATCCAACTATTTGGATGTCATATGGAAGTCATAGAAGTACAGTCAACTCTTTGACTTGTCATCTCAGGTCTGACCCATGCTTCCACTGCACTCCCTTTATCTATAACCAACCATTGCTTAAGACAAAGAATCTCTTATTTTGAACTTAAAAGGATTCAATGTAAGAGTTTTTCAACATTTATACATGCTCCATCCAATTCATACAACATGAATATAATGAAGCTTCGTGAATGACTAGAGTATGTATAGTAGAATGATGACACTCATCATATATACATATATCTTAACTTTTATAAAAATCTTGATTCAGGTAGGTACTCAAATATTTTTAATACATCATCTCTTACAGAGCTACCATCCTGCATGATGCACAGAATAATGTTACTCATGATTAAATGTCAAGAGAACATATGTATGCCAGAATATCTTCTTCGATTCTATAAGGATTAATTGACAATTTCAATCATCATTTACATCACACTTCCAAAGTACATTCGATGAGGTCAAGACTATAGAGACATACAAAACCTAGGGTTATAGATCTATGTCTATTTAATTGTCATTCCTCATTATTATGAGAAAAACCTGCATATTGCAACTACATACATTATGTGTCCAATTGCAAGTACAATATCTTGATCATGGATCCAATCCATGATATTCTACTGGTTATTATTGAGTATAGTATTGAGTGGGTTTAATGAAGGTTTATATGAACTAACAAATTTACATAAGTGTATATATTTAAATATATTTTACTTTGATTTATGAATTTTTATATCAAAGTTTTCTTGTCTGGTCAATAATGAAAGTTCATTCCCTTAATTACTTTCAATGTAAGAGATATACTTACCATTATATCTCAGGAAAGATCTGGGATCTCCTTCCTTATCTCTATTACATCCCAATAATATGAGAACTTGCAACTCAGATAAAAAGAAGCGGGAACACTATCTGCATTGGAAGTCCAACTTGCATTCCCAATTCGGTCTTTAATAGTCGAGCCCACCATCCCTAAGGTGATGTTGACCCGTCATTAATTGATCCAACCGTCAACTAGGAATACAACTCGCTATGCGCAATCCAATATGGCCCCAATAATATGAGGACTCCATATTGGATGTCACTACGCAATTGTCCTTACTCTTTTGAGAAATGAAGAGCTCGATCCAAATGGATTGTATGCAGGAGTTGTCACTTCGGACAGGCATCTCCTATATACAATATTTGGCGACGGAACCCTTCGCCTTGACGAGAGACCATGGATGTGAGTTATGTGATCCTCCATATCATCTTAACATTAATTAATCATTATGAATCATAATCATTATGATTCATTCTTCCAAAGGAAATAACAACTCTATTAAAAATAGAACGTTCAATTTTTTTATTGGATTCCAATTAGTCTGATTATATTAAATTAATTGATCCATTCAATATCCAACAAACATTTTAATTGTTACATGAATCATGGTATTATCTCAAATACATATTATTTCGAATTCCAATAATTAGAAATACATTATGATGTCTTAAGCATTATACCAACCCTACCCGTTGTCATGTCCAGTATCGACGGGAGTGGGACAGACGGCACACGGTGCAACCTTCTACCCCAACGCTCCCCGACTAGACACCATATTCATCTCGACAAAGGATAATGCGAAATAGATCACTCTCTACTTGAGATGATCATCGGTTTTTCAATCGAAATTATACCGTATAATAATAATAAAAATAATTTCGATAAAATTATAATTAGATTTGCTACATAAATCCCAAATCCTATTCAAGTAACATGTTTGTTGGAAAGTAGATCATGTAGATCATTTAACCAATTTGTGATCTAGATTACATCTAATCAATTATAGGTTAGGGCAATGCAATTTAATGAAATAATTATATTAAAATATTTCATAAATATTTATCCATAATTATTCCAGAAAATTGAACCATTTAATTTCAGTAATTTCTTAAATGACAATCACTAGGTTCTTGATCAGGAAAGTAATTTCAGCAGTGACCTTCACTTACCAAAAATACCATATCTCAATCAATTTAAATCCAAATTAAGCAAAATAAGTTTATAAAACTTGATATATTGATTTACAACTGAACCTAAGTGATTTTCATGAATTTCAAGGCATTTCAAATCCGCAATTAACATCTTAATTAAGTCATGATCCGCAGTCCCCGAAATAGTGAATACATGTTCACTAAAATGATCATAACTTGAGCAAACGGATTCGAAATAACGCAAACTAAGATACTACAGTTTTATTATTTAATGAGGAACAAATTACAATTATTATTTTCGTATTTAAAAAATATAAACAGGGCCGAAAATAATATCAAAATAGATATGCGAAAATGAAATGCGAGAAAAACTTTCTCAAAACCTAACGAACTGAAGTCATACTAGATTTATGGATCACATCCAAAACCAACAACCTAGATATAATACCACTTTATGGATATCGTAAGATACTTAAGTGCATCACAGAAGTGTGAGGATCGCATCGTATACGATCGGGAGCGACTAGTCGCACAAGTTGCTCGATGCAACGGAAATTAAAATTTTTCATGTGACAAAACCACATGATCCAAGAACACTTCTTGGATCATTTCGTCTAAACCAAAAACAAGTAATAGGATTACCTATTGAAGCGTATTTGTGATCGAGTATCTAAACGAAGAGACCTCCTGTCTTAAGTCCCATCCGACAGAGGAGACGCTTGCGAGTGCGTTGATGAACGTGTGTTCCTCGCAATCCACGTTGATGATCCAAGCAACAGATCTCATGATCTCGACACGCGAGATCCGAAGTCTTCTTCACGAGTGTGGTGCACCGAAGGAGACGAAGATCCATGAGCAAACTATCGGGCATCATAACGACGACGTTGTGGTGATGGAAACTCTCTCTAGGACATCCATGGTGGATGACCATAAGAGAGAAAGGGAGAGAGGGCGTGTAGAGAGAAAGAGAGAGGGGGGCTTGTGCTTCTAATTAGCATTTGAAGATCAAGGGGTGCCCTTCTATTTATTATATTTTGGGATCAATGGATCTCAATCCATGGGCAACACAAATCCAATGGCTCACATTGATTTGTGTTTCTTTTAATGGTCAAGATGTTGTTGGTAAAAACAAAACAACAATTTATTTAATTTAGAATAAATATATATTGATAAATAAATATGATTTAATCCAAAAATTTAATCAACTAAAATTGGAGATAATGGAAAGGAGGCTCCTCCTTTCCATATAGGAAGAGTGGACGGTCACCCTTTCCTTTAGGGATTGGTGGTCGTCCCCCCTCCCCTATTAGGAAAGGGGGGATCTCAATGTAATCTAAAGATTACATGATTCCTTATGTCTCCAATTATTTACAACAACAATTATTGTAAATTATTCTTCAAAATAATTCATAATCAATTTGTGAATATTGCAATCTTGCCATTGGAAATTTGTGAATCACATTCACAACCAAAAATAAAATGTAAATTACATTTTCAATTAATTGTCCAATGAGAATCCAATTCACATCAACATTTCAATTAACAAATGTAAATTACAAATAGCTCTCTCTTATATATTATAAATCACATTCATAATATATATGATTAATATGGATAGTGTTATCCACATTATTCATATCCATGATAATTAGATCACATTTAATCATCTTCAATCTCTTATTCTCATGTGACCAAATAATATGAATCACATTAGAATTTTTAATAATATCAAATGATAATAAAATGCAACGGAATTTTTACATTATGAATACAACAAATCAAGAGTCTAACTTATTTTTTTAGAATTTATTGAACATAAATAACATTTTACAAGGATATGAAAGCAAATCAAATTTTGGAAAAATAGGGATTGAATGTTTTCAATGTTGTTGCATTTAAAATATAACAAAAATAAACATGGGGGTGGAAAGTGCAAATTTTCCAGAGGGTGCGTGCAAGGCACAGGTTTGCTGGACATTGGAGGTGCTTTTGTAATTTTTGAACTTTTAGGGGTCTTCTTTGCAATTTCACAATTTATTTATTAGTACTCATTGGGGATTCCTTCTCGTTGGTGTTTGTTCCACACCAAAGGGGGTGAGCCACCCCTTTCTCTTTCTCATTCAATGCACACGACGACGGTAGTGTTCGGCTCTTCTCCATGAGGTTAGGAAAGATGTGCGCGGGCGGTGGCGCCCGGTGGACTGTGGTGAATAGTGTAGCGCTAGAGGGTCGACGATGTTGGCAAGCATCTTCATGTGGTGATGGAGCGGTGATCCTTCTAGGGGAGGAGATCAGCGGATCAGTGGTGATGTCGGTGTGGGACGGCACGTGGAAGCTCTTCCCAAATGGCGGACGATGCACGAGGGGGCGACTCATGCCCCTAGTGATGTGATAATGGCTGTGGTGGTGCTCCTCTCGTGGTGTAAACAATGGTATGTGATGCGTCGTTGACAACGTAAGGGCTGGTGGGCTGGCTGGATGGATGACGTGATCGACGGGCCATCTATGGCTGACGGGCAGATGTAGTGGTGGCGGCAATAGTGGCACTTCTTATTTTTATTTTTTTAAAAAATAGGAATAGAAATTGGATTTTTTATTTTTATTTATTGCAAAAAAGCCAAAACTGTAGAATTTTTTATATTTTTATTTATTATAAAAAATAAAAAACTGTAGGATTTTTTATTTTTTATTTTGAAGAAGAAAATGATTTTTTAAAAGACAATAATTGTATTTTTTTGAATTATTTTTTTGAGATCAAAAAATGATATCCGACTTAAGCACGATGATTCGGTCTAAAATCAAATACAAAAAATGTGAATGGTCTTGGATCTGGCGAAATGGGAGATCATAACCGTGTCTCCGAACACCATGCATGACCACAATTAAAACATTACGCGAGGTAGAATGTGATGTGATTTGAAAGAGAAAATGAGATGGAATCGAAATCGAGGGCGGATCAAATCGTGACAGTTGATTAAAAAATGTTTAACCAAGTTCTAAAATTTTAAAAATGAAAACGAAATTAAAAAATGCAAAATTCAAACTACGGTCCTAGGTTAAGAACAAAAAAATGGATCTCACCGTGGGAGTGGATAATATCGTAATGTCCTCGACGAAGGCTGAATCACTATCATCGGGCGGCTCGGAGGCTAGGCGGCTTTCTACAACAAGAAGCTCCTGGGGATTAGGCTCCTCTCACCAAAGATTGATCAAACTGAAATGAGGGGGGAGGAGCCATATTGATAGGAAAAAGAATCGAATTTGGATTTCAAAAATTTGAATGGAGATAAAGATAAGGAAAATTTGAATGGAGTTAAAGTTATGGAATGAAGTTAGTGGTGGAGTTAATAAAATTTTTTACATTATTTATTTATTTATTTTCATTACTTTATTAAATTAAATAACAAATGTCAATTATTTAATTTTTGGTGGTGGTTTTAAGAATATTAACTATATAAATATACGATATACAGAAAGTATATTATGTATATATTAAATAAGAAAATTAGTTTTTTATGTTTCTATTTTTTATTTTTTTATTATAAATAATTAATAAAAATATTTACAATTATCTACAAATACAATATGTATAAAAATAAATATGCATAAATATATACAATAAATAAATGATAAAACTAGGAGAACCACCCCTGAAAATCAACTTCAAATTGTAACTCCAAAAATTATGAAACCACCCCCATTTTAAAGACAATTTAATTTAGAATACGATGGAGGTGAGTTGGATTCAATTTGAGTTCATATGGAGCTGGAATTGGTCTTTCAATTATTTCTTTATGGCTTTTTTCCGGATGTGGTTACGTTTATTATGTACATGATTTACTTTTACAATTATTTTTATTATTTAGAAAACTTTTTTATCTATAATTTTTTTTGAAAATTATTTAATTTGAGGTAAATTGATGTACAAATAAAATATTGTTAGTTTTATATAAATATACACAGAATAAGTCGAAAAGTATTTTTTAAAGATTTTTTTTGGATTTTCTGATTAAAGAGTCTATCTCCCCTACTTTATTCCTGATCGACCAGGTCAGGTCTTGACCTTCTCTTAGGGTTCGGGTCTACATGTATCTATTATACATATACAATCTTGTTTATTTATTTATTTTCTTTATTTTTCCTTTATTTCTTTTTTATTTAATTTAGGTTAAAATAATAATATATGTACAACAATTACACACATAAGCAAGTTAATAGAATATGGATTTATCAATGTATACAAGTATTTTATAAGATATTTTAAGCTAAAATAAAAGAATAAAGATGATGAAATGTAGATTCACCAACCCCTATGATTTACCTCTATTATTCCCTTACCAAACACTTATTTGAAAGAATAAGTGAATAAAAGAAAAGAAAGAAAAAAATAAAGAAATTAGGACAATTTTGAGTATTAAACTTAACTTCATAAAATTGTAGTTTAGAGCTCTGTCAGACCTTTTGGATTATTATTGTGGCAGAACCTTGTTGGGATATGGATTTAAAACCTAATAGCCTTCAAATTCCACAGCACTCCTATTTATGTCACCTCAACATTCAGGTCAGAACAAGTCTACATGCATAAATTCTTATGACTTTGAATCTTTACATGTATGGTGTAAGTGAAGTATAGCTACCCATCTAAGAAGTAGTAAAGAAATAACCTCTCTCAACAAGGTAACTCTCATCCCCCAGTTTAGCAACTCCTTGCTCGAGGAGCGGGAATATTCCCTTCTAAGTTCTAGTACAACCGACTCAAGAAGAGGAGATGGAGAAGAGAATGGAAGGTAACCAGTGTAGCTACCTATCCTTGGATGCATGACCAGTGTAGCCAAGTAATCAACTGTAAGCTTGAAAAAAATGACTTTGAAGCTATTGTTTATTATTATTATTATTATTATTCACTTGTATATACACTCTGGTAGGTATTTTACTTTTTAATCAGGTATGTTCACTTTTAGAGATTCTGCAATTTTTCTTTTCTTTCTTTTCTTTTCTTTCTTTTTTTTTCAAATATATACAAGGTACAACATGTACATAAGGAGTTTTTCCTTTTGAGCTAGTAGAGTATCCTTTTTTTAAGCATTATTACAACCCCGCAATATCCTGTATTTAGACTGCAATGCTACTAGACCAAGTTGAGACGCACTTCCCTCCCTAGAGGAGCATGAGAGATACCTACTAGACGTACTATCCTCGTATGCTACTCCAACCCAAAAGATTCCACCTCCTCACTACCTCCTCCATGGACCTACCTACAGAGTGATTGTCCAAGATAAGTAATGGTCTGGAAGAATCATGCGTGTGTTGTTAAATATTCTACTTAGACTAATCATGGCAACATGTGAACGTAGTCTTATGGACTAAAAGATTTAAGTTAATAGGACATGAAAAGTCTTAACTCCAATTCGTATAAGGTTCATATTAAATTATGTGGATTAAGCTCTAACTAAGCTCCACTTTCAATTCTATTCCATACCTAGTTTAAATGTCAATATTATCCAGAAAAAATTACATGCAAATGTAAGAAATATGTGTACAGTTTAAAGAAAAGAAAGCAAAATCTTTTTTTGAAATAATTTTCCAATTTTGAAATTTTTATGGATTTTTGAAAAAAAATGATGCACATGTAAAAGAGATTTTTTTGAAAAATTAGTTATGCAAATTTTTATAGACTTTTGGTATTGTATTTTATAAGGATTTTTTTAAGAAAAAGGGATAGCAATATATACAAGAATATACAAGAATATTTACTTTTTAGTTTTTTAGGTTATTTTTGTTTTGTTGATTTTTTTATTTTTTAGTTTTTTTAGTTCTTTAAATATTTTTTTTGCTTTTATTAATTTTGTTTTTAAAATTTTGTGTGTTTTGTTTTTATTTTTTATTTTTTAATTTTAATTTATTTTTTTTGTTTTTTAAATATTGAAGGTGTCCAAAGTCTATACACAAAGACATGGATTTTACACATTTATATACAAATCCCAAAAGTAAACATAATTAAAAATACGAGTTATGTATAAAGTATATTTGCAATATATACTACATCCCCTATACTTAGCTCGAAATCTGTCCTCATAGTGATTAGAGTGCGACAAAGGAAGACATAGCTCTTACTAAGCATAAAAAAGTGAAAAGGCTCCTATGCTACAATGACTCAAGAAAAGATGAAAAGAATAGAAGTCGGTGATCCCACCTATACTTTTGATCAAGCAATCCTATGTATAAAAGATTGTACAAAGGGGATAAATTGATGAAGAGAATAGACAGACTCAACGGTTTGTATTACCCCCTATACTTTGGGTCGAGTAGCCCTAAGTATAGAGTATCAACAAGATGGGGGATAAATGAGAGATTAGAAGAAGAAACACAAAAATTGGTATGAACAAAACAAATCATTCACCCCTATACTTAGGATAAAGCACATCCAAAGTATAATATATATACACATGGAAAAGGGTGAATGACAAAACAGAAGAAAAAAGAATGAAACAAAAGGATATACAAGAGGTAGTCAACTCATGTATCAGACGCAGAAGATGAAATCGAAGGATCATTGTTTGATACCACAAATATACAATCAATGACAAATAGGAATATATCACGATCTAGATATGTCTTCAAGAACTGTCTATTCACAACAAATGGTTGTGCATCAGATGAAAAACCATGAAGGATATGATGAGATCCTTAAATGCATCACGGAAGCGTGAGGATGCATCGTATGCGATCGGGAGCGACTAGTCACACTAGTGGCTCGAGGCAGCGGACGTTAAAATTTTTTCATACGATGAAACCACATGATCTAAGAACATTTCTCGGATCATTTCATCTAAACCACAAACAAGTATAACTGTTACCTCTAGAAGCGTAGTTGCGATCGAGTCTCTAAATAAAGATACCTCCTGTCTCAAGTCCGATCATACGAAGGAGACACCTGCAAGCGCGTTGATGAAGCACGTGTTCCTCGCAATCCATGTTGATGATCCAAGAAATGAATCTCCTGATCTCGTCACATGAGATCCACATTTTCTTCACGAGCGAGGCACACTGAAGGAGATGAAGATCCATGAGCAAACAATCCGGCAACATAACGACGATGTTGCGATGAGAGGGATTCTCTCCAAGCCTCCATGGTGGATGGCCACAAGAGAGAGTAAGAGAGATGGCGTGTAGAGAATGAGAGAGAGAGAGTGGTTGTCTCCAACTTATGTTGTGTGTGTGTAAAGAAAAGAAAAGGGGATGCCTCTTCGTTTATAATTTTTGTAGTCCATGGATCTCAATCCATGGACAACACAAATTCAATGGCTCACGTTGATTTGTGTTTCTTTCAATTGCCATGATCATGTTGTTAAAAACACAACAATAATTAATTGAACTAAATCAACTATATACTGAATATAATTTGATTTATATTAAATTAATCTTCATTGGAGAAATAGGAAGGAAGCAAGCCTCCTTCCATAAGAGGAGTGGATGACCACCACATTCCATGTAGAATTGTGGCAGTCAACCCTCTCTACAAGGAAGGTGGCTTTCTCCTGGTATTCCATGAAATTCCATTATCCCATGAATTTCTTCAATATTTTCAACAACTTTTGTTGCAAATTATTGCACAAAAAAACATACAATTTATTTTGTGAACATTGCAAT
Source organism: Ottelia alismoides (assembly GCA_037367405.1). NCBI lineage: Eukaryota > Viridiplantae > Streptophyta > Magnoliopsida > Alismatales > Hydrocharitaceae > Ottelia > Ottelia alismoides. Next base: position 1,273,494 of record JAZKJV010005183.1, read on the forward strand.
CATGCCATTGGAAATTTGTGAATCACATTCACAACCCAAAATAAAATGTGAATTACATTTTTATTTAGTTGTAGAATGTGAATCCAACTCACGTCAACATTTAATTAACAAATGTAAATTATAAATAGCTCTCTCTTATATATTATAAATCACATTTACAATATATATAGTTAATATGGATAGTGCTATCGACATTATTCATATTCGTCATAATTAAATTACATTTAATCATCTTGGATCTCTAATCTCATGCACCCAAATAATATGAATCACATTCACATTATTGACATCTTTGATAATTAAATCACATTGAATTATCAAAGATAACTCTTTTTATATATGAATCAAGTTCATAATATTCATGATAATTACATCACATTTAATTATCAATTTTCTCAATGCTTGGATACATAATATTAATAATGAAATTATCTTGAACTCTTTCAAGGATAATGTGCTTTTTCCAAGGATACATGGAGATAAGGACAGGGAGATTGTATTGTTCCACGTATAATGACTTAGATATTGAGATCACATCTTAAATCTAGATCTAGGGCCTCGAATAGGCGCATGATTAAATCAAGACCGCAAATCTAATATTCTCATTGCATCTGAATCACATTCAGATCAATGCCCAACATTTGGACCAAGGTCAGATCACTTCTCAACTGAGAGGTGGCACTAAAATCTAGACTCGTTTGATCACTCCTTAGGAATGGAAGTGTCATGTTAATACAATCGTTTATTATCAGATCACCCACAGGTATTACCTGTACATCTTGCATATTGGAAGACCTAGAATAAACCCGCAGTATTAGATCAATTTTACATTGTCTACTTCAAGGTTTTTATTATTAAGTTTCTCATTTGATCATTGTGAGTCGGTATCGATAATATACTTTCCAAAAGCATATATCATACCTAGGTCTTGATCATATACTTTCCAAAAGTATATATCAAACCTAGAAATTCAGTCAAGCTTCCAAAGCAAGATGAATGTGCACGGAATTTGATTCTTCCCAATATCTCATGAATGAGCTCATGTCTTCTGGTTCAATAACTGAACCTGTATGATCCCATTGAGAGATCGTATTACTCATATACCTTAGATGCACACCAATGCACTGGTGTATAGTCCTTGGTTAGGTCATCAAGTTATTGGTCTGCCAAATGTACATACTCAAACATATAGTAACACATCTATCTCTGGTCAGAGGATTCGTGCCTATATCGTTACAGCATACGACATAGGATTTTGGTTATCTCGATCTCGTTAAGTCAACTCTTATTTGACACCTCCTAATCTTTATTCCTATTCATAGGACCTACAACAAGAGGCCAGTTAGATATCAGCCTTCAGAGAGAGGATTGTCATCTCCTCCTCAAACTAGAGATCATCTCTTAATAATCATTTGATGGTGCTCGATGAGTCCTCAATCTAACTCTTTAGATATTCATCCAAGCACCAACCTTTATGATTCAATTATTGAATTAACAACTGTGTGATCATAAAGATGGCCATGGTACATAACCCAAATTGTACTATGGGATCTATTATGCATATTAATTATTCTTCATTTTAGATCAAGGAATTATATTTGCAATAACATAGATAGGATAATGGCTCGTCGTGGCCTCGCATGTCCAACAATCTCCCACTAGCCTTTAGAGCCATTAATGGGCTAATCATTTATACCCACACTCATGTGACAATCATAGCCTATTTAGAAAAATAGCTGGGTAAAATGATCAGTCATTCTGTTCCCAAGATACTACACTAAGCTCTTTTACAACACTTGCATATCCCCCAATAACAGTGCTCACATCCAATGCGAATGTTGCATCTTATGCAACTAATACTCAATCTTGTTAAAAGTAGTTATAGTGTCCTTGACACTACTGCTCAGTATTTATTGTAACCACTATTTCCATAATCCTTATCTGAATACTTTTATTCCTGAAGATCTCTATCTCGTAAGGTATCTGCAGTTAAAACCTTTTAGATCACTATCTATAAAGTCTTAAGTTCTTGATGACAAGACTTAGATATCACTATCTTGAAAGTCTTGTCCTCTTTGAAGATATTATTATTACTGCAGTCAAGTGTTTCATCTCCATAGTAGTATTAGTAACAATTTACTACTCCAACTGCATGACAGACATCTGGCTTTTTGTACACATCTAGTATATATTTGGCTTCTCATAACTGATGCACAAAGGACAGGCTCTTTTAGCATTCACTTACTCAACTCTTTGAGGTGATGTACCTTCATATAGGCCAGTAACATATCTTAAGGGAAGGAAGCCATTATTGGAATTTTCCAGAATATAGAAATGTCCAAGGCGTACCACTAATGTGATGATCCCATACCTTCGTCTATTTGCTTCTGAACACTTTCAGAACTAAGACCTTAAGAGGTATCCTTGAGATCATATCTCAAGTTATGGAACAACCATATTAGAAAACACTTATTATTATCCTTATATCATTCCAAATGATTAAGATATCATCTACATTTAGCATGATGAACACAAAGTCACTCCCACTAAGCTTCATATTGATCATCAAAATTCTATCTGAAATCGTAACATCTATAATTTCATCAAATCTTATGTTCCAATTACAAGATTCTTACGTGAGTTCATAGATGGAGTTCTTTATCTTGCATACATTGCTTTCCTCAACCATGAAGCCCTGGGGCTACTTCATGTGAATATCGTCAGGGAGGTATTCATAGAGGAATGCCATCTCGACTTTCATCTTGAAGATGTCAAAGTCTAGTTGTATAGCTACAATTAGCAATAATCCGATGGGTTTAAGCATAGCTACTGAAGAGCACATCCCATCACAAGCAATGTCTTCTCTTACGTTGTGTAGCTCATTGCTACGAACCGTTCTATGAAGGTCTCTACCTTCTCACCAGGTTTTCTCTTTCTCTTAAAGATCCATTTACACCATAACATGTCTTACCCATATAGGTGTATCTTTGAGGATCCATATAGAACACTTGTATATGATGTCTACTTTACACTTTATTGCTAACATCCATCTTTCCATGTCATGATCCTTAGACGCTTCATCACATGAAGTCTGATCATTGTCAGACTTGACTAACATATGTAATACTTCTTTAAATTTATCTGAAGAGGTATTAGTGTTTAATCTTTAATTGTCCTTTCTAGTTTCCAATTTAAGGAGCCTCATTATCATCTCAAGATTAAATGAGTTCCTTCACTTCATTTTCATCTTGATTCTCAAGAGAGTCATCCTCTAAGAATCACATTCTCAGAGATGAGATCTTTTAAGAATCTCAAGGTCATAAAATAGACATCCAATACCATCCTTTATTTTCCTAATGAAGTAGCACTCTCTAGTGCTAGATTACAACTAAGTTGCATGGAACTTTCTTAAAGATATATGTTGTAGTCTCTACTACATATATACATGGAAACTAATAGATAATTATGCCAAAATTCATCATACATGATCTAATTGTATCTCCCTACAACTCAATTGAGTTTAGGTTTATCAGGAGGAATGAGATAGGAATGATATTCCTTTCTCCATAAAGTATTTCATGAATTCATCTAATAGGTACGGACTACCTAGATTAGATCAAATTCATTTTCATCTTCCTTTAAACTTTGGTTCTAAGAAAAAATTGTGAAATCTTTAAACATTTCAAAGGTTTATTAGGTGAAGAGAAGAAATCCCATATCATACATAATCATCAATAGATATCACATATCCATAATGTTTATATTATATAGATGATCGACATACATCAATATGTATGAGATCTTTAATACCTTCGCATCTTACACCATTACCAGAGAAGGGTGCATTGGATAATTTCTACTTTTGAATACAATATTCATAAGTAGGTAAGTTTTGAAATTTTAGACATTATAAAGTTTCATCTCTTATTAGTCTGTTGATCTCATCAAGAGACATATGTCCAAGATTTGAAGCCAGATCATCATCCGATGATCTTCATACACCTTTTTATATTTTAAGGTTTAATTTTTTGTATTAGAAATCTTAATGAACCATTCACTAATTTCTAGTTTAGTAGAGTCCACTAGATGTTAGATTACTATCTGAAATATATCCATTATAACTCTCTATGATAGATTTATTGCAAGAATTCATGTTTATTTCCAACATTTAGAAATAAACTATGAGTATATTCTAATATCCATGTCATAGAGATATTCTATAAGACTAAGGACTCTCCCATTGAAAATATGAGGTCAATCTATCCAATAAAGACTGGTGCAACAATTGCATCAATATCCAAGTAGATGACTATTAAACCTAAAGATCAAATTTCATTCTTCTAATACATATGCAACCAATTGCAAGGGTTATTAGAAGAATGAGATACAATTATTAGACTTTGATCTTATCAAATAAGAAAGTCAATTTCAATGTTTAAACGTAGATATAGATTGTTCTGATGCACTACCTAAGTCCTTCTCTAAAGAATCTAGATAGACTTGATAGTCATACTTACACATCATCTTATTCCAGTATTGGCATTCATCCAGCTATTTGGATGTCATATGGAAGTTATAGAAGTATAGTCAACTCTTTGACTTTCCTTCTCAACTTGGGTCTGACCCATGCTTCAACTACACTCCTTTCATGTACAAGAAACCACTACCTAAGACAAAGAATCTCTTATGTTGAACTCAAAAGAATTCAATGTAAGAGCATTTCAACATTTATATATGCTTCGTTCAATTCATACAATATGAATATTATGAAGCATCATGAATGACTAGAGTATAGATAGTACACTGATGACACTCATCGTATCTACATCCATCTAGACTCTAATGACTTTGGTTCAGTTAGGTACTCAAACACTTCTAGTACATCATCCCTTATAGATTCACTATTCTGCAAAATGCAGTGAAACGTGTCATTCATGTTTAAATGTTGGGAGCACATGTGTATGCCAAAACATCTTCTTAGAGTTTTATAAGAATTATTTGATAGTTTACGATCATCATCGATATGCCACTTCCAATGTACATTCGATGAGAGATCAATAATATATAGACAAACAAACCTTAGGGTTGTAGTCCTATTATCTATTTAATTGTCATTCCTCATTCATATGAGGAAACTTGAATATTGCAACCACATACATTATGTGTTCTATTGCATGTACAATATTTTGATCATGGATCCAATCCACGATATTTTACTTGTGATTATTGATTATAGTATTGAGTGGGTTTAATGAAGGATTATTTGAAGTAAGAAATTTGCATAAGTATGTATATATATTACATATACATATTTTAATTTAATTTATGAGTTTTTATATCAATGTTCTCTTGCCTTGTCAACACTTTCAATTTAAGAGATATATTTACCATTATATCTCAAGCAAGATCTGGGATCTCCTTCCTTATCTTTGTCACATCCTAATAATATGAGCACTTGTAACTCTGATAAAAAGAAGTAGGAACACATTCCGTCTTGCAAGTCCAAATTTCATTTCTAAATTTGGTCTTTAACACCCGGGCCTACCACCCCTAAGGTGATGTTGACCCATCGTTAATTGAACCAACCGTCAACAGGATTAGTACTCGTTTTGCACAATCCATTTTCACCCCAATATTAAGAGGACTCGACATTGAGGTCACTACGCATACGACCTTACTCTTTCAAGAAGCAAAAATCTCGATCCAAATGTGCTTGCATACATGAGATGTCACTTCGGACATGTGTCTCCTACATACAATCCCATGTGACAGAACCCTTCGCTTTGACGGGGGATCACGGATGTCACTTATGTGATCATCCATATCATGTTCAAATTCTAATTAATTATCATGAATCATATTCATTATGATTAATTCTTCCAATAAAATAATAACTCTTTTCGTGATAGAGTGTTCTAATTTTAGTTGGATTCCAATTAGTCTAACCATATTAAATTAATGATCCAATTAATATCTAACAAACATTCTTTTATTGTTACTTGAAATATGGCATTGTCTCAAATACGTATTATTCTGAATTAAATAATTAAAAAAATACGCTGTGATCTCTCCTGAATTATCATGTCCCTACCCACTGTCATGGCCAGTACCGCTGAGAGTGGGACAGATCGCACATGGTGCAGCCTGCTATTCCAACGCTCCCTGACTAGACACCATATCCACCTCAAGAAAGGATAATGCCAAGTCGATCATTGTGTACTTGAGATGATAATCAATTTTCAACCAAAGTTATACCATATAATAATAATCAAAATATTTTATTAACATTGTAAGGAAATTTGCTACATCAATTCCAAATCCTATTCAAGCAACTATGTTTGTTGGAAAGTAGATCGTTTAGATCATGTAAAAAATTTGTGATCCAGATAATATGTAATCAATTATTGGTTATATCAATGTCATTTAAGGAAATAATTATCATCAAATATTTCACAAATATTTATCCATAATTATTGCAGGAAATTAAACCATTTAATTTCACTAATTGATTAAATGACAATCACAAGGTTCTTGATTAACAAAAGTAATTTCCAGCAGTGACCGACACTTACCAAAATTAGCATATCTCACTCAACTTAATTCCAAATCATGAAAAATAAGCTTCCAAATTTAGATAATTTGATTTACATTGGAATATTAAGTGATTTTCATGCTTTATAGGAGTTTCAAATCAGTAATTAACTCCTTAATTATGTCATGATTCGGCAGTCCCAGAAAGAGTGGATACATGTTCACTAAAATGATCACACACTTGAGCAAATGGATTCGAAATCATGCAAACTAAGGATCCTACGGTTTCCTTATTTAATAGTAAAAATAAAAGCGTTATTTTAGTGTTTATAATTTTAAACAGGGACTAAAATAATCACAAAGTAGAGATGCGAAAATAAAATACGACAAAACTTTCGCAAACCACAACGTACCCAAGTCTTCCTAGGTTTATAGATCACATCCAAAACCTCCAACCTAACTCCAATACCACTTGAAGAATATGGTGAGATCCTTAAGCGCATCACAGAAGCGTGAGGATCGCATCATATGCGATCGGGAGCGACTAATCACACTAGTTGCTCGAGGCAACGGAAATAAAAAAAATTCTTGCGATGAAACCACATGATCCAAGAACATTTCTCTGATCATTTCATCTAAATCACAACAAGTATTTAGGTTTACCTCTTGAAGCATGGTTGCAATCGAGCCTTTAAACAAAGGGACCTCCTGTGTCATGTCTGATCCGACGCAGGAGACGCTTGCCAGCGCCCTAATGAAACATGTGCTCCTCGCAATCTATGTTGATGATCCAAGCAATGAATTTCCTGATCTCGTCACATGAGATCCGAAGTCATCTTCACAAGAGAGACACGCCGAAGGAGATGAAAATCCACGAGCAAACAATTCAACAGCATAACGGTGACACTGCGGCGAGAGGGATTCGCTCCATGGTGGACGACCACAACAGAGAGGAAGAGAGATGTCATGTAGAGAATGAGAGAGAGAGAGAGTAAGAGAGAGAGAGAGAGAGAGAGAGAGAGAGTTGTTGTCTCCAACTTATGTTGTGTTTTATGCAAAGAAGAGCAAAGGAGATGCCTCTCCTTTTAATATTTTGGGATCCATGAATCTCAATCCATAAACAACACCAATCCAATGCTCACATTGATTTGTGTTTCTTTCAATGGCCATGATTTTGTTGTTAAAAACACAACAATAATTAATTTTAATTAAATCAGATATATATTGAATTTAATTTGATTTATATTAAATCAATCTTCATCGGTGAAATAAGAAGGAGACAAGCCTCCTTCCAAAAAAGGAGTGGATGGCCACCACATTCCATTTAGGAATTGTGGTCGTCCACCCTCTACAAGGACGGTGGCTTTCTCCTCTTTTTCCTTGAGATTACATTATCCCATGAATTTATCCAATATCTGCAACAACTTTAGTTGCAAATTATTTTTCCAAAAAATAAATCCGACTAATTTTGTGAACATTGCAATCATGCCATTGGAAATTTGTAAGTCACATTAACAATGCAAAATAAAATGTGAATTACATTTTCAATTAATTGTCCAATGTGAATCCATTTCACATCAACATTTAATTAACAAATATAAATTACAAATAGCTCTCTCTTATATATTATAAATCACATTTACATTATATATGATTATATGGATAGTGTTAATATACAATATTCATATCCATGTCATTTAAATCACATTTAGTCGTCTTTGATCTCTATTCTCATGTGCCCATGTAATATGAATCACATTCACATTATTCACATCTTTTGATAATAAATCACATTTAATTATCTAAGATAATTTTTTTTATAATATGAATCAAATTCATATTATTAATGATAATTAAATTACATTTAATCATCAATTTTTGCAATGCTTGGATACATAATATCAACAATGAAATTATCCTAAACTCTTTCAAGGATAATGCGCTTTCTCCGCGACTAATTGGAGATAAGGACTGGTCGATTGTATTTTTCCACGTATAGTGACTTGGATATTGAGATCACATCTCAAATACAGATCTTGATCCTCCCATAGATGCTTTATTAAATCAAGACTGCAAATCTAATCTTCTCATTGCATGTGATCACGTTCAAATCAACGTACAACATTTGGACCAAAATCAGATCACTTGTCTACTGAGAGGAGTCACTAAAATCCATAACTGTTTCATCACTCCCTAGAAATGGATGCATCATGGTTATACAATTGTTTATGATCACATCGCCCTTAGGTATTCCTAATACTTGTACATCCTGCATATTGGAAGACCTAGAAAAAACCCAAAGTATTAGAACAATTTTACACTATCTACTTCAGGGGTTTTATCATTAATTTTCTCATTTAATAATTGGGAGTTAGTATCGATAATTATACTTTCGAAAAGCATATATCATACCTAGGTCTTGTTCATATACTTTCCAAAAGTATATATCAAACTTACAAATTCAATCAAGCTTCCAGAGAGAAAAATGTGCATGGAATTTGATTCTTCCCTATATCTCATGAGTGATCTCATGTCTTCCGGTTCAGTAGTTGAACCTGTATGAACCCTTTAAGAGATCTTATTACTCAGATGTCCTTACATGCACTCCAACGTGTCGATGTATAGACCTTCGTTAGGTCATCAACCTATTGGTCTGTCGAATGTACATAGTCAGACATATAGTAACACATCTATCTCCAGTCAGAGGGTGTATGCGTATATCATGACAACATACGACATAGGACTTTGGTTATCTCGATCTCATTAAGTCAGCTCTTTGACCTAACTTATCTAACACCTCCGAATCTCTATTCCTATGCAAAGGACCTGTATCACGAGGACAGTTAGATATCAGCCTTCAGAGAGTGGATTGCCATCTCCTCCTTTGGTAGAGATCATCTCTTAATAATCATTTGACGATGCTCAATGATTCCTCAATCTAACTCTTTAGATATTCATCCAAGGACCAGCATCTATGATTCAATTATTGAATCAATAGCTATACGATCATTAAGATGGCCATGGTACATAACCTTAATTGTAATAAGAGACCTATTATTCAAATTAATTATTCTTCATTTCATATCAGGGAATGATATTCGTGATAACATTTATTGCATAATTGCTTGTCATGGGCTCACATGTCCAACACTCTCCCACTAGCCCAAAGAGCCATTAATAGGCTAATCATTTAAACCCGTACTCATGTGACAATCATAGCCTATTTAGAAAAATAGATAGTTAAGATCATCAGTAACTCTGTTCCCAAGAGACTACGCCAAATCCTTCTACGACACTTGCATATCCCACAATAACATTGCTCGCATCCAATGCGAATGTTGCATCTTATGCAGCCAATACTCAATATTGTTAAAAGTAGTTATAGTATCCTTGTCACTACTTCTTACTATTTATTATAACCATTATTTCCATAACCCTTATCAGAATACCTTTATTCTTGGAGATCTCTATGATGTAATGTATCTGCAGTTAAGACCTTTTAGATCGCTATCTGTAAAGTCTTAAGTTCTTGATGATAAGACTTAGAGATCATTATCTCGAAAGTGTTGTCCTCTTTTAAGATATTGTTATTACTACAATCAAGTGTTTTATATCCATAGTATTATTAGTAAAAATTTACTACTCCCATTACATGGTAGGCATCTGGCTTTTTGTACACATCTAGTATACATTTGGCTTCTCACAATAGATGCATAAAGGACAAGCTCTTTTAGCATTCACTTCCTCAACTCTTTGAGGTGTTGTCACTTCAAATAGGTCAGTACCATATCTTAAGGGAAGGAAGCATTCTTGGAATTTTCCAGAAAATGGAAATGTCCGAGGCGTACCACAAATGTGATGGTCCCAATACCTTCTTCTCTTTGCTTATGAACACTATAAAAACTAAGACCTTAAGAGGTATCCTTGAGAACATATCTCAAGTTATAGAACAACCACATTATAAAACACTTATTATTATCCTTATATCATTCCAAATGATTAAAATATCATCTACATTTAGCAAGATCAACACAAAGGCACTCCCACTAAGCTTCATGTGGTTCATCAAGATTCTATCTGAAATTATAACATTTATATTTTCATCAAATCTTATGTTCCATTTACAAGATGCTTTTGTGAGTTCATAGATGGAGTTCGTTTTCTTACACACCTTGCTTTCCTCAAACCTGAAGCCCTGGGGCTACTTCATGTGAATATCCTCAGAGAGTTATTAATAGAGGAATGGCGTCTTGACTTTCATCTTGAAGATGTCAATGTCTAATTGTGTATCTACAGTTTGCAATAATCCTATGGATTTAAGCATAGTTATTGAAGAGCAAGTCCCATCGCAAGCAATTTCTTCTCTTTCGATGTGTATCTCATGGCTATGAATTGTGCTTTGAAGGTCTCTACCTTCTCATCAGGTTCCCTCTTTCTCTTGAAGATCCATTTATACCTTAACAGGTCTTACCCATATAGGTGGATCCTTGAGGGTCCATATACAACACTTTTATATGAAGTCTACTTTACATTTTATTGCTAACATCCATCTTTCCATGTCATGGTCCTTAGAAGCTTCATCACATATATACCTAGAAACTAATAGATAATTATGCTAAAAATCATAATAGATGATCTAATTATATCTCCCTACAACTCAATTGAGTTTAGGTTTATCAGGAGGAATGAGATAGGAATGATATTCCTTTCTCGATAAGGTATTCCATGAATTCATCTAATAGGTATGGACTATCTAGATTAGATTAAATTCATTTCATCTTCCGTTAAACATTGGTTCTAAATCAAAATTGTGAAATCTTTGAACATTTCAAAGTGTTCTTTGGTGAAGAGAAGAAATCTCATATCATACATAATCATCAATAGATATCACATATCCATAATTTTTATTATGATATAATGATCCACATACATCAATATGTATGAGATCCTGAATACCTTGGCATCTTATTCTATACTCAGAGAAGGGTGTATTGGACAATTTCTACTTTTGAATACAATATTCATAAGTATATAAGTTTTGAAATTTTAGACATTCTAAAGTTTCATCTCTTATTAGTCTGTTGAACTCATCAATAGACATATGTCCAAGATTTGATGCCAAATCATCGTCAAATGATCTTCATACTCCTTTTGATCATAAAAGTTTAATTTTCTGTATTAGAAATATTAATGAACCATTCATTAATTTCCAATTTAGAAGATTCCACTAGATGTTAGATTAATATCTGAAATATATCAATTACAACTCTATGATAGATTTATTCCAGAATTCGTGTTTATTTCCAACATTTGGAAATAAACTATGAGTGTATTCTAATATTCAGGTCATAGAGAAATTTTCAAAGACTAAGGACTCTCCCACTGAAACTATGACGTCTATCTATCCAATAGAGATTGTTGCAACAATGGCATCAATTTCCATGTAGATGACAATTAAACTTGAAGATCAAATTCCAGTCTTGTAATACATATGGAACCAATTGCCAGTGTTATTAAAAGAATGAGATACAATTATTAGGCTTTGATCTTATCAAATAAGAAAGTCAATTTCAATGTCTAAATGTAGATATAGATTATTCTGATGCACTATCTGAGTCCTTCTCTAAAGATTCTAGATAGAATTGATAGTCATACTAATAACACATCATCTTATTGCAATATTGGCATTCATCCAACTCTTTGAATTTCATATGGAAGTTATAGAAGTATAGTCAACTCTTTGACTTTCCTTCTCAACTTGGGTATGACCCATGCTTCAACTACACTCCTTCCATCTACAAGCAACCATTACTTAAGACAAAGTATCACTTATGTTAAACTCAAAAGAATTCAATGTAAGAGCATTTCAACATTTATATATGCTTCGTTAAATTTATATAATATGAATATTATGAAGCATCATGAATGACTAGAGTATAGATAGAAGACTGATGACACTCATCGTATCTACATCTATCTAGACTCTAAAAGACTTTGATTCAGGTAGTTACTCAAACATTTCGAGTACATCATCTCTTACTGATTCACAATTCTGCACAATGTAGTGAACCTTGTCATTCATGATTAAATGTTGAGAGCACATATGCATGCCATAACATCTTCTTAGAGTTTTGTAAGGATTATTCGATAGTTACGTTCATCATTAATATGTCACTTCCAAAGTACATTCGATGAGAGTTCAAGACTATATAGGCATGCAAACCCTATGGTTCTAGTCATATTATCTATTTAATTGTCATTCATCATTCATATGAGGAAACTTGCATATTACAATACTATACATTATGTGTTCAACTGGAAGTACAATATTTTGATCATGGATTCAATCCATGATATTTTATTGGTTATTATTGAGAATAGTATCGAGTGGGTTTAATGAAGGATTATTTGAAAAAAGAAATTTGCATAAGTGTATATGTATTATATATACATATTTACTTTGATTTAGGAGTTTTTATTTCAAAGTTTTCTTGCCTTATCAATATTGAAATTTCATTCCCTTAATTACTTTCAATGTATGGGATATACTTACCATTATATCTCAAGCAAGATCTAAGATTTCCTTCCTTATCTTTGTCATATTCCAATAATATGAGAACTTGTAACTTCGATAGAAAGAAGCGGGAACACATTATGTCTTGCAAGTTCAACTTACATTTCCCAACTAAATATTTAACACCCAGGTTCACCACCCCTAAGGTGATGTTGACCCGTCATTAATTGAATCAACTGTATCATGATTAGTACTCTCTATGCACAATCCAATATCACCCCAATAATATGAGGACTCAACATTGGGGTCACTAACCATACAACCATACTCGTTCAAGAAGAAAAGAGACCGATCCAGATGTGCTTGCATACAAGAGCTGTCACTTCGGACATGCATCTCCTATATACAATCTTTGGTGACAGAACCATTCACCTTGACGGGAGATCATGGATGTCAATTATGTGATCATCCATATTATGTTCAAATTCTAATCAATCATCATGAATAATATTGATTATGATTAATTCTTCCAAGGGAAATATTAACTCTATTGATAATAGAGTGTTTTAATTTTAATTGAATTCCAACTAATATGATCTTATTAAGTTAATAATCCAATTAATATCTAGCAAACATTATTTTATTGTTACTTGAAATATGGTATTATCTCAAATACATATTATTTCGAATTTTAATAGTTGAAAAAATAAATCGTGATCTCTCTTGCATTATTGAGTCCCTACCCGCTATCATGGCCAGTACAGACGTGAGTGTGACAGACTGTACACGGTGCAACCTGCTTCCCCCAACGATCCCCGACTAGACACCATATCCACCTCAGGAAAGGATACTGCCAAATTGATCACTGCGTACTTGAGATGATAATCGATTTTTCTACCGAAGTTATACCATATAATAATAATCAAAACATTTTTATTAACATTATACAGAAATTTGCTAAACAAATACCCAACCCTATTCAAGCAACTTTGTTCAAAAGTACATTATGTAGATTATGTAACCAATTTGTGATATGGATCATATCTAATCAATTATTGGTTAAAGCAATGTCATTTAAGGAAATAATTACCATCAAATATTTCACAAATATTTATCCATAATTATTCTAAGAAACTAAACCATTTAATTTTACTAATTTTTTAAACGACAATCACATGGTTCTGGATTAGGAAAGTAATTTCCAGTGGTGACCCTCACTTACTAAAATTAGAATATCTCAATTAATTTAAATCCAAATCATGCAAAATAAGTTTCCAAAGTTTGCTAATTTAATTTATAACAGAATATAAGTGACTTTAACACATTTATAGGCATTTCAAATCAGTATGTAGGTCCTTAAGTACGTCATGGTTCCCAATCCCAGAAACAGTGGATACATGTTCACTAAAATGATCATAACTTGAGCAAACAGATTCGAAATCACACAAACTCAAATCCTACAATTTCCTTATTTAATGAGAAACATAATAGAAGTGTTATTTTCTTGTTTAAACTTCTTAAAAATGGCCTAAAATTATCGAAAAATAGAGATGCGAAAATGAAATGCGATAAAACTTTCGCAAACCCTAACGAACCCAGGTCTTCCTAGGTTTATGGATGTCAAATAAAAACTACAACCTGGCTCTGAAACCACTTGAAGGATATGGTGAGATCTTTAAGATCATCATGTAAGCATTAGGATCATATCGTATGCGATCGGGAGAGACAAATCGCACTAGTTGCTCGAGGCAACAGAAATTAAACATTTTTCATGCGATGAAACCACATGATCCAAGAACATTTTTCAGATGGTTTTATATAAACCACAAATAAGTATTAGGGTTACCTCTTGAAGTGTGGTTGCTCGAGTATGTACACAAAGAGACCTTCTGTCTCAAGTCTTATTTGATGGAGGAGATGCTTGCTAGCGTGTTAATTAAGCGCATGCTCCTCGCAATCCGTATTGATGATCCAAGAAACGAATAACCTAATCTCGTCACATGAGATCTGACATCATCTTCACGAGCAAGGCACATTGAAGGAGATAAAGATCCACGAGCAATCAATCTGGTATCATAACGGCGACGCTGCGACGAGAAGGATTCTCTCTAGGGTCTATAGTGGACGACCACACGAGAGAGGAAGAGAGATGGCGTGTAGAGAATGTGAGAGAGAGAGAGAGTTGGTGTCTCCAACTTATGTTGTGTGTGTGTAAATAAGAGCAAAGGGGATGCCTCTCTTTTTATAATATTTTGGGATCAATGTATCTCAATCCATGAACAAAACGAATCCAATGGCTCACATTGATTTGTGTTTCCTTCAATGGCCATGATCTTGTTGTTAAAAATACTACAATAATTAATTTAATTAAATCAAATATATTTTTCATATAATTTGATTTATATTAAATCAATCTTCATTGGAGGAATAGGAAGGAATCAATCCTCCTTCCTTAAGAGGAGTGGACGACCACCACATTCCATGTAGGAATTGTGGTCATCCACCCTCTACACGGAAGGTTGCTTTCTCCTCTTATTCCATGAGATTCCATTATCCCATGAATTTCTCCAATATTTGCAACAACTTTTATTGTAAATTATTTCACAAAAAGGAAATCCAATTTAGTTTTTGAACATTGTAATCAAGCCATTGGAAATTTGTGAATCACATTTATAGTCCAAAATAATTGTGAATTACATGTTCAATTAATTGTCGATTGTGAATCCAATTCACATCAACATTTAATTAACAAATTTAAATTACAAATAACTCTATCTTATATATTATAAATCACATTTACAATATATATGATTATTATGGATAGTGCTATCCACATTATTCATATACGTGATAATTAAATAACATTTAATAATCTTGGATATCTATTGTCATGTGCCCAAATAATATGAATCACATTCACATTATTCACATCTTTGATAAATAAATCACATTTAATAATCTAAGATAACTCTTTTTATAATATGAATCAAATTCATATTATTCATGATAATTAAATCACATTTAACTATAAATTTTCTCAATTCTTAGGTATATAATATCAATAATGAAATTATCCTAAACTCTTTCAAGGATAATGCGCTTTCTCCACGGATACATGGAGATAAGGACAGGGTAACTGTATTGTTCCACGTATAGTGACTTGGATATTGAGATCACATCTCAAATCCAGATCTCAGGCCTCCCATAGATGCTTGATTAAATCAAGATCGCAAATCTAATATTCTCATTGCATCTGAAGCACATTCAGATCGATGTCCAACATTTGGACCTAGATCAGATCACTTCTCTACTGAGAGGAGTCACTTAAATCCAGACCCTTTTCATCACTCCCTAGGAATGGAAGCGTCATGGTTATACAAATGTTTATGATCACATCACCCTCATATATTCGCAATACCTGTACGCCCTGCATACTAGAAAACCCTGAATAAACTCGAAGTATTTGATCAATTTTACACTATCTACTTCAGGGATTTTATCATTAAGTTTCTCACTTGATCATTAGGAGTTGGTATCGATAATATACTTTCCAAAAGCATATATCTTACATAGGTCTTGATCATACACTTTCTAAAAGTATATATCAAACCTACAAATTCAGTCGAGCTTCCAACAAGACGACCGTGTACGGAATTTGATTCTTCCTAATATCTCATGAGTGAGCTCATGTCTTAGGGTTCAGTAATTGAACATGTATGATCCATTTGATTGATTGTATTACTTATATGCCCTTACATGCACACCAACGTGACGGTGTATAGACCTTGGTTTGGTCATCAACTTATTGGTATGCCAAATGTACATACTCAAACATATAATAAAACACCTGTCTCCGGTCAGAGGATGTTGATGAATCTAGGATTCGTCATCTTTATTCATTTATTTTAGCTTAAAATCCCTTATAAAACACCTGTATATAAAACTAACTCCATATTCTTACTAACTTGCATCTATGAGTAAATATTGTACACTTCTTACTACATCCAAAAAAAATAAATAAAGACAGAAAGGACAAATAAAGAAAAAATGAAGACTGTATACAAGCTGACCCAAACCCCGAGAGAAGGTCAAGACTTGACTTGATCGACCAGGAATAAAGTGGGGGGAGATAGTTTCCTTAAGCAGAAAATCCAAAAAAATGCATGTATGTTGTTGTAAATACTTCTCACTTATTCTGTGTATATCTGTATAAAATTGACACTAATTTATTTGTGACTTAATTGATCTCAATTAAAATAACTTTCAAAACTAAAGTTGTAAATAAAAATGTGTCCTAATTAATAAAAATATTTACACAATTAAATCATGTACATAATAAAAGCAACCACACTTGGAAAAAGCCACTAAGCACTAATTGAAAGACCAATTCCTGCTCCATATGAACTTAAATTGAACCATTCTCACTTCCATTGGATACTAAATTAAATTATCTTTAAAATGGTTGTGATTTAATTTTTGGAGTACGAGTAAAAAGTCAGTTTTCCAGGGCGGTTTGTGCAATTTTCCCATGTATTTTGTTAATATTGTATTTGTATATATTTGTAAATTATTCTTAATAATAATTTAAAATATAAAATAAAAATCAAAAAATAATTTTTTTTAAAAAACTAATTTCCTCATTTAGCCTTGTATATAATGTCATATATGTATATAGTATATGTATATAGCTGCTATTTTTAATTAACCACCATAAAAAATTAAAAAAATAATTTTTTAGTTCAAATAAATAAAGTGATGAAAATGAAAAAAATAGGTAATTTTGTAAATAGTTTTATCTCTTTATCTTTATGTCATTTCAATTTTTCATTTCTCTTATCCCTTTATCCAAAAAAAATCAAAAAATCAAATTTCATCTCCATTATCTTTTCTATTTATATGGCTCCTTCTCCCTCATTCCAACTTGATCAATCTTTAGAGAGAGGAACCCGATCTCCAAGAGAGAAAAATTTCGTCGAGAAAGTTTCCTAGTCTCCAAGCCGTCCGGTGACAGCAAGTCGGCCTTGTCGAGGCGATCATGGTCCATTTCCGCTCCTAAGGTGAGATCCACATTTTCCCTTATTTTATCTTAGGTTAATCGTAGTTTATTTCTTTGCATTTTAATTCCATCGTCATTTTATTCCCTATTTTTCAAAAAAAAATATTCATCATGATTTTGATCTATTTCGACTCGATTTTCCATCTCACGTTCTTGATCTCCCACATTCTATTTCTATTGTCCATGTTCTCTCAACGCCGACCGCGTACAGTGGCCGAAGATCGGATTCGAATCTCTCATTTCCGCTGAATCCTCATTCATTTTTCCTATTTGTAAATAAATAAAATAATATATATATATATATATTTGTTTTTCTCTAACATTTGTTTTGTAGGATAATCATAAAAAAACATTTCTCTTTTAATTTTTCAGATATACGAAAAAATAAGAAAATAATAAAATATTTTTTGATCCATATTTACAATTAAAAAAATAAATAAATAATGGAAGAGGGACGACCGTCCTTCAGGGGTTGCCGCCCCTCCCCTCCGTCTTCTCCGACCACAGCCACTACCGTGGCACCAGTACCAGGACATCCACCACTGCTGCCTTGAGACGGACCTCCTCCATCGACCGCAAGCCCACCGCCATCAGTCCTCCATTGTCGGCCACCTCTGTGCGTTGTCGTCTCCATCTCCATCACCATGAAAGGCCATCTTCGTCAGCCCTTTAACTCCTCCATGACCGCAGCTACCTGCGGCTGGACCTCCTCCATCGACCGCAAAGCCTACCGCCATCAGTCCTCCATCGTCCGCAATCTCCACCTGTTGCCATCGCCATCTCCATCACCGTGCAAGGACATCTTCGTCAGCCCTTCAACTCCTCCATGACCGCAGCTACCTGGGCTGGACCTCCTCCATCTACCGCAAAGCCTGCCGCCATCAGTCCTCCATCGTCGGCAATCTCCACCTACTGCCATCGCCATCTCCATCACCGTGCAAGGCCATCTTCGTCAGCCCTTCAACTCCTCCATGACTGCAGCCACCTGCAGTTGGACCCCCTCCATCAACCTCCAGGCGCCGCTCATCTCCACCAAGCTTGCCTTCGGCCATCACCGCCTCTGAAGCCTTGAAGATCCACACGTGTCGCCATCGCAACCAAGCCGCACGCCACCCACTGCCCAACCTCCAGCTCTCGCCCCATGTCTTGGGGAAGAAGGAAGGTTAGGCAGCGCCCCCTGTGGTGCCTTTGGCTTTTGAATGAAGAAGAAACTTGGAACCCCAAAGACATTAATTTATTGGGAAATTATGTGGAAGCCCCCTAAAGTTTTCAAAATTACGAAATAGCCCCTACACTTAGAGCTTCTTGGCTAATTTACATCTTCTTGCCTCTTTTTATTTTTTATTTATTTGATGCAAAAACAAAACTTATTTACATTTTAGTCCATGTTCTCATACATTGATTTGCATGATTCTTCTATTGAAATAAATATTTTTATCAGTGCAAATTTTTTTTTGAAAAGTTATGCTATGCTTCTCACATGCATATCCATC
The DNA here is from genome assembly GCA_037367405.1 of Ottelia alismoides. Taxonomy (NCBI): domain Eukaryota; kingdom Viridiplantae; phylum Streptophyta; class Magnoliopsida; order Alismatales; family Hydrocharitaceae; genus Ottelia; species Ottelia alismoides. The sequence goes on from JAZKJV010005183.1 coordinate 1,293,088, forward strand.
TAGCACAACATTTCCACTACATTTTGTCTTCATTTATTATTATTAAAAAATCCAAAACATTGTCTTTTTTCCTGTCTAAACTTTGAAAATTCATAAAAATTCGAAAAATCGCTAAAAATTCCCAAAACATTAGAGTAGTTATTTCATTGTCTTTGAATTTCTATGCAAATTTCGTGCATAAATCATTTATAAAAACAAAAAAATTGCGAAAAATGAAAAATATTAAAAATGTTGTAGAAAATTCCAGAAAAATTCAAAAATTGTGATTTAGTTCCTTTGTGTAGATAATTGCTTCTATTTTGTCATAAAAATAATTTCCAGGAGTTTTTGGCATTAAAATATTTTTAAGTTGTAAATTACTCCAGGCTATGAACACTTTCGCATTTTCTCACTATTTGATTTTTAGAAAAATACAAAAACATCTCAAAATTTCACAAAAACTCTAAAAAACATTTCAAAACTTTAAAACTCAAAAATATTTTCTCTGGATTTTTCTGAACATTTTTGGTATAATTAAAAATTACAAAAAAGTTGGTGTGCATATTTCTTGTGCTCGTGCATATTGTTCGCTATTTGAAAGTTAAAAAAATTGCAAAATCAAAATCACTAAGAATTTTAAAATCATAAAAAACAAAAAAAACAATAATAATAAAAAAATAAAAAAATTATAATAAATAAAAAAACACAAAAACCAAGGATAGTTGTCCTTTGAGATTCTTGTTTTCTCTTAATTAATTTTTGATTAATTGAATAACCCTTGGGAATTGTAGCCTCCCTCAATTTGACCATGTCCGCTATATAGGTTAATAAGTAGCAAAAATTTAAAAAAAATTGTTTATTTGAGCCGGTAATTTCGGGGATAGAAATGACTTACATACCAATTATTTCCGATCCCGAATAAATCGTGCTCAATAGATGTGTGCCTATATCGTGACAGCATACGACATAGGACTTTGGTTATCTCGATCTCATTAAGTCGACTATTTGACCTAACTTATCTAATACCTCTGAATCTCTATTCCTATTTAGAGGAATTGCATCATGAGGTCAGTTACATATCAACCTTCAGAGAGACGATTGCCATCTTCTCCTTAGGTTGGAGATCATCTCTTCATAATCATTTGACAATTCTTGATGAGTCCGTAATCTATCTCATTAGATATTCATCTAAGCATCAACCTCTATGATTCAATCATTGAATCAACAACTGTATGATCATTAAGATGACAATTGTACATAACCCTAATTGCGCTAAGGGACCTATTGTGCAAATTAATTATTCTTCATTTAAGATAAGGTAATCATTGTAGGCTCACATGTCCAACAACCCATATATGACAATAATCCCATTGTCAAGCACAACTCTCAAAATGAACGATCATGACCATCTTCTTTTCAATTTTCCTAGAATCAACTTCAACTTAGAATCAAATAACCAAACTTTCTTATCAGGAGATAAAATCTTCCTTCGATTGTAATTATCATGCCAACGCTTGACTTTCTCCTTATACAGGAGTGAATTATCATATGCAAAGTCTTGAAATTCTATTAATATATTCAAATCCAACTTCCTATTCTTTCATGTCTTCTCATAATAAAGAATCATACACTAAATATTTGTGAATTAATTCCACTTGTAGGTGGAAAATCTTTCCACAAACCAATCTATAGGGAGAAATACCCAAAGGGGACTTGTACATTGTATGATAAGCCCATAAAACTGAGTCAAGCATCTGAGACCAATTCTTCTGATATGGATATACAAGTTTTTGTAATATCGTCTTGATCTCTCTATTTGAAATTTCATCCTAGCCATTTGTTTGGGGGTGGTAAGGAGAATCAACTCTGTGCTCAATGGCGTACTCCTTCACCAGCTTCTTTACTTCTCTATTAATGAAATGGCTTCCCCCATCTAAATTCATTATTTTGGGAATCTCGAACCGTGCAATAATGTCGTCCTTGATAAAGGAGCATATTATATGACTATCGGTGGCTCAGGTGGGGTAACCTCCACCCATCGATTAACATAATCCACATCAAGTAGGACGTACTGAAATCCATAACACACAAGAAATGGGCCCACGAGTCTATGCCCCAAGCATCAAAGACATTTGAAATATGTATATATCTTAGGGACATGGTATCTTTGGAACCAACAGTTCTGCTCATTTTCTGACATCTAGTACAACCTCAAACATACTCTGTATCATCCTTAAATAATGTGGGTCGCCATAGGCCACTATGTAAAACCTTTCCTGCCATGCGCTTCCCCGAATGATGCCCACCGGATTCTAGTTTGTGACAGTGCTCAAGTACACTGGAGTGTTCTTCCTAAATGCACCTTCTCCAGATACAATCTGCACCCTAGCGAAATAGTTACAGATCATCCCATTGGTAATAATAAATCTCTGACAGAAATCTATCAACCTTGTACTTCAACCAATCTTGTTGAACTTTCTTGGAGACAAGATAGTTCACAATATCAACATACCACGGGAGTGAGTCCATAGACAAAATTCCCTCATCTGGAAATGTTTCAAAAATATGGATCATGTTATGCTCAGAGGTCTCTGCATATGTAATACGAGAAAGGTGATCTACCACAATAATTTTCACTCCAAGTTTATCTCGAATTTCTAAATCAAATTCCTAGATAAAAAAGAAGGATCCATTTGATAAGGCATGGTTTGGCATCCTTCTTTGTCTGTAAGTATCATATGGCATTGTGATCTGTGTATACAATAATGTGGGAACCGAGGAGGTAAGATCTGATTTCTCTAGCCCAAATACAACTGTTGACATCTCCTTCTCTGTAACTGTATAATTTCATTGTGCTTCATCCACAATCTTGCTAGGATAGTTTATAGCAAATCATATCCTATCCCTTCTCTGTCCTAAAACAGCTCCAACTGCGAAATCTGAGGCATTCATCAAGATATCGAAAGGAAGAGACCAAACAGTGGCTGTAAGACAGGAGCCTTAGTAACAATATCTTTCATCTGATTGAATGCAAGAAGGACTTTCTCATGGACAACAAACTCACTCTCCTTGCACAAAAACTCAGTCAAAGGTCTGAAAATGTTATTGAAGTCTTTTATGAATAGCCTATAGAATCCTACGTGTCGCAGAAATGACCTTAACTTCTTCAAATTCTTCGGTGATTCTAACTCGAAAAACAAATCAATCTCAGCCAATTTAACCTTGATACCATGTTTGGAGATGACATGGCCCAAAACAATCCCATTAGTCATCATAAAGTCTCTTCTTCCACGAGAGCACTAGGTCTACCTCACAGCAATGTCGAGCAACTCGGTCTAAATGATTAAGAAATGTGTCAAAACTATCCTTGTAGACCAAGAAATCGTCCATGAAGAACTCAAGGAAACTACCCACCATGTCGGCAAAAAAGACCAACATACACCTTCAGAATGTAGCGGGGCATTACGCAATCCAAAGGGCATCCGTCTAAAGGCGTAAGTGCCAAACTGATAAGCGAAAGTAGTTTCCTCTCGATTCTCAAGAGCGATAGCAACCTGGTTATATCCTGAGTTCCCATCGAAGAAATAAAAGAACTTTTTCCCTGTTAACCTCTCAATAATTAGATCAATAGAGGACAACATAAGTGATCCTTCTTTGTAGATGAGTTCAAGCATCGATAATCAACACAGACACACCATGAAATAGGAACTAGGATTGGAATCTCCACACCATGATCATTCTACTCTTTATCATAGTAATCCCATATTTCTTCGGGACCACACGTAAAGTGTTGGCCCACTTGGAATCCAAGTTGGGATATTTAAAGATAACAAACACCATTTTCTCTCTCCATCATGACAACCTCCCTTTGATTTGGATTTAGATGGCGCTGACATTCACGGGAGGGTTTACAGTCATCCTCTAGGTAGATATGATGCAAGCACAAAGCTTGATTAATCTCACGGAGATCCGAGATATTCCTTTCTACGGCTTTGCAGTTTCTCTCAAGAACCTCCACCGTGTGAAATTCTTGTTCATCGGTCAACTACGAGCTGAGGATTGATGAATCTCGCCTTCATCATGTTAATTTCCTAGATTAAATTGGTGTTAATAAAAAACATATTAATCATTGTATATATCTTAGTCTTGAAGTAATGTTTTAAAAAAATTGACAAAAGCAAAATTGTAGTGTTTTTATACCTCTAAAAATGCCTACAAAAATATTTATCCTTTTTTGACCTCTTTTGCATTTTTGGTCAACATAAAACATGTAAATCTCATTGAGATCTACAACTTCCATGTTTTGTGTTTTTCCAAATTTGGCCTCCTTCTCATACTTTATCGTGTTTTATGTCTGAATAACCTGATTGGGCCACGTGGCTCTTTTTGGTTGAGCCACGTGGTTTTCCTCCCATCATTCCTTGCGCCTTTGCCGCTCGCCATTCGATCGACTTCTGGAGCTTCAATCCTTGTCATTTGCTCCAGCTTCATCTACTGCCCTTCGATCCGACTTCAGATCACATCCGGAGCATCCATACATGCTCGTTCCTCAGCCGTTGGATCATTAGATCCAACCGGCACACGTGCCTCATTTATAGACCTTGTATGTGCTATGATCAATAAAGGGCAGTGGAAAGTTATCCTTCTTGGTATCTAAGTTCAGGCATCGATAATCAACACATACATGTCATGAAGTAGGAACCTGAGTTAGAATCTCCTCACCACGATCATTCTTTATGATAGTAATCACGCATTTCTTTGGGACCACATGTAAAGGGTTGTCCCACCTGGAAACCAAATTGGGATATTTAAAGCCAACATCACACCATTTTTTGATCTCCTTCATGACAACATCCCTTTGATTTAGATTTAGATGGTGCTGACATTCACCGGAAGGTTTACAATAACCCTCTTGGTAGAAATGATGAGAGCACAAAGCTTCATTACTCTCACGGAGATCCGAGATATTCCATCATACAGCTTTGCGATTTCTCTCGAGAACATCTAGCATGTGAGATTCTTGTTCATTGGTCAACTGTGAGTTGAGGATTGATGAGCCTCGGTTTCATCATGTTAATTTCCATATATTAACCCCCCAGCTTAAATTGTTGTCAATAAAAACCGGATTAATCGATGTATAGCTGAGTCTTGAAACAAATTAAAAATAGAAAAAAATTGACAAAAGCAAAATTGTAGTGTTTTACACCTTTAAAAATGTCCACAAAAATATTTCTCCTTTTTTGTCCTCTTTTGTGTTTTTGGTCAACATGAAACTTGTAGATCTCATTGAGATCTACAACTTTCATGTTTTGAGTTTTTCCAAATTTGGCCTCCTTCTCATTCTTTATTGTGTTTTATGTTTGAATAACCTGATTGGACCATGTGGATCTTTCTGGCTGAGCCACATGGCCTTCCTCCCCTCTTGCCATGTGCCTCTGCCTCCTATCGTTCGATCGCCCTACGGAGCTTCAATCCTCGCTTTTCGCGCTAGCTTCATCTACGGCCCTTCAATCCGACTTCAGATTACATCCGGAGCATCCTCACCCGCACATTCCTCAACCGTTGGATCATTAGATCTACTTGGCATACGTGCCTCATTATAGTTCTTGGATGTGCCATGATCAATAAAGGATAGCGGAATGTGATCCTTCTTGGTAGCTGTGTTTAGGCATCGATAATCAACAAAGACACACCATGAAGTAGAAACTGAAGTCAGAATCTCCTCACCACGACCATTCTTTATGATAGTAATCATGGACTTCTTCGGGACCACATGTAAACGGATGGCCCACTTGGAATCCAAATTGGAATATTTAAAGCCAACATGACACCATTTTCTGATCTCCATTATGATAGACTCCCTTTGATTTAGATTTAGATGGTGTTGACATTCACAAGAGGGTTTACACTCATCCTCTTAGTAGATATGATGCAAGCACAAAGCTTGATTACTCTCACGGAGATCCGAGATATTCCATCATACGGATTTGCGGTTTCTCTCAAGAACCTCTAGCATGCAAGATTCTTGTTCATTGGTCAACTGTGAGTTGAGGATTGATGAACCTCGGGTTCATCATGTGATATTCCTTAGTCAACATGAAACTTGTAGATCTCATTGAGATCTACAATTTTCATGTTTTGAATATTTTCTAAATTTGGCATACTTCTCATTCTTTTTCGTGTTTTATGTCTGAATAACCTAATTGGGCCATGTAGCTCTTTCTGGTTGAGCCATGTAGCCTGCCTCCCCTCTTGCCATGCGTCTCTGTCTCCCGCTGTTCGATCGCCTTCTGGAGCTTCAATCCTCACCGCCCGCTCCAGCTTCATCTACAGCCCTTCGATCTGACTTCATATCACACCCGAAGCATCCACGTTTGCTCGTTCCTCAACTGTTGTCCAAAAACTCATGTGTCGAAGCACGTGCACCACATACACAGGGACTAAAATGCAAATAATAAAACACTAGTGTCCAAAGTGCAAATTACCTAAAAGAAAAACAACTACTCTAAGTATTTACAGGATTAAACTATAAATGCGAAAAGGAAAGGGGCCTAAGTGATATTACCCCTTTTATTAAGAATCCACAGCTGAAGGGAGTCTAAGTGTGAGATCCGACAGCTGAGACGCTTGGTACCCCTTCAACGTTGAACATCCTAGATGAGCTCCTCAGATGATCGGACCTCTGAGAACTCTCCAAAGGTGAACGACAGTGATGGACTTGGAGAGAGGGAGCTCGATCGACGGCTCTGGAGAACCCATGAAGAACAAGTCACCAATGACTTTCACCTGGCCAATGTTCGCGCTAGGATCCTCCTCTGGAGCTACTCAGGTGGGAAAATTGAAGCTGGTGATTGTCTGCAGCTACTGGGGGTCTCCATCGAGGTCGGGAGCCACCGGGGGGCTCCGGCGACGTAGGGAACCTAGAAGTCCTGTGTTTCCTATTTGGATCTCCAGTTGAGGTCACTTTGACGCTTTGACCTACACAGGTAAACCACTGGGTCGAGGGCAAAATACCTCGACCCGACAACGCACGAGGGGGATGAAAGATGAGGCGATGCATGACTCTCTGGCAAGCGGCGGCGGAGGAGAGTCGATGGCCCTGTTCTTGGGCGAACCAGGGGGAGCGAATGGGCGGAGAATATGGAGAGGGGTCTCGCAAATGTAAAGGAATGGTCAGGAAGTGAAATGTGTAATTGGAGCGCACTGGGTGATCGGATGAACGACGGAGCTCAGAAACCTAAAAAACGAAAATCAGAAGAAACCAGTAGGAATCTAACCTAATGGATGGTTGTCATTGTCTATGCTGGAGATGCTGCACCTCCTGGGATCGTCGCCTCGATGGAATGACGGGTCCAGAGGCTCGGGCTCGCCTAACGACGGAGAACGGTGGTGGAAGTCGCCAGATCAGAGGTTACCGATTGCTCGTCCCTCACTGCTACTCTCTCGCACATGGTTGTCACTCAGGTGAAGGAGGGAAGGTCATCGAAGGTGAGGGGGAAATCCAAAGATGCAGAGGAATGCGGTTGGAGCGAATGTTATATACCGGTGCAGGTCCGATAAGGTGGGAGAAGAGCACGCGTATCGATGGACGCATCCCTAAGATGAACCTCGGGCGTAAATCTCGGATGAAGGAGCTGCAATCGGAGCACCGGGTTTGGGTAAATGGGAGGCGGATCAGGTCTGCATAAATGGGAGAAGTCGGGTCGAGACGAGGTCCGCGAAGCAGAGTGGTCCAGGGGGGGGGTTGACCGGGGGTCAACATCCCCCGTGGACCAATCAGGAGGCACCACCTCATAATTATTTGGAAATTAAATAAAAATAGTAAATGTCTTTATTTCAAAATATTTTCTTAATGAAAAATGTTTATTTATTTTCAAAGTATTTTGTAGGGATTTTTATTTTTTTTGAAAAATAAATTATGTACATACAACATATATTATTATATACATGTATAATTACCTATGTATTTTTTATTTTTGATTATTATTATTATTATGTACAATTATCCCAATTTTATATTTTATTTATTTACACCATAAAATTTGGAATATAAAATAATTTTTACTTAATTTTTATTAATTATTTACAAAGGTAAAATAAATAGGTCTTTTATTCATATGTGCATGGTATATGTACATTGGGGAGAGAGAAATTATTTATTTTTGTTTTTATTTTATCCCCTTTTTATTTTATTTTTATAAATATATACAAAATATGGGAAACACCTATATTTTTTTTATTTTTGGAAAATAAAATATATACACTAAGAGGGGGATTTATACAATGATGAATGGCCCTATCTCTATCTACTTGTTTTATTTTGCGGTCAGGCCCATATTAAGCCCACCCTTGGGTTTGGGTCACTCGATATTTATTCTAAATATTTCTCTCTTTTTCTTTATTTCTTTATTCTTTTATATTTGCACAAAAACATGCTAATTATTGTTATTTACACAATGCATGCTATTTGACAATTTATTATATTTACAAACATATACATGGTGTTTTGCGAAGAATTTTAGCTAAAATCAAAGAATAAAGAGTGATGAATGAGGATTCATCAATCATTACGCTACCATTTTCACGTACATGTCACATTGTAAATGGCCCAATCCATTTGCTCTTCAAATTTCCTGGAAGATTTCTAATTTCACATCAAACAATGAAACCTTCTGACCTGACTCGAAGGTCTTTCTCCGGAATTCCTTGCCATGCCACTTCTTGTCCTCCTTGTACATAAGGATGTTGTTGTATGCTTAATCTTTGATTTCAATCAATCTGTTTAGATCTACTTTTCTATTCTTTTGGATTTCTTGGATTCCAAATTGCAAATAATGATTGCCCATAATGACTTATGAATCAGTTCAACGAGCAAATGGTATGGCTTGTCGTAGACCAATGGTAGGGAGAGATTCCCAAAGGTGACTTGTACGCAGTCCTATAAGCCCAAAGAACTGAATAAAGCAGCTGGGATCAATTCTTGCAATATGGATGCACATGTTATCTCCCTGTTAAATCATTCAGCCAAGCCATTAGACTGCAGGTGGTATGGAGAAGCGACACGATGTTCAATGCAAAAGTCCTAGGTCAGCTTCTTCACCTCTCTTTGAAAAAGTGGCTATCGCTATCTGATATAATGGTTTTGGGTATCCCAAACCATGAGATGGTGTGATCCTTTTAGAATGTTTCAGACAATACATCTGTCTGCAGTCCGGGCTAGAATAGCCTCCACCTAGTGACTCACATAATCAACATCAAATCGAATGTATTTGTAACCTTGAATGTCTAGAAATGGGACTATGAAGTTAATTCCTCAAGCGTCGAAGACATCTGAAATCTGAATGAACTTCAGAAGCATTGTATCTCTCATTTCTACGGTACCACCAATTTTTCTGGTAGTCAGTGCAATGCTTGACTTAATCTTCCGCATCTTTAAATAATATTGGCCACCATAGGCCACTTTGAATTACTTTTGTTGTCGTTCTTCTACCTGAATGGTGTCCTCCAGATTCGTGGTGGTAATAATGCATGAGAACACTTGGGATTTCCTCCTGTGGGATACACCTCCATTAGATGCAATCTACCCGTTATGAAAGAGATGCGGGTCCTCCCACTAGTAGAAATGGATATCAGACAAAAACTTGTCCACTTTCAGCTTGCGCCAATCTTGTAGAGTTTTCTTGAACATAAGATAGTTTACAACATCAACATACAAGGGGAGAAAGGTAACTGACATGATCGCCTCATCTTGAAATGTAAATGTGATAGGCTACAAGTTTTGCGTAAGAGATTCAGGCTCAAGAAGTCTCGATAAGTGATCGACCACCGTATTCTCTACTCCAGGTTTATTTCGTATTTGAGCTAATTGATGACAGGTAAACGGTAATCGATAATAAAATCATTCTCCTTGAACAAATGCTCATTCAACGATCAGGACAAGTTTGCTGAAATCTTCCATGCCAATTTTATAAACAATGTGACTCAACACAATTACTTATCACCGTGAAGTGGCTCTTCTCCCACGAGGCACTAGACTTCACAACACCTCCGCAGAACTCAGTCTAGGTAGTAAAGGCATTGATCAAACAAATCGCCATAGACTGAAAAATTATTTAGGAAAACAACCAGAAAACTACCCCCTGTGTTAGTGAACACTGCAAGCATACACCTATGAAATGTTGTTGGGGCATTGCATAGCCCAAACAACATCCATTGAAGGTGCGCGTCCCAAATGGACAAGTAAAAGTGGCCTTCTCTTGGTCTTCGAGATCTATAGCAACTTGATTGTATACGGGGTACTTGTACAAGAAGCAGAATATTCTTTTATAACCAGTCTCTCAAGAATTTGGTCAATGAAGGGTAGTGGGAAGTGGTCTTTCTTGGTGGCTAGGTTCAATCTTCTGTAGTCAACACACTCTCCAAGAAGAGGGAACTATGGTTAGGATCTCCTCTCCTTTTTCATTCTTCACAGTAGTGATCCATGATTTTTTGGGCATGACGTGCAAGGGACTCATCCATATAGAGTCAAAGATGGCATAGATGAATCTCGCATCACACCATTTCTGAATCTCTTTCATGAAAACCTCCCGAAGGTTCGGATTCAGACTTCTTTGAAATTCGCAGGAGGGTTTGTTGTTTTCCTCAAGGAAAATGTGGTGCAAACAAAGTGAAGGATTGATCCCATGGAGATCTGATATTTTCCAGCCAATGGACTTGTGGTTACGTTCAAGAGCCTCCATCATACAAGATTCGCGGTTTACGGTCAAGTGTGCATTGATAATGACTTGGTACATATTTGGTTCACCTGCAAGGAAGGCAAACTTTATATTGGAGGGCAATGGTTTCAGCTCAGGAGAAATTGGAGCTGCTTCACTGGTGGCTTCAAAAATGACAGCATGTGGTTCTACTTTCAATTGTTCAATGTCCACATTTGATTTCTTAGGTTCATCTTCTAAAAATTTAGAGAAATTATCAATCGGGTCCACATTATTGTAGAGTTCATAAATGATCTTATCTTGGTCTTGCGGGCTCATTGCCCCCATTGGAATTTCTTCAAACTCACTGGGTCAACACAAATCTCATCCTCATCGACAGAGAGAAATTTGACTACACTATCCACTCCCTCCTCATAACTAAGGAATTTGTGGATCTCAATGTCATTCATGAAAAGATTTGTGTCTTGGATTTCAATTAAAAAGTCATAGTCTTCAAAATGGTTGTCTTTAAGTGATTTTTTATCTTTTTATTTTTTTGGATTTTAGTTTTTATATTTTTAATCGTTTTAATTTTATGATTTTTAATTTCATTTTATATTTTCTGTTTTTTATTTCCTCTTCCTATTTAAATAACTAATTAGAATATTGTTAATTATACAATATAGAGTACTATAATTATAAACACAACTAAAATAAAACAATATGCATGAAATAAAATAATTTTGCGTATAAATATTTTTTACTGTTTTGAGATTTTTAGATATTTTGCTAATTTATAAATACTTTAAAGTAAAAAAATCCCAAAACAAAGATGAAATAAATATATCACATTGTTTTAGAATTTAAAAATACAAAATAAAGACAAAATTTTACAAAATATAGGAAAAGGTATTTTTAAAATTTTTGGGAAATTTTAAAATTTTTATAAGTGATTTTGGAGATTTTAATATTTTTTGACTTTTCGTTTTCTATTTTTAAGGATTTTTTATCAGAAGTTATAAAATATTGAAAATACAAAATATTTTTTAGGTATTTTTCAAAACTTAAATATATATATTTAGTATTATATAGGTAAAATAATAACAAAAAAGTGCTCTTTTGATTTTTAATAAATATAAAAAATTCCTAAAATAAATAACAATATGTCTTGAATCTACAAACAAGCAAGCACTTAACCCTATTTTTTTGATTATTTTGGAGCACGGATGATATTTTTAATAAATAAAAAACATGCACAAAAATTAGTGAACTAATGAGGGCATTTTTGCAATTAAAAATAAAAGTAGGGATAAATATGAAAATAACCCAACCATATTTAACTGATATTTAATGTTTCATGTCCAAAATAAAATAAATACCAATCTGGGTATACAAGCAAAAATGCCACCTCACGTGGGACCAGACACGAGGTGACGTGGACTGGACCTATTCGCAATTAGAGGAAAGTTTAGGGTCAAACTTGCAAATTGACCAAAAGTTTTGAACTACAAGGATATATTATAAGACTAAATAATAAAGGTAGAAAACCAAGGGTATGAAGTGTAATTTAACCTCAGGTATGCAATCAAAATATGGCGATCAATCTACTAATCAATGTGGTAGTTGCAGGACGTATGGTGACATTTCGATGGTCAACACACAAGATATGGTTGCAATCAAAATTGGTTGAGTCGATGATCCAACGGCTAAGGAGTAGCTCGGAGGAACTCACAAGAACATCGAGCTCCCCAAGCTTCTAAACGAAACTACAGGTGTTGTGGACCACCTTCCTCTCAATTGATTGCTCCTTGGACTCCTGGAGTGATTCCATGGTGAGATATCTCCTCAAAATGGATAGAGACCTCACTAGAAGCTCGGACAAGGCCTTGAACAAAGAGGTTCGCGTATATCTTCAAAAGACCTTGCACAAGAGATTTTTCTTATTATTTCACGTATATGGAGCGAGTTAGTGACAAAAAGCGGAGCATGGGGAAGCTTCTAGAGGTGAAATGGGGTCGAGATGGGTTGCGATGAAGGTCTCCAATGATGCAACGGTGGAAGAGACCTGGATACTCGATATTTGCAGGCTTAAGATGGACAGAGTTGGTCAAGATGATCAAAAGTTGAAGGGAAATGAGATGAGGGTAAAAGATGCAAAAGATAATAGTCAGATATGACAGAAAGAGGTGGCGGAGCCAAGGCTCCGATGAGGGGAATGTTTGGAAAATATGAGGAAAGGGATCAAATTAAGTCAAATAAAAATCACCACTAACCTACTGCAAACCTAAGGAACATGTAAAACTAAGAATATATAAGCTTTCCTGATTCAATGCACATGGAGCGAAGATATGATGATGAACGACAATGAGCAGTGAATCTCTTCGATTCAACACCAAATTGATCTGCAAAGGTGCCCTAGAGAACATCGTTGTCATCAATGTTTGATCTAAGGTTAGAATTATGTCTGAAAGTGGTAGAAGAAGGATCATAAACCCAATGGAGGTCGGATGCGATACTAAATACTAGTGGTCTTCATCGGGTTGTTAAGCTCAATACATAGGACCTTGATCGAGGAATCATGTGCATGTTATAGTGTGTTGATCGAGGCAAAGTGTGAAAGATTCTATAGTGAAAAATTGAAGAACCCAAGCTCAACCATCTCACATGCAACAGTTCACAGGAGACCAGACAGTTGACCAAGACAACCGCTCTAGGCTTATGATTGGACTATGTCAGCCAGGAAAAAAATAAAGCTATAAATAAAAGATTTATTAATTAAAAATAAATCAATAAACATTTTTATTAATTCTGTTCTAAAACATAAAAATATGTAGTATTTTATATAGTATTTTAGTATGATTTTTATTTAATTTTATGGGGTTATTTCTTATAAGTTACTTTTTAGGGATTTATCTATAGGTATATTTACTTATATTTTATGTATTTTATTTTTATTTTGAGTTTTGATTTTATTATTTTAGATAGTTACTTTATATAATTACAACTTATTTTGACACATATAAATATATTTTTAATATTGTTTATATATATACACACTTGAGTTAAAATAGGTGTATCATACATATGCATAAGTATAGGTATTTTATTTATGCATTTATATAGAATATTTTATTTTGAAATTTCTTTATAATTTTATTATATTTTAAATACATCCATATATATTAACTACTACTTATAAAATAAAAATATTATATTGTAAAAATAATGAAGAATAAATAAAATGGATATTTAATTCAAGTATACTATATAATAGGGGTCAAAATCTAACAATCACACCTTAACTCAAAATTAAGAGAAAACACCTTCATTAAATAGCTTATTAAAAGTTATATACAATTAAAGGTGATTTTGATATATTTTGAGTTTTTATTAAGGAGATCTGGGTTTGAGAAGCTCGGATTTTAGCTTTTTATTTAGAGTATAGACAGTGCAATATATATTTTTGTGTAAACTCAATTTTATAAATTTTTTATATTTTTTTTCTGAAACATTCATTTACAAAGTTCTTTTATTTGAGATATAAATAATAAAGAAATAAATAGGTCCAAAAAAGGATTTATTGATGAATAAAATAATAGGATTTTTAAAGGATTTTTGACCCTTATCTCCCCCTAATTTATTCCTTGTCGACCATGTCATCAAGATACCGGGTCTCGTGGATTGGGTTCATAAAATACATTTGGCATTTTATTCTTTTTCTTTTATTTTCTTTATTCTATAATTTTGTCATTAAAAACTATCTTTTATATACAGTAAATAAAATAAAATTGAATGTTAATTTACACAAAATAATGTTATATTTATGCATTGGCTAGGGCTTTTAAGGCCAAAAATGATATAATAAAGGTGATGAAATGGAGATTCATCACTCCCTCTCCTCTGATATCGGCCTACCGACAACTACATACTCCACACCTCCTTCTCCTGTGTGAGACCCTGTCGTCCCTCTCTTCCACCTCTTTTGTCAATCTCCCCCAGTCAATCCCTCGACCATTCAGCCATCCATAATGTCGTCAACTGTCTCCCTTATCGACCTTATCCACCAATTGAGAGATAGATGTCCTAGCTCGCTCCCGTTTATAGGTTACAACTAACCTGGAGTTGGAAGGTGATGACGACCCATCCCTCCCTTTTAGATGAGATCCAGTGAAGGTCATATTCATTGTTGCAACTTCTTCAAGGAGCGGTTGAGCCTCTCTTCTCGCCAAATATATATGCACCCATGATGGAGTTCTTCTGAGCTCCTAACGGTTCCAGAATTTCCTATGTTAAATACCGTGTTGTATATTGTCATGCGTTAAAAAATATGTGTCGTTTTCTTGTAGGCGGGCAATTGGAATTCGTCAAGAAATAAACACACGGAAGTTTTGTTGATTTTTAATCAAGGGGATTTTATGTTTATTTTACTTGGGCAAGTCCCAAGGTCGAACACAAGGAGGCAAAGGAACAACGTAGAATTATGTCTATCAAAGTTCGTACGCGGTTTTCAAGGCGGGTTTTTTTTGTAATTTTTAATGCAGTAAGGGATGTAATATGCAATTTCAGCCTGTTTGAGTGACTAAAATATAAATAATGCCCAAACGATGTCCGAAAAATATAAAACTTGGCCATTATGATAATTACGATGAAATGAATGCACTGTATTATTTTTGGAATTTTTTTGCAAGATGATTTTTTGCGAATTTTTAAGTGCAAATGATATATTAAACCTAATTATTTTCAAGGGATAAAATTATCTATGATCTATCACTAGGTGATTGATCTCGAAAAAATGCTAAAGTCGAAAATATGAAAGTTAATACCTATTAAAAATCAAATATTGAAATGTGCAAAATGATTTTTACAAGGAACATTATGCATGCAAATGCAATTCTTTTTTGGGCACAATGTTAAACATAATTAATTCTACAATCTTGATTTTTCGGGAATTTTTAGAGCAACGATTAGTTAATTATTAAAATCAGAGCACTAATTGGGCAAAGTATGCAATTTTCCACAAAACAATTAATTATTAATTAACCATTGATCCCAAGAATGTCCACGATATGTCAAGATGTAGAGAATTAGATGCGGAACCAAATGCTATTTTTGGATAATAAAATAATGCAATGCAGCGGTACAGAATGATAATGGAATACATGTGTATAACTACAATGATGATAATTAAAATAAATATAAAAATTCAATAGACGGGCATGTGCGTAATTATCGATATCCTGGGGGGGGGTTGTTGAAAAATTGCCAAAGGGTCACGTGTACTGAGGTGCAATATGGGAAGAATCTGTGGGCTTTCTGCAATTTTCCCAAGGTCACGTGTGAAGCACGTGACCCCATGGGATGGCATACCTCACGTGTTCCCTCCGCATGTGCACCTCACGCGGGATGGCCTCAGGCCTTCCCCTGACAGCTTGGTGGTGGAAGCTTGATGGAGGAAGTGGAGGGAGGGCGGTGCTGCGGAGCTTGTCGGAGCTCCTGGATAGCCCCCTGGCGGTCGAAGATGTAGGTGGGGGGGACATCGCTGCTTGCGGTCGTCGGAGGTGGCGCGAGAGGTTGCCGACCAACTAGAGTAGATGAAGATGGCGTTGGCGATGATCGGAGGAACGACATTTATGGCAGTCGAAGGGGGATTTTTGGAGAAGACTGTCGTTGATGAAGCTCGGACGTAGTTGGCGTAGTTGATGGCATTGACGTAGCGGTGGTGCATTCGGCGACGTTGGAGATCATGTTGGTCAAGAAGATCGTTGGCTCGACGGTTAGCCGGAGCAGGGTAGGTCGACAGGACGACGTTGCGACGAGCCTTTGATTGCTCGGATCTCGCAGGGGAGACGATGTGGTGCTGTCACCATCGTGAAGGATCTCCTTCATGCAATCGGTGGACAATCTTCCATGGAGAGTCGACGGGGCTCAAGTAGGGGATGAAGTTCGGCGGTATGTGTAAGGAAGTTGTCGGGGATTTGATGAGGTAGTGCGCGATTTAATGGGGATTTTGGAAGGCGGTGGTCAGCGAGAGATCAGATGAGGGGACGAGATTGATCTTGGAGAGGAGGGCACGAGATTTGCGGCAGAGAGATCACGGGTTAAGGTGGTGTCCTTCCAAAGGGGAAAGTGCTTCGGAAGAAGATGATGAGCAGTGGCCGTCCGATCGACCGAGATCGAACGGCCATGATGGTGACACGTGGCGACCGATGTAAGCCCAAGTGGAGCACGTGCTGAGCACGTGCGCAGGAGGCACGTTTAAGGCTTTTTTTTATTTTATTCTTTTATTTTTATTTTTTTATAAAAACGAAATATAAAAAGACCAAAATTAGGTGACATATGGCGACTTCAGGAGCGACCAAGTGTTATCCCCACAAAATTCGAAAAATAAATACTTACAAAATAGAAAAGAAATAGCAAGAGACCTCGGATCGAAAAAGTTTCTTCACGAAGGTTTATTGTCTCGATGGGTCTACAATTTCATGAAGACATCAAAGCCAAAATCGATCATTTGTATAAAGTGATATTTTTTGGGTATCCCATGTGCATAGAGTACCTTGATTTTTGGGTTTTATATTTTTTGTCATTTTTAAACAAGATAAAAATAAGAAAAAAATATGGTAGAATCAAAGATAAATATTTAAACATTAATCTATTTTTTTTCAGGATTTTTATTAATTTAGAAAAAGAATAAATGAAATAAAACACGAAAAAGACCAATTTTGTAAAGGCAGTTAGTAAAGACTTGGACTCAATCTGTTCCTTTGATTTCAAGCTCAATTTGGATTTAGATTTTTGTGTATTTTAATAAAAATTTTATCAAAGAAGACAAATAAAAAAGAATTAAAATGAAATAGGTTAATTATGTAAATAAAATATTAGGTTAAAAACTGCTAAAATACAAAATGTACAAAAGAGGCCCAAAACCCAACTTTCACATATGAGCTCCGATTCGCTTGAACTTGGTCTTGTTTTGAAGGTCATTGAATGTACATTAGTTTAAAAGTGAGTAGGATCAAAATAGACACTAGATGAGGAAGATATGATGGTTTTAGTCCGAAAATCCTGAAACTAGGTTCGGGGTTTTTGGTCCACTTTATTTGAGTTAGTGATTTTTTGTATGTTCCATTTAATCTTGATAGAGATATGTACATAGTGGAGGAGGTTCTGGGTCATTCGGAGTTAGCGTGAATTAGTTAAAAATCAGGAAATTTAGGCTATTTATAGGTCAATTTTAACCGGGATTTTTGGCTTCTTATTTTGTGCAAAAACAAGGGATAAAATGCAATTCTTATGAAAACATGCATGAATGCTAATTATGTAGAACAAATGAAGAAATGCCAATGGTTTTGAGGGATTTGAGCGTAATAAATGAGATTTAGAGTGATGAATCTGAGATTCATCATTCCCCATATACTTAAACCATGCTCGTCCTTGAGCATCAAAAGAAATGCCATGTGGTGAAATGAGATTGGGTTCCATACCAAGACCATGAGTTGAAGGTGAAAATGAAGCCAGACTCGACCTTTGGATTATTAGTTTGGTGGAACTTCTGTGAGACTTAGAATTTTAAAATTGACAGCCTTCAAGTGCTACACATCATTGTCACAGTTTCGGCTCAGAAGTCATCTTAGATCAATCCTCTTCCCAAAGCATACCCTATGAACATTGAACAATCGACTCATGTGTGTGAAAGGTTTTAGCTCTTCCCATCCAGAGTGTTGGACTACCATGCAAACCTCCTCTCCAGTAACTCGTCTTCGGGGAGTTAGGTATTTCCTTATAAGCTCTGTCACGCTGTGTTTACAATTGAATTGGGGGAGAAGTTAGAAGAAGGAGATAAGAACTGGAGGGTGGCCAATGTAGTCATCTCTCCATGTGAAGCAGGCTAGTGTAGCCGAGTCTCCACCGAGATCTGCATGTTTTCTTGAAGCTTGGACCTTTTTGGTCAAATATGTGTTTGGTAGTGGCTTCTTTGTATTTGGATTTTTGGTGGATCTGCTTGGATCTTGTTGTGCCCCTACGGATATAGTATCTTTTTGTTTCCGTACATGTTTTGGGCTCTTAGAAAAAATTGTGCCCAACCACCCATCCCTTTTCTGAATCTTATTTCAACCCATACTCTGGTCTTTTGATTTCCATGCTACCAGAAAATAAACTCACACAGTCTTACAACGCCCCATCTGAGTTGAGCTAAGTGCATAGTGCGAGAGTACAAATTAATTCCTTATTCCAGAGTTGTACCCAGAATGAAGAGATAAGGTTAGACACTAAGAGTCAAACACTGCACCTTGTCATGTGGAACTCAAAGAATTAAGTCCAAAACCTGAAGTTTTTAAAATCCTATTTTTCGATGTAGTTCCTTTTAAATTTAGGTGGATTAAGGTCAAGTCCAGACCACTTCTCCGGTTCTTGCTCATAACGCGATTCAGAACCCAACGACTTTTCATAGATACAAATGAAATGCTGGATGAAGTGCAGGTGTGTGAAATGCAGACACATTTTTTCATTTGTGATTTTTTTATTTCATACGCACGGGATTTTTTTATGCAAAAATGAATAAGAATACTTTTTTAAAAAAAATTGGGTAGGACACAATCAGTGTTAGTAGCAAAACTCTTTTTCTTTTTGTTTTTTTGTGTTTTTTTCAAATTAATTACCCACCCCGTATATATATATATATATATATAGACTTACATGAAAGTACGAGATATGGGTAAAATATATGCAATGTATACTTACAGACTCCCCTATAATTAGCGAGTGTTGTGTCCTCAGAGTACAAGAAGAGTAAAGAAGACATAGCTAGGTCTAAGCATAAGAGAGAAAAGAAAAGGTGGTTCACCCCCCTATACTTAGGTTGTCAACATTCTAAGAGTATAAGAAGGGAGAAAGTGAGGTGGTCGGGATATGCGAATGAGAATAGTATATACAGATGAGTGTTGGTTCCCCCTATACTTAGGCTCTGGTCAGCCTAAGTACGGAAGAAAGGTGGAAATGGAATGTGAGATGGGGAGAATTATATACACAGAGGGCATCGGTCCCCCCTATACTTAGGCCTTAGCCTAAGTAGAGGAAGGAGATGTACAAGGAAACCGATGTGGTCGAGAGGTAGGGTGGGTAGCCAATGATTAAGGCGGTTTTCGGCCGGTCTTTTTGTAAGCCTGTGGTGGGAGGTTGTAATGATGAGAAGGAGATGAAGCATATGAATTCCAACTATTATTAGTGTTATCCTCAGAAAAATCATGATGGATAGTAGATGAAGCGTCTGAGTAAGATGAAAGGTAACCATCATCAGAGTTATCCTCAAAGGAATAGTATTTTAAAGAGGACACACTCCAGATATACTTGTCTTTTTGTTTCTTCAGTTGTTTTCTCAGAATTCGTTCCTTCTTGGGATCAAGCAGTTTGTCCTCAGATGAATACTATGAAGCACCAGTCTCAATCAGCTCATAAGAAATAATTACAGTATATTTGATGAGAGCAGGAGCATAAGCTTTCCATGAATTATAGTGAGGAACGGGAGTCGTCCAACGAGGATTGAAGTTTGGATCCTTCCAAAGATAAGGTTTTAGAACTGCCGAGCAAACCTCACTTCATGTAGATTACCTTTCTCGAACCTGATGAGGGATTATCAGATGATTCCTCTTCCAGAAGGTCAAATGTGACTTTCTTTTTTGATGAAGGAGTAGTCATTTTGTTTCGTGAAGTTGCCGGTCCACTTGAGTCTCCAGATGAATAACCATTGGAATTCTTCTCCTCGGTCAGTGTTTGTTCTTAGTCTTCTTAATGCTGGTGCTCTCTTGATATGGGAATTTTTGGTCACGGTATTTAGAGTGGGTTGCCCCTGGGTGTGACCATGCATATGTCTCTGGATCATATAAGAAACATTCTTCTATTGTAACATCAGTAGGAATTGAAATCCTGGGGAGAGTCTATGCATGTTAGTTCTCAATTGATTTGACATAGGAGCATTACTGTGTTGTATTGATGCGATTAAGGTAGTCAGAATAGGTTGACCCAGGGTGCGACCATTCATAAGTATCCGGATCATATAATTCATATACTTGATTCTCCATGGTGAGAGCAACTGGGAATGGGGCAAGGGGGAGAGTATCTAAACCAATAGTCTCTTCAACAACTGATATTTCAGGTGTAGCAACGAGGTAGGGCTCTTCTACCGCTTCATGGTTACGGTTGTCGAGGACTTCGTGGGTTCCCTCAGAAGATCGTGGTTCCTCAAAGACTTTTTGAGATCTATGTGCTTCCAATGTTGTAAAACTGATTTGCCGAGTCTCGCACTCAATAATTACCTTAGCCAATGCTATGAATGACTTTTCGAGAATAATTGGAGAGTGGGTGAATTCTCGTTGATGCTCAATATCAATAATCGTGAAGTCTACTTTGAGCAAAGCACCTTGGAATGTAATGATGACAGAAATGTTTCCTCTCGATCGCTTTATCGATTGCTCAGCCAATTGAACGATCTCTCATATCTTCCTGATATATCTGAGTTTGAGTTCGTGAAATACAAAGGTCGGGAGGATGTTGATCGGTAAATCATCATCAATTCGAGCATGGGTGAAAATTGTGTCTTTGATTCCATAGTCAAATCTGGGCAACCGCTTCACTATGTGGCTCTTGGTCTTTCGCCTCAACACCAAGGAGGAGGCCATTGACAAAATATGTCTTTCAATCTTTGTTCTTTTCCTTCCCGACTTTTTCATCCTTAATTTGTCCATTACAAATATTTTAAGATCGGGAAAGTGTTCAATGGATTGTATAACATGAAGTTAAAAAATCAATCTTTTCTCCAGTGCGTCCTGTACAATAGGATCCAAATTATTCAGATCTTCTTCTGTCTCAATTTTTATGTAATTTTCTAGATTTTCGATTTTTTGGGCGTTTTTCAATATTCCATTTTTTTGTATTTTCTGTGTGGTGTGGTGATTTGGTGTCTTCCATAGATGAGAAGGGGCTTTGATGTTTTGAGTAAGGGTCAGACACATAATCATTTCTAGGGGAGTAATATGCAGAAGTGCCGCTATCAGAGTCGTCCCTAAGGTGAACATATTCTCTAGGTTTCTGAATATCATCAGAATTTTTAACATGAGATCCAATCTTTTCCTCATTCAGTTTTATATCCAATCTCCCATAAAATAAATCGAGTCGGTCAGTAAAATTTCTGAATTTTTCCTCCATAAATTCAAATTTCTTATTTATACTTGTAATATCATCTTCAAAAATCTGTTCATCATCAATCATGGGAGCAGTCGGTATGTGTTCTTGTTTTTGAATTTTTGATCTGGTCATTTTCTCTTCCATTTTCTTGTATTAGCTGGGAGGAGATTCTCTTTGATTATCCAATATATCATTGTTATTTTCTGAAATTTCTCCTCGAAAATTATGGAAGGAGGCTGCTCAGAGGAAGGATTTTGCGGAAATTTGTAGGTCTCATACTCAACATGCCGTGACTCAGGCATGTAATGCTCGTTTGAGTAGAGTCTACTTCCATGATCATTATTGATTGTATCCTCAAATAATGGAGTCATACAGGGTACATATGTGCCGCTATCATCCATTTGGTCTTCTGTATGTGTAGGTTGGTAGAAGGAGTGGTATTCAGGTTGGTCAATAGGGATCTGATCATCACGATGATAGTCATTAAGTGCGGTTCTCTCCATCTGAGTTTGGTTTCTCAGCATGTCATGAGATTCAAAAGTAATTTGATCTTGCAATGGTTCATTAGCAAGAAACCGAGAATATGACGGTTCAGTCCAAGATGATATGTGGTCACAGGTGGTAGGATTATTTGAATAGAATGGCATGGAATTCAATGAGGGGACCGAATTCATCCTAGAGTTAGAGTCTCTTTCAAATGTTGGAGGATGGTTGAAAGGAGAGGATTTAATTTATTTGGGCCTGATCGAAACAAATTCATTTTCATAATTTAAGTCAGATGGGTACTCGGACCATTGTCCTGTGTTTGTCAAGGGAGATTGATGATGAATCGACGTGATTGATCTCGGTGCAAGTGCACAGGATATTCATAATAAGTTTTAATCAAGAAGATTTATGGAACAAATGTGCGGCTTTTAGTCTTAGAAAGCGGTTTACACACACCAATGCAAATACAAATTAAACCCTTAGTTCACCAACTCACACAATGAAGCTGCAAGAGTTCGGCTATTATCTTTTCAATTTTAATTGGTAATAAGACAATCTTGGAAAATAATTAGCGAGTTGTTAGGTGCCGAAGATTTTCTTAAAGATTGGCCTAAATTCCTGCGACTAGTTGCATCTACTTTCAGCCAGTATATGTGTATGTACGGACTGTAAAACGACTACTTGTGTTACATAAGGACGGAGCCTTACACAGTGTCCTTTAAATCACCCATTCTGCTAAGGAACTATTGAACGTTTACCAGCTACCTGTATTACTCACTGAGAAGTAGCTAATCATTTTTAAAATCAGTAGTCTGAATGAAAATGTCCGAGCTGGGATCTAACCTTAAGTGTCGTCTCTCACTCACTTAGAGAAATAAAAGCATCCAATGTCAGGGTTGTTCTCCGACAAAAATTCTCAATTTTATGGTTTATTTAAAGTCAGTTATATTTAGCAATCCTAATTTTAATTAGGTGATCACTGAAAATTTAAGGTGAGCACAAAATCACATCTACCGTCCAATCCAAATTCCCTTTAAAATTATGTGACAAAATAGGAGGGGGAAATTCGGGAAAAGCCGATGCACGTGAAAAACGATGATGTATGCTCTGATAGAAGACTTACAGTGATTCATCGCAATCTTCATGTGGGATGCAATACAAGAATTTAAAGATTACTCTAAATGAATGCAAGCCGATGAAAAAACCATACATAGCAAAAAGTTCTATTATCGAGGAAGAATTAAGTTGAATTTGGCTAAATTGAACAATCTAATGTACATCTTAATTAAAGTGAAGTGTGGCCTTAGATTATACGAGCACAATCAAAATTTAAAAATGCTTTAAGAGCCGTAAGTGCAGGTCTATCCTAAGCGCCACTAAGGGGAAACAGGCCACAACACACCACAGAAAAAAGTTCAAGGTCTTTTTACACACGTGAGAGTCCAAACAGAAACCGCTATAAATAAGCAATTAATTACAGAAATTTAAAAATTGCATATAATAAAATCCTGGACTCTACGCTCTCTCACGACTCGACTCGATCTTAATTTAGTTGCAGCTTTCCGGAAGTCGGTGAAGATGCGTCGGTTTCTTGAAAAACCGCTCCAAGTACACCGGGTACCTCGCAAAGAAAATAAAAGAGAGAGTGAGAGTAAGAAAAATGACTGAAAAATAATATGATAAATATGAAAATAAATGCTGAAAAAAAATTACAGGAAAAAAATGGAATTTATAGTGGAAATTCGGGGGTCAAACTACCCGAATGGGGTAAACCGAATAAAAATTTTTAGACAAATAAGCAAGTCGTTTGCCTCCCCGACAACGGCACCATCTGACGGTTCTAGAATTGCCAATGTTAAATATCGTGTCGTATGTTGTCGTGTGTTAAAAAATATGTGTCATTTCATTGTAGGCGGGCAATCGGAATTCGTCAAGGAATAACCACACAAAAGTTTTATCGATTTTTAATCAATGCGCTTTTATGTTTATTTTACTTGGACAAGTCCCGCGTCGAACACACGGAGGCAAAGGAACAACATAGAATTATGTCTATCAAAGTTCGTGTGCGATTTTTGAGACAATCTTTTTCTGTAATTTTTAATACAATAAGGGATGTAATATGCAATTTCGTTCTATTTGAGGGACTAAAATGTAAATATTGCTCAAATGATGTCCGAAAATATGAAACCTGGCAATCATGATAACTATGATGAAATGAATGCACTGTAATTTTTTTGGGACATTTGGATGCAAGATGAATTTTTTTTATGAATTTTTAAATACAAACGATGTGAATTTCAATATTTAATTATAATAAATATTAAATTTAATTATTTTTACGGGATAAAATTATCTAAGATCTATCACTTGGTGATTGATCTCGGAAAAATCCTAAACCTCGAAAATATGAGATTTAATATTTATTAAAAATCAAATATTTAAATATGCAAAATGAGTTTCACAAGACAATTTATGCATGCAAAATGCAATTCTTTTTTGGCACAATGTTAGACATAATTAATTCTACAATCCATGGTATTTCGGGAATTTTTAGAGCAACAATTAATTTATTATAAAAATCAAGGCACCAATTGGGCGAAGTATGTAATTTTCCACAAAATAATTAATTATTAATTAACCATTGATCACAAAAATGTCCACAATATGTCAAAATGTAGAGAATTAAATGTGGAACAAAATGTTATTTTTGGATAATAAAATAATGTAATGTAGCAGTACAGAATGATAATGGAATATAGGAGTATAACTGCAATGATGATAATTAAAATAAATATAAAAATGCAATAAGGGGCATGTGCGTGATCAACGATATCCTGGGGGGCTTGTTGCAAAATTGCCAAAGGGTCACGTGCGAGGCACGTGTCCTCTAGCTGGGATCGTGGTGCAATATGGGAAGATTCTAGGGGCTTTCTACAATTTTCCCAAGGTCACGTGCGAAGCACATATCCCCAGGGAATGGCGCAACTCATGTGTTCCCTCCGCACGTGCACCTCATGTGGGAGGGCCTCGGGCCTGTCCCCGATGGCTTGGCGGTGAAGCTTGACCAAGGAAGTGGAGGGAGGGCAGTGCTGCGGAGGTCGTTGGAGCTCCTGGATAGCCCACTAGTGCTTGAAGATGTTGGCGGGGGGACACTGCCTCCTGCGGTCGTCGAAGGTGGCGCGAGGGGTTGCCGACCAACTAGAGTAGATGATGATGGCATTAGCGATGATCGAAGGAATGGCGTTTATGGCAATCGAAGGGGGATTTTTGGAGAAGACTGTCGTTGATGAAGCTCGGACGTAGTTGGCGTAGTTGATGGCGTTGACATAGCAGTGGTGCTTACGGCGGCGTTGGAGATCGCGTTGGTGAAGAAGATCGTTGGCTCGACGGGTAGCCGGAGCAGGGCAGGTCGACGGGATGGCGCTGCGATGAGCCTTTGATTGCTCGGATCTCGCCGGGGAGATGATGTGATGCTGTCACCGCCGCGAAGGAGCTCCTTGGTGCAATCCGCGGATAATCTTCCATGGAGAGCCAACGGAGCAAAAGTAGGGGATGGAGGTAGGCCGTATATGGAAGGGAGTTGTCGGGGATTTGATGAGGTAGAGCACGATTTAAAGGGGATTTTGGAAGGCGGCGATCAGCGATAGATTTGGTGAGGGGAAGAGATTGATATTGGAGAGGGAGGCACGAGATTCGTGGTGAAGAGATCACAGGCTGAGGTAGCTGCCGTCCAAAGGGGAAAGTGCTTCGGAGGAAGACGGTGAGCAGTGGTCGTCCAATCGGCCAAGATCAGACGACCATGATGGTGACACGTGGCAACCGAAGCAAGCCCAAGCGGAGAACGTGCTGGGCATGTGTGCAAGAGGCACATGTGAGGTTTTTTTATTTTATTTTTATAAAAAGAAGAAATAAAATAAAACACGAAAAAGACCAATTTTGTACAAGCAGTTAGTGAAGACTTGGACTCAACTTGTTTCTTTGATTTCAAGCTCAGTTTAGATTTGGGTTTTTGCACATTTTAATAAAACTTTTATCAATGATGACAAATAAAAAATAATTAAAATAAAATAGATTAATTTTTTAAATAAAATATTAGGTCAAAAACCGTTGAAATACAAAATGTACAAAAGAGGCCCAAAACCCGACTTTCACATATGAGCTCTGATTCACTTGAACTTGGTCTTGTTTTGATGGTAGTTGAATGTCATTAGTTCAAAAGTGAGTAGGATCAAAACAAACACTGGATGTGGAAGATATGAGGGTTTTAGTCCGAAAATGCAAAAACTAGGGTTTGGATTTTTAGTCCAATTATTTGAGTTAGTGTTTTTTTGTATTTTTCATTTAGTCTTGTTAGTGATATGTAGACATTGGAGGTGGTTTTGGGTGATTCGGAGTTAGCATGAATTATCTAAAAATCTGGGAATTAGGCTATTTATAGGTCAATTTTAGCTGCGATTTTTGGCTTCTTATTTTGTGCAAAAATAAGGGATAAAATGTAATTCTTATCAAAACATGCATGAATGCTAATTATGTAGAATAAATGAAGAAATGCCAATGATTTTGAGGGATTTGAGCTTAATAAATGATATTTAGAGTGATGAATCTGAGATTCATCATCCCCCTATACGTAAACCATGCTCGTCCCTGAGCATCAAAAGAAATGCCATGAGGTGAAATGAGATTGGGTTCCGTACCAAGACCATGAGTTGAAGGTGAAAATGAAGCTAGACTCGACCTTTGGATTATAAGTTTGGCGGGACTTTTGTGAGACTTAGAATTTTAAAATGGACAGCCTTCAAGTTCTACACATCATTATCACAATTTCGTCTCAGAAGTTATCTTAGATCAATCCTCTTCCCAAAGCATACCCTATGAACATTGAACAATCGACTCATGTGTGTGCAAGGTTTTTGCTCTTCCCATCCAGAATGCTGGACTACCATGCAAACCTCCTCTCTAGTAACTCGTCCTCGGAGAGTCAGGTATTTCCTTCTAAGCTCTGTTGTGTTGTGTTTACAATTGAATTGGGGGGGAAGTTAGAAGAAGGAGAAAAGAACTGGAGGGTGTCCAGTGTAGTCACCTCTCCTTATGAATCTAGCTAGTGTAGCCGAGTCTCCACCAAGATCTGCAGGCTTTCTTGAAGCTTAGACCTTTTTGGTCAAATATTTATTTGGTAGTAACTTCTTTGTATTTGGATTTTTGGTGGTTCTGCTCGGATCTTGTTGTGCCCCTATGGATATAGAATCTTTTTGTTTCCGTACTGATGAACCGCAAAATCGGCCCTCTAATAATGCTAAATTAGCACATGTAATCATCATCGTAGTCGGGCCAATTTCGGGTCATCAAAAGATCACCTCGTTTAAATATGGATGATAATGAATCAAAACGAGGCAATCGTTATTTTATTTTTTACTTGGCAAGATACCAAGGTCGAACTCAGGGACACGAGCCTCTCTCGTATTAATCGGACTCAAGTGTATTTAATTAAGTGTTGAATTAAAGCCTTATAGGTCAAATCATGCAAGAACACAAAACAAGACAATGCATTAAAATGAACATGCATTTTTTTTAAACATTTTTTTAATCATGCAAATGAATGGACATGCAAAGTGAATGATATGCCCAAAATAACAGTCACTTGAGCCATAAGAAAATCACGAGTCAATCCAAGTTGAAATAAAGAACCCTCTACTAATATGAAGCACGTAAGCATGATAAATCGAAAAGATTCAAGACACTTAGATAAGAAAATAATACATCACAGTTCATAGTGTCAGATTTAAAATTTAAGCATGCCATAATAAAGATAATAAAGAGAGCTTCAAAATGAAACTGAAATCAACTCGATTGGAGCTATATAGCTCAAGATATTCAACAAAGAAAGCAGGGGCATAACTGAAAGGAAACATGAAAAAGATAACTACAAAAAGGTCCCTGGGAGGGACTAAAACGCAATTAAAATAAAGACAAATCCTTCCCTGTAATTTACCCAAACGCGCGGGGACCTTTCTGCAAATATGGAGAAGTTTTTGGGCCCCTCCGCAATTTGCCCAGAAGGCACGCGCAAAGCACGCGCCTCTGAGGCTCGGATTTTGGCTCGGGACCAGCGGAGGTTCGGAGATGCTTCGGCGTAGGCTCGGTCCTGCTGCAGGCTCGGATGCTTCCAAGCCTAGAGGCTCGGTTGCTGAGGCTCGGAGTCGCCCTGGTGAAGACACGTGTCTATGCGTGGGCCCTCCGATCGTGGTGATCGAATGGCTCTTGAAGTCGATGACATGGCGGAATAAGAACCGTTGGATCGTGTGGATCCAACGGTTGTTGAACTCGATGGCGTGGCCTCGTCATGGCCGTTGGATGACCACCCGGAGGGATCATCCAACGGTCCCTGTGCCGTCTCCCTCGCCAAGGACTGGCGGCGATGTTAGAGCTCCGGCGAGGGAGCTCCTCCTCCGCCGCCCGCTCCCAGCTACAGTGAACTTCCCCCGAGCGTAAGGACCAGTTGTCGGTGAAGCGGGTAGCTCGGGGAAGTCGCAGGATCCTCTGGCATCGCTCGTCGGAGCTCGGGTGGAAGTTGCGGAGTCGATGAAGTCTGCTCCGATCAAGCTCCGGCCATTGAAGCCTCTCTTTGACCTGCAGGGTTAGATAGCATAGCCGAAGCGATTCGAGGTGCGTGCGTGAATAGGTGAGCGAGATGGGAGCTCGTCGGGGATGGAGAAGGTGGGAGATCTCTGAGCTCCTCCGCCGTTAATGGCGGAGGAGGTGGGTGATAGTGTCTGAGGCTGCGGAAGAAGGGGAGGATGATCGGAAGGATATGCGACGAAGGGGGAGTTCAGGCGAAGCTAACGGGGTGATACATGGAGGATGAGAATGGCCGGAGAGGCCTGGTTTAATGCAAAGAAGAAGGAAGAAAAAAAAGTACTTACCTTGCCGGAGATGGAACGAGAGCTTGGGCTGAGCTTCACGAGGGAAGCCACGGTCTTCGCTGGACCTCCGCAGCGACTGGAGGCAGCTCGAGCGGCATCGGAGCACCGCGACGACGCCGTGGGTGGCGAAGGGTCAACACCGGGGGCTCCGGTCGTCTTCGCTCTATCCCCTCTCCTCCCCCTGTCACAGGGAGGAGGAGGAGGGCTGGGCCGTGCCCCGCATACAGGTGGACAGCCGGAATAGTGGTCGGTGGCGGCGTATTTAAAGAAGAAGGGGGCTGGTCATGGAGGTGGTCGTCGTGGTTTTAGAGGGCGATAGGGGATGACTGGGAAGACGACGTGGGTTGTGGAGGTATGCGCGGGGTAGAGGGAAGTTAGGGGAAGACCGGGCGGTGGTTGGCGTCGTGAGATGATGGCTGAGGTGGTGAGGGAAATAGGAAGGGCGAGTGGGTTTTTATTATTTTTGAGGGCTTATTTGATCGAATTTGAAAAAACTCAAAACATGAAAGTTGTAGATCTTGACGAGATCTACAAGTTTCATGTTGACCAAAACTCGAAAAAACATCAAACAAAGGCCCGAAATATTTTTGAGGGTATTTTTGAGTCTAAAAATACCACGAATTTTGTTTTGTCATTTTTTTGTGGTTTTTAATTTATTTAGGACTCCGTTAATTATATGACATTAACAGGGATTTATTGACAAACTTTTAAGCAAGGGGGTTAATTATAGGAAATAAAGATGATGAAACTGAGGTTCATCACGTACATGTTTTGGGGTCTTAGAAAAAAATGTGCCCACCCATCCATCCCTTTTCCGAAGCTTTATTTCAACCTGTACTCCGGTCTTTAGATTTCCACGCTACCAGAAAAGAAACTCACACAGTCTTCCAACACCCCATCTGAGTTGAGCTAAGTGCATAGTGCGAGAGTACAAATTATTTCCTTATTCCATAGTTGTACCCAGAATGAAGAGAACAAGTTAGAAACTAAGAGTCAAACATTGCACATTGTCATGTGAAACTCAAAGAATTAAGTCCAAAACCTGAAGTTTTTAAAATCCTATTTCTCGGTGAAGTTCCTATGGAAATTAGGTGGATTAAGGTGATGTCCAGACCACTTCTCGGTTTCTGCTTATAACTCGATTCAGATTCCAACGACTTTCCACATATGCAAATAAAATGCTGGATGAAGCGCAGGTGTGTGAAATGCAGATACATTTTTTTCATTTGTGATTTTTTTGAATTTTTTTTGATTTCTTACACATGTGATTTTTTATGCAAAAATGAATAAGAAGCATTTTTTGAAAAAAAATTGGGTAGGACACAATCAGTGTTAGTAGAAAAACTCTTTTTCTTTTTGTTTTTTTGTGTTTTTTTTCAAATTAATTACCCACCCCGTTTATAAATATAGACTTACGTGAATGTACGAGATAAGGGTAAAATATATACAACGTGTATATATATATATATATATATATACACACACACACACATACCCCCCTATACTTAGCGAGTGCTGTGTCCTTAGAGCACATGAAGTGTAAAGAAGACATAGCTCGGGCTAAGCATAAGAGAGAAAAAATAGGTGGTTCACTCCCCTATACTTAGGCTGTGAACAGTCTAGGTAAAGAAGAAGGGTGAAAGTGAGGTGGTCAGGATATGTGAATGAGGAGAGTATATACAAATGAGTGTTGGTTCCTACTATACTGAGGCTCTGGTCAGCCTAATACGGAAGAAAGGTGGAAATGGAATGTGTGAAGGGGAGTAAGGTATATACATAAGGCATCGGTCCCCCCTATACTTAGGCCTCGGCCTAAGTAGAGGAAGAAGATGTACAAGGAAACTGATGTGGTCAAGAGGGAGGGTCGGTACGTGATGATTAAGGCAGTTTTCGACCGATCCTTTTGTGAGCCTGTGGTGGGAGGTCGTAATGATGAGAAAGAGATGAAGCATATGATTCCCAACTATTATTAGTGTTATCCTCAGAAAAATCATGATAGATAGAAGATGAAGCATCTGAGTCATATGAAAGCTAATCATCATCAGAGTTACCCTCAGAGG
Organism: Ottelia alismoides; assembly: GCA_037367405.1. Classification (NCBI taxonomy): domain Eukaryota; kingdom Viridiplantae; phylum Streptophyta; class Magnoliopsida; order Alismatales; family Hydrocharitaceae; genus Ottelia; species Ottelia alismoides. Next base: position 1,324,405 of record JAZKJV010005183.1, read on the forward strand.
AATAGTATTTGAAAGTGGACACACTCGAGATATTCTTGTCTTTTTGTTTCTTCAATTGTTTTCTCAGAATTCTTTCCTTCTTGGGATCAAGCAGTTTGCCCTCAGATGAATAATCTGAAGCACAAGTCTTAATCAGCTCATAAGAAATAATTCCTGTGTATTTTATGAGAGCAGGAGCATCAGCTTTGGATGAATAATAGTGACGAACGGGAGTCGTCCAACGAGAATTGAAGTTTGGATCCTTGTGAAGATAAGGTTTCAGAACTGCCGAGCAGACCTTACTTCATGTAGATTACCTTTTCCGAACCTGATGAGGGATCATCAGATGATTCCATTTCCAGAAGGTCAAATGTGACTTTCTTTTTTGATGAAGGTGTAGTCATTTTGTTTCGTGAAGTTGTCAGTCCACTTGAGTCTTCAGATGAATAACCATTGGAATTCTTCTCCTTGGTCGGTGTTCGTCCTGCATGTTTGTTCTTAGTCTTCTTAATGCTGGTGTACTCTTGATTTGGGAAGTTTTGGTCCAGGTATTCAGAGTGGGTTGCCCCTGGGTGTGACCATGCATATGTCTCATCATCATATAAGAAACATTCTTCTATTGTGTCATCCGTAGGAATTGAAATCCAGGGGTGAGTCTATGCATGTTAGTTCTCAATTGATTTGACATTGGAGTGTTCCTGTGTCATATTGATGTGATCAAGGTAGTCAGAATAGGTTGATACAGGGTGCGACCATGCATAAGTATCTGGATCATATGATTCATATACTTGATTCTCCATGGTGAGAGCAGCTGGGAATGGAGCAGGGGGGAGAGTCTCCAAACCAATAGTCTCATCAACAACCGCTATCTCAGGTGTAGCAACGGGGTAGGGCTCTTCTACCGATTCATGGTTACGGTTGCTGTGGACTTCGTGGGTTGCCTCAGAAGATCGGGGTTCCTCAAAGACTTTTTGAGATCGATGTGCTTCCAATGCTGTAAAATAGATTTCCCGAGTCTCGCACTCAATAATTACCTTAGCAAATGATAAGAATGACTTTCCAAGAATAACTGGGGGCTGGGTGAATTCTCCATGATGTTCAATATCAATAATCGTAAAGTCTACTGTGAGCAAAGTGCCTTGGAATGTAATGATGACATAAATGTTTCCTCTCGGTCGCTTTATCGATCGGTCAGCCAATTGAACGATCTCTCGTATCTTCCTGATAGATCCGAGTTTGAGTTCGTGAAATACAGAGGTCAGGAGGATGTTGATCGGTGAATTGTCATTAATTTGAGCATGGGTGAAAACTTTATCTTTGATTCCATAGTCAAATCTGGGCAACCACTTCACTATGTGGCTCTTGTTTTTCTCCTCAACACCAAGGTGGAGGCCATTGACAAAATATGTCTTTCAATCTTTGTTCTTCTCCTTCCTGACTTTTTCATCATTAATTTGTACATTACAAATCTTTTAACGTCGGGGAAGCAATATGCAGAGGTGGCACGAGGGGTGGCCGACCAGCTGGAGTAGATGAAGATTACGTTGGCGATGATCGAAGGAATGACTCTGATGGCAGTCGAAGGGGGATTTTTGGAGAAGACTATCGTTGATGAAGCTCGGATGTAGTTGGCGTAGTTAATGGCATTGACGTAGTTGTGTTGCTTACGGTGGCGCTGGAGATTGCGTTGGTGAAGAAGATCATTGGCTCGATGGGTTGCTAGAGCAGGGAAGGTCGATGGGGTGATGCTATGACGAGCCTTTGATTCCTCGGATCTCATCGGGGAGACGACGCAGTGCTGTCACCGTTGCTAAGGAGCTCCTTGGTGCAATCAGCAGATGGAGGTCGGGCGGATATGGAAGGGAGTTGTCAGGGATTTGATGAGGTGGATCACAATTTGATGGAGATTTTGGAAGGTAGTGGTCAGTGAGAGATCTGGTGAGGGGACGAGATTGATCTTGGAGAGAGTGACGCAAGATTCATGGCAGAGAGATCGCGGGGTGAAGCAGGGGACGTGCAAAGGGGAAAGTGCTTTCGGAGGAAGACAATGAGCAGTGGACATCCGATTGGTCGAGATCGGATGGTCACTTTGGTGACACGTGGCGACCGATGGAAGCCTAGGCAGAGCACGTGCTGGGAACGTACGCAAGAGGCGTGTGCCGCACATGTGCGAGGATTTTTTTTTTAATTTTATTTTTTATCTTTATTTTTATTTTTATTTTTTTTATAAAAAACATAATATAAAAATCCCAAAATTTGGTGACATCTGGCAGCTCCAGGAGCGACCATGTGTCAGCCCCAAAGAATTTGAAAAATAAATACCTAAAAAATAGAAAAGAAATAGCAAAAGACCTCGGATCGAAAAAGTTTCTTCCAAAAGTTTCTCACCTCGATGAGATCTACATCTTTCATGAAGACATCAAAACTAAAATCGATTATTTGCATAAAGTGATATTGTTGGGGTATCCCATGTCCATTGCATACCTTGATTTTTGAGTTTTATAATTTTTTTTGTCATTTTTAAACCAGATAAAAATACGAAAAAATTATGGTAGAATAAAAGATTAATATTTACACATTAATGTATTTTTTGGATTTTTCTTAATTAATAAAAAGATGAAATAAAATAATACACGAAAAAGACCAGTTTTGTAAAAGCAATCAGTGAAGACTTGGACTCAATTTGTTTCTTTGATTTCAAGATCAGTTTGGATTTGGATTTTTACGCATTTTGATAGAACTTTTATCAAAGAAGACAAATGAAAATGAATTAAAATGGTCAAAAACTGCTAAAATACAAAATGTACAAAAGAGGCCGAAAACCCAACTTTCACATATGAGCTTCGATTCACTTGAACTTAGTCTTGTTTTGAAGGTAATTGAATGTACATTACTTCAAAAGTGAGTAGGATAAAAACGGACAATGGATGAGAAATATATGAGAGTTTTAGTCTAAAAATCCTGAAACTAGGGTTTGGATTTTCGGTCCACTTATTTGAGTTTGTGCTTTTTTTTCATTTATTCTTGTTAGAGATATGTACGCAGTGGAGGTGGTTTTGGGTCATTCGGAGTTAGCATGAATTACTTAAAAATCATAGAATTTAGGCTATTTATAGGTCAATTTTAGCTGGGATTTTTGGTTTCTTATTTTGTGCAAAAGTAAGGGATAAAATGCAATTCTTATGAAAACATGCATGACTGCTAATTATGTAGAATAAATGAAGAAATGCCAATGATTTTGAGGGATTTGATCTTAATAAATGAGATTTAGAGTGATGAATATGAGATTCATCATCTCCCCACCCTCAGACCAACATGACCACCTTCATCTCCATGAACTCTCCTTTCTAAGGCAACATATAGATCTAGTAGTTGCTGCTTTCACTTCGCAACTCCATCCGTATTATCAATGCGCCTCCAACATCATCGCCTCAATTTTCATGCATCCTCAATTACCTGAGGCTCCTCCTAGAACCAACGACCCTCCATAGAATCTAGTGGTTAAGCCGCGCATCACTTGCCCTTGCGAGATCCTGCTTTGCCCTCGAGCTTTCCTCTCCAATCGTGTGTTAGCTGTGGCATCTCTACCTCTGTCGAGGCCACAGCCCCATGCCTCCTTGGGTCGAACGCTCATCTCCTTTTGAACTGGAGAGCCCTACTTCTTTGGCATTCCATATCAAATTGGGGGGAGGAATAAGACCAGAAAGGCGGAAGGGCACCATCGCTTCCCTCATCACTATCTCACATGCTAGGCACGTAAGGCTAGGGGATAGTTTCACCGACCCCCAAGATTCCAGTAATATTGTGAAGACGCCCGCCTATCCAACCACATGTGTAATGCTTATCCGTGCCTAGAAATATTGCTCTAAAGAACCCTGAGCTTCTGGAGAACTGCATGTACGCCCCTACAAGCTAGAGCTCACGTGTTCCACATGCAACTACTAGGAAAATTGCATAAGCATCCCTCATATTTCGTTAATTGCATTTACATTTTTATTTTGTTCCATATTTCTGTAATTTGCATAAAGAACCTTGTCTTCGGACATCATTTTAAACAATCATTTATCATAATTGTATATTCTAAAAAAATGCAACTTGTATAACACTTTATGCTTATTATTTCGGATGTTTTATTTGGATTTTTAGGAGACATGATTCATTAAATATATTTATTCTTGTGGAACATTACATATTTTTCCTAATGGGTGATCGAGAACTAACATTAAATTAAACATAGCTCCGGAAATTCCCACAAATCCACATTAAGTATATTTAAATGTATTTTATTTTGTGCCCAAAATTCATTGCATTTGCGTGTATATCGAGGTCGTAATAAATTAGTTGGTGATTTGCGTACTTGATTTTAGTTGCTCGTAGATCAATTATTTTAGGAACCATTAATTTTCTTGGATTCCTCTCACATAGACTTATCTAGGATAATTTTATTTCTAAAAAGTAATTTGGTCTTCTATTTGTTAAAATTAATTTGCAAAAAAATCGTCATGAATGCATCATTAATTCATTATTAATTCATTTTGCATCATAAAAAGTGATAGAGAATTAAATTTTCATCATACTTCATATTCTGGCCAAGTTTTCATATTTTTGGATATCATTGAAAATTATATTTTAACTCTTAAACTTGCCTGAATTTGCATGTCATTTTTAATTGAATAAAAAATTAAATAAATCTTCTCTGAAAACCTAAATTCTAGATCGATTATTAATCAACTTAAGGAGACAACTACATTCCTGAGTTCAACCTTGGGTTTTCCCATGTAGAATACAAATTGAACGCTCGCTTTAGTTGGTAAAATTAATTAAGTGGTCATTTTTTATTAATCCTGATTGCCTGAATATTTGTCTAAGTTGGGTGCTTTCTTATTAACTTGATTCACACACAATTGCATTCGCATTTATATTTGACATTTAAAAAAATAAAAAAAATCCGCATTGGAAACCTAGACCTAAGTTTTTGGATTAACCTGAAGTTGTTCCTTTGTCTCCCTGTGTTCGACCCCGGACTTGCCTGGGATATAATTTAAGCCGAATCCTCTTTACGGAGATCTTCTCTTGGTTCTAATTGATTCGTTATGTACACGTATTTCAACGAGTACAAATTACACCACATGCTCAGCAAACAATCAGTCAGCATGTCAAAGGACCAAAATGGGTCAATTTTCAGAGGAAAAAGCATGCTTTAGGTGGCTATACCATATTCGACCGTTCAGGACCCTATTGGTCCATCAGGATGCTGTAGAGCATCCCAATAGTTTAGGAGGAGCTCAAAGTAGAGAGAAGGAGCAAATTTAAGTAACTCAATGGATTGTTCTTGGAATGTTCTCTCAAGTCACTCCAGAATCGTCAGATAAAGCATGTCGCTCTAGAACAAGCAATCACCGTATGATCTTGGCTCCTTTCCATTGTCGGACGTGGACCCGAATCTAATCCGAGACATCAACACCCAAAGTGTTATCGAGCAACCACTTCTTGCCATGTGTCTAAGTGAGATGATTTATGTCGTTGGATCGTGCGTAAATATGGGTAAATTGCGTATCCACTTCCATTTTTGTTTTATTTATTAGCCTTGCAAATAAATTTTATAGTTTAAATAAACGCATGAAAATTGTAGTGCAACCCATATACTTAATTAATATTGCATATGGGTACATGCTAGATCAAATCACGTGTCATCCCAAGTAAGGTGGGAATTTTGCAAAGATACCCTTGTTAGTTTTTGTATTTATGTTTAGTCCTTAAATTGTGAATATTAGTTGTATATTTTTAACAAAATTGCATATGATCCCTTGATTTTAATTTTATTTGCAAATATGCCCTTGCTATTGCATGTATTTTTTAACTTGATTTGCATTTATCAAAAAAGTATCCATGCTGTAAAAATTATGCTAAAATAAGGTTAAATATCTACTAGCATGTTCATTTACGCCATGATTTTATTTTTGCATTATAAGCATTTTACTATTTATTAAAAAACAAATGATCATGTTTTGTACCTGATTGACTTTGAAAATACCAAAAAATATAAGACCTTTTTGAAAAAAAATCTATTTTCTTTATTTTAGTATTGTATCCCAGACTACAAATTTTAGTAAATAAGATATAAAATTCCCAAAAAGCCCAAAAATATTTCCTTTTGTCTTTGAATTTTCTATATATTAATAGCTAGATATTAAAGTTGATATGGAGAATTTTAGACTTTATTTTCTATTTTCAACGTTCAAATCATATCAACCTAATTATTTAATCATTGTTTTGGGGTATTTTTTTTAAATACATGAAATTCAAAAAATCTAGAAAAATGAAAAGACATTAGAAGTTTACATAAAACCCAAAAATTATTTACTTTCTTTACCTTTTATTTTTACTAGTATTTCTATTTATATTAGCTTATATAATGTGTATATATATCTTTATATGAGCTTATATTATATTTGTTAAAAGAGAAAGAAATTAAAAATTAAAATACTAAATAAATAAATATATATATTCAAAATAGAGAAAAACCCAAATAAAAAGAATTAAAAACAAGTTTTTACATAATACTCATGATCTGCAATAATCATAGGTTACCTTCTTTGATATCTATTGTTTGACCTCTACATGCTTACAACTATATATTTTTTGTTCTAGAGTATTACAAATCTTAACTCCACATTTTGTTGTTAATTTCTATATTTTATTTATCGATTAATTGTTGATTGACAAGAGGTTTCGTGAGCAGTCGCCTCAATAACAATATATATCTTCACCTCCATGAGGATATTATTTTAGACCCCTCTCGAAATCTCAGTGAACACCTGTTAATATAAAAAATATAAAAAAATGAAAAAAATGAAAAACCAAAAATTCACATAAAAAAGAAAATGAATATGACTTAAAATTATTGGATCATACCCTTAGGGAAGCCACTACTGAGGAATTGATCCTTAAGCTTCCCTCAATAAAGGCCATAGATGACTTCCTTGACTTCAAAAGATTTGTGACGAGTAAATTTATTCCCAAGAGGTCGGACAATAAGAGAACAAGGACAAAAAGACACCTAGTCTATGGCCACCTCCTTATTAATGGGGAGAAAGACCAAGAGCCCTAGAGTGAAGTGGTTGTGCCACATTAAATGTGGAATCAAAGATAGCATTTTTACCCATGAAAATAATGGATGATGAATCATTGATAAATATACTCCCAATCTTCTCTTTGACATAATCAAACTCGGACCATTTAGGAAATCGAGAGAGATCGTGCAGTTGGCTAATCGATCCATTAAACAGTCGAGAGGAACTATTTCAGTTATTATCACTTTCCGAGATGCTCCACGCAGAGTGGACTTCACAGTCATTGGTATTGAGCACCTAGAAGAGTTCATACAGTCTCCCATTATTTTTGAGAAGTCGTTCTTAGCCTGGGCTTAGGTGACTGCAGTTTGCGATTCTTGGGAGATCAATTTCCCTGTATTGGGTACACATCGATCACATGTGACCTTTGAGGACACAATCCAACCCGAAGCAACCCACATATCTACTGATAGCCCTGACCATAGAGAGGTATATGAATCCCACCTCTCTACTATACCTAAGATACTAACTATCGAGCTGACCTTTAGATCAGAGGCTCCCCACACATCCACAACTTATGCTTCTTGCATGAACGTCACTGACAGCTTCAATAGAGGACTCACAATTCAAAGCTAGCCTTGAGTTGTTCACGATTTTTTTATTATCTTGACCATTTCGATGATCTGACACATTAAGCTACCAATGCCGAGCCAACTTAGATCACTAGCACCTATCGGAGTCGTGTTGACCCTTCAGTAATATTGCAATCTATATGGTGACTCATCTAATGAGGAACCCATAGTCAGTACCTCACTACCTCCTGGACCTTAAGAAAAGGAGACAACCAAGACCATATTGAAACTCCCCAGAAACACAATTGCTCCATCCTCTACTCAATTATCTAGTGAGAAGAAGTCGAGAATTGATTCCTTGAGACGTTCCCCTGAACCCCTCAAGGCACGTCACTCTCCTCTCCCTCTCAGTGCTTCAGGTTCTCAAAAACTGACTAGGAAATTTTCGTTCGACAAACCAGAGAAGGAATTTCGAAGGATTCCTCATCGGGACCAGATGAGGTGATTTAAATGAGTGATCTCAGTTCAGCTATTCTTAAGACTTATCTGAGCAAGAAGTCGTGTGTCAACCCTCATTGGACGATCCCTTCACCTCATTATTATTATTATTCATATGAGGATGATTCCGATAGCGACACATCTATATATTTCCCATCTCCTCAATCACACAACAAGGTTCCCTACAAACTTTCTTGATGATCGCACCTTCTCCCTCCATTTCCATGCATCTCTTTCCCCACTCCCCTTTCAGTTTGTATATTTCCCAACCCCATTGATTCCCATACTCACTCATATCCTATATTTAGGCTGACTAGAGCCTAATTATAAGGTGGACGGATGCCCACCCTGTATATCTTCATCCATTTCTCCTCTTTGCCTCGACCATCTCATTTTTGCTCTTCTTCTACACTTTGGCTGACCAAAGCCTAAGTACAAGGGGGTAGGTCAACTTCTATACTTCTATTATTTTTCACTCACCCACGCTTAGCACGAGCTATGTCTTTTATTGCTTCTTATTCTCTGAGGACAAAGCACCCACTAAGTATGGGAGGTATATATTGCATATATACTTTACCCATAGCTCGTACATTCGTGTGTTTTTTGTATATTAAGAAATAACTAAGGTATGGGTAAAATTGGTAAAAAGAGGTTTCATATATACTACCACATATCATCCTTTCATTCATTCAAAAAAAGGAAAAAATCATCTTGTACTTCGTTCATATGCATTTCACAACCTACATTTCATTTGCATATCTTGATATGCAAAGTTGAAAGTTAGTGGGTTCTGAATCGAGTTATGAATAGAAAACGAGGATGGACTTGAATTGATCTTAATTTACTTAATTTTAGAGGAACCTTATAGGAACTGGAGTTGAGACTTTTCAAGTTGAGCGACTTAATTCTTCGAATTCACAAGACTATGTTCACATATTATCTTGATTGGTCTTATCAGATAATTTATATGCATACATGATTCTTTTAGACAGTGACCTAACTTGGACATGCACCTTGCATGTAGCTCGACACAAATGAGGTGGTGCGGAGGCAGAATCCTGTAGGTTGTGGACACGTGAGTGGAAACACCCACAATCACAATAAGTTGCTAGTGTCTCAACCTTTTCTAGTGGCACTGACCTCTAATGACATGATGCTATGGGTAGAAATAAAGCTTCAATAGAGGGATAGTCTACTCACCCAAGATGAAAATCTCCTTATGTACTTGTTGCACATTTGTATATATGCTAAAAAAATAGAAAATCTCCAAAAAAAAGTAGACAAGCAAAAAGTAAATTAAAAAAATCCTGTTGGAGAAAAATATGAATAAGCAAGGCAAATGTTTGAAAGTCTCATACCAAGGAAGCATGCAGTTGAAGACTTAGATACAGTGGTCAATATCCAAAGATATATAATTACACTGGTCAAAATCCATTCTCTTCTCTAACCCCTCTTCTTGAGTCGGTGACACTTGAACTTAGAAGGGAATACCCCACTCCTCGAGGAAAGAGTAGCAAGATCGGGGAATTTGGGTTACCTTGTTAGACGAGACTGTTTCTTGGACATTTCTAATATGGATATTTATATTTCACTTACATACTACAAGTAATATTAATAGTCATTGGAATTTGCATATGAGGACATGTTCTAATCTGACCGTTGAGGTGATCTGAATAGATACTTGTGGAAATTAAAGGTTGTTAGGTCTTAAATATATTCCCAATATTTTTCTGCCATATTATTAATCCAAAGGTTGAGTCAAGCTCCATTTTCACCTCTTGTTCATGACATTCGTATGGAACCCAAAATCATTTCACTTTTGCATTTCATTTTAGTAGCTCGAGGACGAGCAAGGTTTAAGCATATGGGATATTTTTCCACTAAATCGAAATTGAATAAAATCAACTCTATAGTGTACATAATACTGACACTAATAAATGAAAAATACCAAAAAAATACTAACTTGTAAAATTGATCATAAAACCCAAACCTTAGTTTGAGACTAAAAATCATAAAACATTATTATCTCTCTTATACAGTCTCCTATGGATCCAAATCACTTTTGAATTAATGTACGTTCAATTACCTTCAAAACAAGACCAAATTCAAAAGAATCAGAGTTCTTATGTCAAACTTGGGTTTTGTGCCCCTATTGTATATTGTACATATTTGACCTAATTTGACCTCCCTATTTTATATATAAATATAATTCTTTTTATTTATTCCTTTTGTATTTTCTTATTATTGTTTTTAGTAAAACATGCAAACATCCAAAAAATTAAGGCAAAAATATAAGAAAAATATATTCATTGATACATACAACTTTATTTATTTTTGTTTTTAATTTCATTTTACAAAGTGGATATATAGTATGTACATATATTATCTTGATTTTATTTCTTTAATTTATTAATTATAAAATCCAAAATTAGATTAAGTTGTAAATATTTAATTTGTATTTTTACTAATTCTATTTTAATTTTTATCTTAGTAAAAATGACAATAAATTTTACAAAACACAAAATGCGGTATTTTATATCTATAGTATACCACCAAAAATATTTTTTGTATAAATGATTTATTTTTAATTTCGGATTCATAACAAGAGTTGCAGATGAAATTGAGATGAGCAACGTTGACTCTTTTTTTATTTGATCTCTTTTGTTATTTATTTTCTAACGTTTTATAATTTAATTTTCAAATTTTCTAGGAGTGACATCAACTCTTGGAGCCACCATGTGTCACCCCTTTTTATTTCTTTAGCTTCCTTTATGTTATTTATATTTATTTAATTATTATATTACATTATTTGTATTTCGTTTTATTATTTAATTTTATTTATCTTATTATTTATTATTTTATTATTCATTTATTTATATTTAACTTTAATTATTTATTATTTTTATAATTATTTTAGATCTATTATTACTATTTTATTTTTAAATTTTTAATTTGATTTTTTAAATTTCTTTATTTCTTTGCCATATGGTAGTCCTAAGGTTGGACACATGTCCCCCTCCCCTTTTCCTCCTACGCATCACCCCAAGGGCTACAACCGCTGCCCGCGACCGGCGCTCACCCCCTCTGCCTGTCCCAGCAGCTACCCGAACCCAATCTCTTATATTCCCTCTAGAACAAGAACCTTCCTCTCCTCCTATGATCTCGGCCCACCTACCCAATCACTTGTCTTCTTTGAATTTTTCGATTTTTTTGATCTTCTCGATGTGGTATGTAGAGGTGGTTCTTTTTACAGTAGAGGAGGGTTTTTTATCAGAGTCCGTGTTAAAGTAAAAGTTAGAGTCATTATTAGGGTCCACATAGTTTGAGAATTTCCGAGTCTCCTCTTGGTTTTCAACATGATATCGAATAAGTTCATCTACGATCATCTTGAAATTACCTGGATATGTTTTTATTTCATATCCTTTGAAACCTTTCCTAAAATATCATGGAAGACAATTGACGGGAATATATAGGTCTCATACTCAACATGTTCTGACTCAAGTATGTATAGTTGGTTTGAGTAGAACCAATTTTCGTGATAGTTGATCGGTCCCTCATATAATGAAGTTATCATACAGGGTTCGTGTGTGTTGATATTATTAGTCCAGTCTCCTGTATGAGTGTCCTATCCTAAGGAATGATATGTTTAATTGGCATAAAGATTATGATCATAAGGGTCAATCCAATATATAAGATCAGGATGTGCGGGCCTTTTCATTTGGTTTAATAGGTCCATCGTGTTATTACCTAAGGTCCAGTATGGATATGTATCTATGAAGTGCTGACCTATCCCAACAATACGATGAGGAGAGAATGTAGTTCATTTGAATTGTTGTCTCGGCTGATCATTGGTCTCAATAATGGCTCGATCTTTAAATGGTTCAACAAGAACTTAAGAATAAGATGGTTTAGCCCATGATGAAGTATACTTATGTGTAGAATAGGGATGAGTAGTGGGAAATATGATTAAGGAGAGAATTCGATTAGATGATCAGAGTAACATGGATTGGAATTTATTGAGTAGGCTGGATTCATCCGAGAGTTAGTCTCCTTCAAACGTTGGAGGATGTCTGTAGGGTTTAGATGATTTAGCTTTGACCACGAAGAAATCATTTTTAAAATAATCATTTGGGTTTAGATTATTTGGGTTACAATATTTGGATTTGATCGAGAATAAATAATTTGGTCGATATGCGGACTAATGTTCCATCAATTTTAACTGAAGTGGGTGGGCTGACATAATGGATCTGGGTTGAAAGTGTGCAAGTGCTCATGACACTCACAAGAATAAACCCAATTTTTTACGAATCATGAAGCAAGAGTGATGTCACAAGTGTCTGATTTTTGATGATTAACGTGAATCAATACACAAAAACAAACATAATCATAACCCTAGTTTCACCAACTCACACAGTGATGGCTGCAAGAGTTCAACCAATTATCTTTTCAATTTTAATTAGTGATAATTCAAATATTACATATGTTTAATTGAGCTATTAGGTGCCAATATTTCTTTAAAGATGCACCTACTTTCAGCTAGTATGAGAGTATGTATGGACCGTAGAATAGACCCGTTACTTAAGGACACAACCTTACACATTGTCCTTTAAATCAACCACTCTTCTAAGGAAAGATGGACCGGAAATTACTACCCATGTTTTCTCACTGAGAAGTAGCTAATCATTTTTATAGAATCAATAGTTTGAATGAAAATGCTATACCTTGGATCTATCCTTAAGTATGCATACCTCACCTCTTAGTAAGATAAATGAATACAATGACATGGTTCTTCTCCCGCAACAATTATCTAATTTATGATTTAATTAAGTTGACTTTGTCTAGTAGTCCCAATTTCAATTAGGAGATCACTGAAAATTATGTGAGTAGAAAGTTACGTCTACCCTCCAGTTCCAATTTCCTTTTAAAATTTTGAGTAATAAAATAGGAGGGAGAATATCAAGAAAAATAGATGCACTTACAAAACGATGATGTATGTTCAGTTAGAAAACATATAGTAATTCCTCACAATTTCCATGTGGGATGCAATACAAGAATTGAAAGTTATTGTATATGAATGCAAGCTGACAAAACCACACCTGTCAGAGAGTTCTATTAGTCGGGAAGAATTGATTTGAATTTTGACTAAGTTGAACGATCTAACGTGCATCTCAATTAAGTGTCGTGTCATCCTAGGTTCTACGAGCACAAGCAATAAAATCCTAGGATCAATGGCACTTAATTGAGACGCACATTAGATCATTCAACTTAGTCGAAATTCAAATCAATTCTTCCCAACTAATAGAACATTTTGATAGATGAGGTTTTTTAAGCTTGCTTTCATATATAATAAACTTTCAATTCTTGTATTGCATCCCATATGGAGATTACAAGGAATCACTTTAAGTTTTCTAATTGAGCATACATCATCATTTTCTATGTGCATAAGCCTTTCCGAATTTCTCCGTCCTATTTTGTAAATCAAAATTTAAAAGGAAATTAGGGTTCGATGGTAGATTTGAATTTCTACATACATAATTTTCGGTGATCACCTAATAAAAATTGGGACTGCTAAACAACGTCAACTTAATTAAACCATAGAATTGAGAATTATCGCGAGAGAAGAACCCCGCCCTTGTACTCATTTATCTTGGTGATAGGTAAGGGACACACACTTAAGGATAAAGCCAAGATTCAGAATTTTCATTCAGACTAATGATTATTCAAAAATGATTAGCTACTTCTCAGTGAGGAAACATGGGTATCCATTTATAATCCATCTTTTCTTAGCAGAGTGGGTAGTTTAGAGGACATTGTGTAAGGCTCCGTTCTTAAGTAAGGTGTACTCATTTTTCTGTCCGTACTTACACACATACTAGCTCAAAATCAGTGCAACTATTTGTAAGAATTCATGCCACTCTTTAAGGTTATGACACCTAACTTCTCGCTAATTCTTTTCCAAGATTGAATTTATCACCAACTAAAATTGAAAATATAATTTGCCGCACTCTTGTGGCTTCCATTGTATGAGTTGGTTAACATGGGGGTTGACTTGTGTTTGCAATAATTTACGAGAATCAACATGATTATAAGAATGCACACACTTGTGCCATCTCTCTCCTTTCTGAAGGATATGGTATTATTCTCAAACACATCAAGGAAGAGTAATCATCGTATCGGATACGATGCAGAATGACTAGTCGTACTAGTTGTTCTGTGTAGCGGAATTTAAAAAAATTTCATGCGATGAAACCACATGATCCAAGAACGATTCTCGGATCGTTTAATCTATAACCACAACAAGTATAAAGGAATACCTCTTGGTGAGTGGTTGATCGAGTCTCTAAGAAAAGAGACCTCCTGTCTCAAGTCCGATAGTCGGAGAGATTGCTTGCGAGCGCGGGGATGAACCACGTGATCCTCGCAATCCAACAAGTTGATCCAAGCACGGTTAGCTCCTGATCTCATCTTACGAGATCGAACATCTTCTTCATGAGTGTAGCACTCCAAGAAGACGGAGAAATGAAGAACGTCGAAGCGACGGCGCGGTAGCGAAGGCGACGACAAGTCTCTCCTCTAGGGCTTGGTGGACGACCACCAAGAAGAGGGAGAGAGAGTTGGCGTGTGAGAAGAAAATGAGAGAGAGAGAGAGAGAGTTTGCTCCAAAATTGCATAGCTCTAGAGAGCATGATATGCCTCTCTATTTATAGGGATTTGGGATCCATTGATCTCAATCCATGGGACATATAAAATCAATGGATGAGATTGATTTATATTCCACCCAATGGCCAAGATTGTTGTTGGTAAAAAGTCAACAAATTATGATTTAATTTAGATCAAAATATAGTTGACAAAATCAAATATAATCAATCCTAAATTACATCAAACAAAAAAGGAGAGAATATACATGGAGATTACATCTCCCATGTATATCGAGGTGGACGGCTACCCATTCCAAGTAGGACTTGGTGGTCGTCCCCTCTTTTTTCCATATGGAGGCAATCTCATGAGATTTCATGAGATTGCATATCTCCATGGAAATCTCCATTATTATTTCCAACAATATTTGTTGTGATTTATTCTTTAAAAATAATTCATAATTAATTTTGAGAATATTTCAATCTTGCCATTGAAAAATTGTGAATCATATTCACAACCCAAAAAAACATATAATTTACATTATCTATTAATGACACAATGTGTATCCAATACACATAATAATTAATCAACAAATATAAATTATAATTAGCTCTCTCTAATACATTATAGATCACATTTATAATATATTATGAATAATTGGATATTTCTATCCACATTATTCTTATCCATAATAATTAAATCACATTTAATTATATTGGATAATATCTATACACATCAAGATGATTAAATCATATTTAGTCAATATTTCTTCATTGCTTAGATCTATGGAACTAACCATGAACCCATTCAAGAATAATGCGATTTCTCTGCAGATACATGGAGATAAGGACAGGGCGATTGTATTGTTCCACGTATTGTGACTTGGATGTTGAGATCATATCTCAAATCCAGATCCCATGGACCTCCCACAAATGCTTGAGTAAATCAAGACCGTATACCTAATCTTCTCATTGCATCTGAATCTCATTTCGATCAATGTCCAGTACATGGACTAAGATTAGGTTACTTCTCTAATGAGAGGATTCACTAAAATACAAACCTGTTTCATCACTCCCTCGGAATGGAAGTGTCATGGTTATACAATCGTTTATGATCACATCACCCTCAGGTATTCCCAATACCTATACATCCTGCACACTGGAAGACCTATGATCATTCTGAAGATAAAGATCACTTTTATACTGTCATCTTCAAGGTTTGATCATTAAGTTTCTCAATCTTGGTCAATGGGAATTGGTATAGATCATATGCTTTCCCAAAGCATATATCTTACCTTCAAATTCATGTCATGCTTCCAAAGCATGACGACCATGCATGGTATTTGATCAGTCCCAATACCTCATGAGTGAGCTCATGTCTCCCGGTTCATAAGTTAACCTGTATGATTCCTTTGAGAGATCATATTACTCATATGTCCTTACATGCACACCAGCTCGCCGGTGTATAGACCTTGGTTAGGTCATCAACCTATTGGTCTACCAAATTTACATAGTCAGACATATAAAAACACATCTGTCTCTGGTCAGAGGATGCATGCCTATGCTGTGACAGTATTCAACATAGTTCTTTGGTTATCTCGATCTCAATAAGTCAACCCATTGACTCAATAATCTGACACCTCCGTATCACTATTCCTATGCAGAGGACCTACATCACGAGGTCAGATATCAGCCATTTGAGAAAGGATTGCCATCTCCTACTCAGACTGGAGATCATCACTTAACAATCATTTGACGATGCTTGATGAGTCCTCTATCTAACTCCTTATATATTCATCCAAGCATCAGCCTCTATGATTCATTTAATGAATCAACAGTTGTATGATTATCAAGTTGGCCACGGTACATAACCATTATTGTATAGAGGGACCTTATAGTGCATTCATTTATTCAATCTCAGAAAGGGAGTAAAAATAATCAATAACTTTTATTGATAAATCACTTATTACAATAACATTTATTGTCGGAATGGTTCGCACGGGGCTCACATTGCTACAATCTACCACTAGCCGTCAGAACCATTCAGGTACAATCCTTAAACCCATTACGTGGTAGTCGAAAACCTTCTGTGTCAGAGGTCTGGTAAGAGGATCAGCAACATTGTCGGCAGAGGCCACCTTGGTGATGATGATGTCACCACGCTTTTGTATCTCCCGAATGATGTGGTATTTCCTTTCTACGTGCTTTCTCTTCTGATGCCATCTGGGTTCCTTTTCCTAGGCAATGGCTCCCGTGTTATCACAGAGTAACGGGATGGGAGTATCAGAGGAAACTACGCCAAGCTCGAGGACGAACTTGCGCAACCACACCGTCTCCTTTGTAGCATCCGATGCGGCAATGTACTCGGCTTCTGTTGTTGAATCTGCAGTAGTGTCTTGCTTCTTGCTTCTCCAGCTCACAACACCACCATTCAACAAGAACACAAATCCTGATGTCACCTTTCGATCATCAACATCCGATTGGAAGTCAGAATCTATATCTCCCAAGACTTGGAGATCACCATCTCCATAGTCCAAGATGTAATCTTGCGTCCGTCTCAGATTTTTAAATATGTTCTTTACTGCATTCCAGTGTTGTTCTCCATAGCAGGATTTGTAATGACTTACCACTCCCCACTGGCATGGTAGATATCTGGCCTAGTACACATCATGGCATACATTAAGCTTCCTACAACTGATGCATAAGGACATCCAGCCATGGACTTATTTTCCTCAATAGTTTGAGGAGCCATTCCTTTAGACAAGTGGACACCATGTCTCTAGGGTAGGAATCCTTTCTTAGACCTATCCATACAGAATCGTTCAAGAATCTTCTTAATGTATCCATGTTGTGACAATCCCAAAATCCTCTTTTCTCGGTTTCTGAATAACTTCAGGCCTAAGATGTAAGAGGCTTCGACAAGTATATGGCACGATTTTCCATATAAAAGATGATAGGGTGGCATGCCTAATGGAGACTTGTAGGTGGTCTATATGCCCCAAAGGACAGTGTCCTAGAGTTGGGACCAGTTTTTTCTATCTGGCCTCACAAATTTCTGCAAGATGGTCTTGATTTCTCTGTTTGATAGTTACGACATGCCATTCATCTCTGATGGTAAATAGAAGCACGTCGATGCTTGATGTCGTACTCCATCATCAATTTTCTTACCTCTTTTTTATGAAGTGATTATCCCCATCAGATATCGAAATCTTTAGTATCTCGAACAATGAAATGACGTTCTATCTCAGAAATTGACAAATTGCATGACTATATATGACTTGGGCGAGAATAGCTTCATCTCAGCGACTCATATACTAAATGACAAGAAGGATGTGCTCAATCCATGACTGTTGGGAAAGGGTTCCATGAAATACATGCCCCAAGCATCGAATACATCTGAAATCTTAACTTCAAGGGCATAGAATATTTAGTTGTAAGGTTCCCTTCCACATTCCTAACAATCGACACAACCTTTGGCATATGATGCTACATGCTTGAATAGTGTAGGCTACCAGATGCAACACTACAATACTTTTGTTGTCATTCGATCTTCAAAGTGGTGTCCACCAAATTGATCGAGTGACAATACTCGAGGATACTATGATGCTACTCTTGCGAGATACATCAGTTGCCAAATGCAATCTACTCCTTCCTTGAATAAGAGTGGGTCTTCCCATTGGTAGAAAATGATTGTGTATAAGAACTTGTCCTTCTTACTTTTCGTCCAATCTTATAGTTCACAATATCAACATACCAAGGGGATATGCCATGGAAAGAATTGACTCATCAGGAAAGGTGTCTATGATGGGTGTATTGCTCGGTGGAGGCTCTTGATGCTCTATTTTAGAGAGGCGATCTGCTACCACGTTCTGAACTCTAGGTTTATCCTTGATTTCCGAATCGAACTCCTGGAGGAGAAGGATCCCATATGATCAATCTTGGCTTTGCATTCTTCTTCTGTTGTAGTTATCAAATAACAGAGTGGTCAGTATAAATAGTAACTCTAGATCCAAGAAGATGGGATATGAACTTCTCGAGGGAGAAAATCACGTCTAGCAACTCCTTCTCTATAATAGTGTAGTTACGATGTGCTTCATCTAATGTCTTGTCAGCGTAGTGAATGGCATAGGATACTTTGTCATTCCTCTGTCCTAACACACCCCCAACTACAAATCTGACACATCCATCATAATCTCGAAGGTTAGAAATTAATCAGGTGGTTGTAGGACTGGAGCTTGAGTGATTAGATCCTTCAGTTGATTGAATGAAAGGAGAACTTATTTATCAACGTGAAACTCAATCTCCTTGCACAACAACTCAGTGAGAGGTTGGGTGATGTGGATGAAATCTCTTATGAATTTCACTAGAAACCCACATGCCCCAGGATTATCCTCACATTTCTGATGATTTGAGATGGCTCAATATTGGCAATCACATCCACCTTTGCTGGGTTGACTTTAATGTCACACTTGTAAAAGACGTGGCCCAACACAATCCCTTCAGTGAGAATCAAGTGACTCATTTCCCAAGATATACAAGATCTACTTCTCAGCTTTTCTGAAGTACTTTGTCTAGGTGCTGAAGACAAGAATCAAAACTATCACCATAAATAGAGAAGTCGTCCATAACCACCTAGAGAAAATTTCCAACCATATCAATGAATATTGCAAGCACGCATCTCTGGAATGTGGCATATGTATTGCACAAACGAAAGGGAATTCTCCTGAAAGCGTAGGTTCCAAACGAGCAAGTAGAGGTCATCTTCTCTTGGTCCTCTGAGCGTCTGGCACTTGGTTGCACCTAAGATACCCATCTAAAAGAAGAACTGCTTACCGACCAATGTTTCTAGAACATGATCAAGGAATGGCAAGGGAAGTGGTCCTTCTTCATTGCAATATTATGGAGGTGGTGATAAAAATATATACGCCAGTATGTAGGTACCCAAGTGAGAATTTCCTCTCCTCTTTCATTAGTAACCATGATGAGCCTAGGTTTCTTTGGAACTACATGCAAGGGGCTCACCCATTTTTGGTTGTAGATATGATAAATAAACCTTACGGTCACATCATTTCATGATTTCTTTCACAACGAAGTCCCTAAATTAGGGTTTAGACTTCTTTGAAATTCTCGGGATGGCTTGACATCATCTTCCAAATACATTTGGTGTGATCCATAGACAAAGATTTTTCTTGTAGAGGTCTGATATGTGCCAACCAAATGCCTTGTGATTTTTCTTTAGAACCTCGAGTAGTCAGTATTCCTAACACAGGGTCATTTGGCTGCTACTGGTGATTGGCTACATGTTTTTTGCACCCATAAGGAAAGCATACTTGAGGGCCTAATAGATGTGGCTTTAATCTGGTTCTGATCGATTCATCTTCCAATCACTTTAGAAACTTAACTAGTAGGTGGATGTTCTGTCGTGATTTTAGAGGTGTTGCTCACCTCGGTCATTAGTGTCTATGTTGATAATGTGTCGACAAGTCATTAAATGAATTCATTATGTTCGGACTGGTACGAATCTTCTTCCTCAAAATGGTCCATCAATAACTAAGAATCTATCTCCCAATTTACTTTAGAGCATGTATCGATTGTGCTATCCAAATCCTACTCTAGATAGAGGATTTCACGAACCCATTTGTTTTTAAAAAATTATGTATCTATGATTTCCACAACAAGTCACAATCTGCTTTTGATGGTTAAGCTTTGCCTTTTCTAGACACTATTTCATGTTTACCAGCCATATCTATTGTCAGTTTGTGGATGCTTGAGCAGAACGTGATCTTCACAGACCATAATCAACAACGAACTCTATAGTGCACAGGAATGGTCATCCAAAAATAATTGGGTTTAGGAGTAATGGTGTGGGGGATTCCATATCAAGGACCACAAAATCAACATGAAACTACTTATCATATATTGTTACGACAACATCCTCCATTAAACCTCGAGGTTGCTTGATTCATCGATCAGCAAACCGAAGGATCATGTGTGTTGTCTTGAGCGGTCCCAACCTAATATCCGTGAGCAATAAGGTGGGCATGAGGTTGATTGAAGAGCCACTATCAATCAGAGTTCGCTCCAAATCTTGGGTCACATATCCTGCATCTGATGAAAGGTGCTCCATTGTCAGGCTTCTTCTATGGGAGATTGCTGATGGCTGCAACTATAGCCATGGTGAGGATGTGTTCTCAACACCATGGCATCTGTTATTGTGGTTGTTCACAGTGGGCATGTATTCGATGGATTTCATCAGGGTAATTAAACAATCAAAATTTGAATAATCTCAATAACACTGAGATCAAATAATACACTTTTTGTTTGCATTTTTTTTCTATTGCATCAGGAAAAGGGGTATGGCATAAATGAAGTTAAAAATATTGTTTCTTACTTACATCAAAATTCATGTCTAGACCATTATGTACATTGGACTACAAAAATGTGTACAATCTTGAGAAGGGGGTGGACATCCAAAAGTTGTGGTTTCGGCTCAGTTGACTTCTTTTGGAGTAGCTATTGGGGCTTGCTCCTCCATGGCTAGCACAACATAACTTCGATCGATGTCATCTTCTAATTCTTTTTTTTTTCTTTTTTGTTTTTTTTTCTTATTGTTTGAGATAGCGTGGTTGGCAGCTGACATGGTTCCTACTTCTTCATCCTCATTAACATGAAGTTGGCACGAATTATGTAGAAGATGATGAGTCACCAGATGAAGCTTTATTCTTCCCCTTGATAGTGGCAAATGGTGGAAAGGTCCTACTACTGCTAAGAGTAACAGCATTAGACAACAAAATCCCTGTTATATGACTCTACAGGCATACACATTCTACCTTCTCTTTGTGCTTAAAATTATTGGGGTTGGCTTCGACCTGGGTCAGGATTGGAGTTTTCATGTTCGTGAGTTCTTACAACTTCTATGTCATCTCTATTAGGACCTTTACTAACTAAGCAAGGCAATCGATGCTCGGGTTCACAAAGAACAGCCTCGGAGGGTTCATCATGATGCCCACACTATGGATGATGGTGCAGAGGATGCGAAGGGTGTTGTTGGTACTACTGTTGAGGAGCAGGAAGATGATATTGATAGGAAACAACTACTAAGGTGCAACTGCATACTGGTGGTACAGCTAGTGCTGATAGTACGGTGGTTGCGGGTATTGCTACGATTGTCTCTAGTTATTATAGTATTGTGGAGACTGGTAATACTGATATTAAAGCTGAGGATGGGCAAATCTCCCTCCTTAATGGTGAGGGGATGGATGTGAGTTTGCAGGCTGACCCTGTTGAGGATCGCCTGCATGGCCCAGATATGTGTCGTTCGACCATACTCCATTCACCTCATGAATGAGAGGCTGTGGAGGAGAGAATGGATCATAGGAAGACATGATCACTAGTTGGTAAACCACCAACTGCTACTACTGCGGTACCTAGTCAGGACTCCACATACTATATACGTGCTGGACTACCGACTACTGCTGATTAGGCATAAGCTGATGTGGTGATGCTAGCTCATTTTTCTTCTCAGCAAGAGTCCCAGGTGGTGAAGTTGCACACTAGAAGGCACTTATGGTACTTACCAGCAACTCCAGTTGCTTTGTGATCTCATCCAATTTGTCTAGGTTTTGAGTTCTTTATTCGATCATAGCAAGTTTTTCGAGATTCTGTGATCATTTCTCGATCATATCAACCTTTGAGAGATGGCCCCCAATGATGATGAGGTTGGAGCTCTCATCTATCTATGCATTGTGAGACAGTTACATGTACACTGGCTTGTGATGGACCTGGTTTTGTCTCTTATAAGCATGGAATGAAGAGAGGGTGGCCTCTTCGTCAGCCATTTCTTCAAAATCTGGCAGACTACATATTCATCCTTGTTGAAGTGGGATCCTCCACATGCAATGTCAACTAAGCTTTGAATTTCGACATCCGGGACTTCGAAGAAATGTTGGACCAAGCTGATCCTTAGTATCTCATGATGGGGACACTTCTCTGTAGATCAGTGAATTGCTCCAAGGCTTCATGGATGGACTCATTGGCTTCCTGAGAAAAATTGCTAATACAGCCTTGCATCTGGTTGAGCCGACCTAGATGTTAAACCTTTTAAAAAACACATACTTAATTTCCTCCCAGATCAACACAACCTTTCCCAAATGATTGACCCAGTATAGGCCTTCTCTTGTAGACTGAAGGAGAATGTTATCATCTTGACTAAACCTAACATAATGTTAGGGTAGTGGGTACTTCTACAGATGCGAGAGAACTACTGGAAGAGAATGTACGGTTTCTCATCAGCATTCCTATGAAATGAGGGTAGGACCACTAGGACATAAGGCTTTAGCTCAAAGGTAGCATGGACTAATGGGATGCAAATCCACTCAGTAATCTATTGCCGCTAGGATTGTAAGTTTATTTTAGCGTAGGTTTATGATTCTCATTCCTTGGATCTTCTTTTGGATAATGATAGGGTTTTTCACCATCTCGTCCTCCCTTAGGTTTGTTCCTCATATAATTCAACATGTCTTGAAATGCAGTCTGCATAAGTGCCTACTCAATTAGCTGTTGTTTTTTGGATGGATGCCAATAATTGAGCATTCACTTGTTTATGATTAGGCACTTGGCTTTGTTATGATTGGGTTGGCTATTGTCCTTTCCCTTTGCACCAAGGAGTCAAATCTGATTCTGAATATGATGAAATAAATTCTAGTTTGGGATCTAGTTTTGACTTCTATCTACAATGCAAGATGTATCCCAATTAAACCACTGTGAAATTGAAGGCCACTTGAAGCGATGAATCTAGGATTAGGGACCATCCTAGGTAGTTGAGAATCGAGTAAAAGATATAGACTGAAATCGACCGCCATTACAACGAGCAAATATAGGACAAGAGTGGTCCATATTTATTAGGAAAAGTGAGTGGAAAGAGAACTGGGAGTTTGGAGATAAGTTTGCAAGGTCTGAACCAAGTTCTCGAGAATCACCTCGAATTATTGATGATGTTAAGTCCATAGAATCGATGTAAGCAAAGATAGAGTCCCAAGTGGACCATACATGGATCGACATCATGGAGCAAAAGAGGATTGATGTAGGAGTAAGGATACTATGCTCAATTAGGAATAAATGGAGTGTAAAACAATAGAACGGCTCAAAACGAGCAGGGGATCGAAAAGGGAAAACACAAAGAAAACTTGCCGTAAGTGCGCGAGACTTGATATTTGAATCTCAATCTATATCCAATAGAATACACAATAAAAAATTGGGTTCGCCAACTATTCAGATGTTAGAGTTTGACTATTATCTTTTCATTTTTAGAGTCATTATTTTAGGAATATCTTTTAACAAGTCCTTAGACACTAACCCTATAGGAGTGAGAGTACTACCAGAAAGTATCAAGTACATGTCATCCTCCTTTGTAACATATAGTCTGCACTTTTTGAGGTCCTTATAACCCTTTCTGGATCCCTACTCAACCAAAGAATAAGAGGGAGAAAGCCGATAGGTGAAACCACTACTTCGGACCACGGTCACAACATAATCACTCATGAGCGTGCAGAGACCAAGTCGGTCGTAAATCGACAAAACATACACACCCGTGAGGGCGTGGCCTAAGCTCTGTACTTCAGACCAAGTTGTTGTTCCACATAAGACAGGAACTCCATCGATGACAAGGCCCTACATAGGCACTTAAGATAGTAACACCAATACTTCGAAAATCCATGTGATACACAATGCAGTTACAGATTGGGCTTTGGGCTTTAATCCTAGCGGGTTGCGCCTCGCTCAAGGAAGGGTTTTGTTCTTTCCTATGGCACCTAAAGACAATGAGGGCTTTATGAATCTTAAATAATGATCCATTATGGATTTTAATCAAGGTTAAAGTTTATTTAGGGGTCCCCTAGTTTTAGTTTTTTTATTTTTTGATATTTTGCTTATAAACACCTAATGATTTTAAATTTTTTCATTTAGGTCCTAGGTGCTCCAAATCATAGGGAGATAGATAAAAACCATTGCATGTCGATTCGATTATGGAAATGTCACCATTGAATCTTATGATGCATGCAGAGTTAGAGGACTTACAATGCTTCCCAGCTCTCTCCACGTGGTATGCAAAATAGAATTTTTAAACCTATCTACATGGCAGTGTGTAATCGACAAAATCACCCTAATCATTAGTTGTTATTAATAGTGAAACACCATATGCCAATGATTCAGAAATGAACCCTGGAGTCTGGTCTTGGAGACATCTCGGTGCTCGCAACAACTGGTCCTACTAACACTGTATGATGCCCCTCTCTTGGTGCGTGGGTTCAAATTCAAATAAGTTACAATTACTAGTTTGCGTAGATCAAAATTTAAGAGTCTATTGGCACATTATTACTATTAGGGTGGTGAACTTATTACCAAAAGAAGTATTCCACAAATTTAGGGGTTCCATGCACATAAAACAAATAAAAAGAAAGGCAGAAAACTCAAAACATCGGGAAAGAAAGTAAAATAAAAATGATGAAAACTCGAGAAAACCACGACGAGTCCCCCAGGTGGACAATCATCTGGGCAATGAACCTCGTTAAGTAGAGTGATGTCCAAGTCCATGTATTATTACAAATAACAAACAATGAATAAATCAATAACTATCTCAACAGAAATAAAACACAATCCTAGGCAAAAATCTATGCTAAGTGTCCTCCTTGTCATGTTTGTTGCCTCTCCTACTGGTCAGGGCAAGAAGACCGATCTCCATCATGCTTGGCTGCCTCGACTCTTTGTGAAGTCATCCTCGCATAGCGACCCCTTGCGTCAAACATAACAAGAGAGATATTAACACAAATAATCAAATAATTTGTATAAATAAATGGAAGATATAAATTGTAAAAATAAGGAAAAGGAAGAAAAGTATATATAAGGAAAATAAAATAAAATAAATTATGTACAGTTAGGCTACAGTTTATTTCTCCCCGATAATGGCGCCATTGATGAACATGAATTTGTGAGGGTGTAAAATATTCTCACTAGCAGAATAGCGAATATGAAGTGTCGTTGAGGCAATTGTTCACAAGATCACATGGTCAATCAACAAGTACCTAAAACATATAAAGAATAAATGAATAACAAAAATATGAAGCATAATTATCATACTCTACAAAACATGTGTATACATTGCAATCATGTTGAGGACGAATCACAGAGAGCAAACAACGGTAGCCGGTTAATGATTGCGAATCAAAAGGAATTATGTACATAAATATCTTTTTATGTGGTTTTTTTATTTAAAAATTTTATTTATATTTCTTTTATAAATATTTTGATTTTTTAATTTTTTTAAATTTTCTGGGTTTTATAGATATGTATATATAAGGATGTGTATATATTAGTGTGTCCATAATATATAAGCTAGATACATCATAATAAATATAATAAATATATATAATAAAAAAGCATTAAGAAATATAGCCCTAATTATATAATATGTATATATATATTTAATATTTATAAGGTATATATTTGATTCAATAATAATAGTATATATAGACATAAAATACAATGTATAGTACTATAATTATAAGCATAGCTAAAAAATTATAATTCAAGAAATAAAATGGTTTTGAGCTTTATTTATATTTTATACTATTTTTGTTATTTTTTAAGATTTCGTTAATTTTATTTATTTTTAAAGTAAAAAATATGCCTAAACAAAGATTGAATAAATAGGTTGAATTGTTTTGGAGTTTAGAAATACTAAAAGCAGTCAAAATTTTCCATATTGTTCATAAAATATATAAAAAAATAATCAAATAGAAATAAATATTTCTGGTGTTCTCATTGAAATTTGTATTTTTAATAAGATTTTGAAGTTTTTTAATTTTTATTATTTTCTTTTTTCTATTTTTAGGGGTTTTGGTCTGGAGTTGTGAAATACTATAAATAACATATAATCATTTTAGGATTTTTCAAAAAAAACTGTATTTTTTTGGTAATTTTAAATCTAAATAGTGATAAAAAGGGCTCCATTCGATTTTTAATAAATAGGTAATGTGCTTAAAATGAGAAAATAAAAATATTGTATAAAAGATCAAGCATCCTGGTACATTATTATATTTATCAAATTTAGACATAATTTTTTTAACATAGATGATATTTATAAAAATAAAGAACAAGAACGAAATTAAATACTAGCTAGGATCTATTGCAAATATCAAGAAGTTTTCACGCATTCCAAAACCCTAAAACAAAAGACTAGGGGATACTGTTCAATTTATCCATGTATATTTAAATTAAAAGCACTCGGCAGGGGCTTAA
Organism: Ottelia alismoides; assembly: GCA_037367405.1. Lineage (NCBI taxonomy): Eukaryota > Viridiplantae > Streptophyta > Magnoliopsida > Alismatales > Hydrocharitaceae > Ottelia > Ottelia alismoides. Next base: position 1,351,456 of record JAZKJV010005183.1, read on the forward strand.
ATGTAATTTACATAAAGTGCAAGGTCATCTATACAATTTCTACACAAAAGTTAACACAAAGTATACAAATTTCTAGATTAAAAATAAGTACAAGATTAAATAGGGTCATATTACAAAATAACCAACTCATGGGGGTCACGTGAGGTGAGTCGCATGGACATAAAGGTAAATATACAAAAAGTCTTATGTCTTTATGCAAAACACCACCAATTATTTACACTTCGGAACTGATGTTTAGTTTAAATAAAAAATGTACAATAAAATGGGGACATGAGTTAAATTCACCCACCATATGCATATTGACGGTTAATTGGATTTCTTCACTTAAAATGCATTGTGTCCGTAGCGCACGTACCTGGTTCGAGATGCAGCAACTGAGATTAAATCCCAGAAGGGATCAGATGGTGTAGGGGCTTCTTGGTCTATCGAGTGAGGTAGAATCTAAGGTTCCTCTGTCGATCGAATGGCACCTGTTGTCCTTGAAGAACAGGAATTAACACCCCCTCCTTTGAGCTTCAATCTCCGGATCCGAGCACCCTGGAGCCTTTTTCTCAATTATGAAATGGTCTTCATGCTCAGGGTGACTTCCACATCTTGTAGACACCATTAAAAGATCCAGAGCTCATTGGTGGAGTTTTGGCTTGCGAGAGAACCTGGATCTACTTTTGAAGTTGAATAGACCTTATATTGGATATTCTAGGAGCGTGACCTGCACAAAAAACTCAAGGGAGCCCAACAAATCTTACTTGGTATTTGTTTGTGGGAAACAATGGTGAAATGGACAAATGAGGAAGTCCTATGGTGAAGGCAGTGGAGGGAGCATCGGAATATTGATCCTGGATGGATTAAGGGGATCTGATGGGTCAAGAGGATGGAGAAGGTAACATGGACTAAGGTAGGAACACAAGGAAATAAGGCTTTAGCTCATAGGTATCATGGACGAATGGGATGCGAATCCACTCAGTAATCTATTGCTTCCAGGATTGTAAGTTTATTTAGCGTAGGTTTATGATTCTCATTCCTTGGATCTTCTTTTGGATAATCATAGGGTCTTTTTGTTAGCAATATGAGCCCCGGGTGAACCATTTCTACAATAAATGTTATTTTAATGAATAAATTATCAATGAAAGTTATTGATTATTTTTCACTCCCTTTCTGAGATTGAATGAATGAATTCACTATAGGGTCCCTCTGTAAAATTAGGGTTATGTACAATGGCCAACGTGATGATCATACAGCTGTTGATTCATGGAATGAATCATAGAGGCTGATGCTTGGATGAATATCTAAGGAGTTAGATAGAGGACTCATCAAGCATCATCAAATGATTGTTAAGTGATGATCTTCAGCATGAGTAGGAGATGGCAATCCTCTCTCAGATGGCTGATATATGACTGACCTCTTGATGCAGGTCCTCTGCATGGGAATAGTGATTCAGAGGTGTCAGGTTAGTTGAGTCAATGGGTTGACTTAACGAGATCGAGATAACCAAAGACCTACGTTGAATACTGTCACAACATAGAAATGCATCCTCTGACCGGAGACAGATGTATTACTATATGTCTGAGTGTGTACATTTGGCAGACCAATAGGTTGATGACCTAACCAAGGTCTATACACCGGCGAGCTGGTGTGCATGTAAGGACATATGAGTAATATGATCTCTCAAAGGGATCATATAGGTTCGCTTGTGAACCGGGCGACATGAGCTCACTCATGAGGTATTGGGACTAAACAAATTCCATGCATGGTTGTCATGCTTTGGAAGCATGACATGAATTTGAAGGAAAGATATATTCTTTGGAAAAGCATATGTGATCTATGCCAAATCCCAATGACCAATATTGAGAAACTTAATGATCAAACCCTGAAGATGATAGTGTAAAAGTGATCTTTATCTTCAGAATGATCATAGGTCTTCCAGTATGCAGGATGTACATGTATTGGGAATGCCTGAGGGTGATGTGATCATGAACGATTGTATAAACATGACACTTCCATTCCGAGGGAGTGATGAAACAGGTTTGGATTTTAATGACTCCTCTCATTAGAGAAGTAACATGATCTTAGTCCATGAACTGGACATTGATCTGAATGAGATTCAGATACAATGAGAAGATTAGGTCTACGGTCTTGATTTGATCAAGCATCAGTGGGAGGTCCATGGGATCTGGATTTGAGATATTATCTCAACATCCAAGTCACTATACGTGGAACAATGCAATCACCCTGTCCTTATCTGCAATTATCTGAGGAGAGATCACATTATTCTTGAAGGGATTGAGAATAATTCCATAAGATCTAAGCAATGAAGAAATGATGATTAAATGTGATTTAATCATATTGATGTGTGAAGAAATTATCCAATATAATTAAATGTGATTTAATTATTATGGATAAGAATAATGTGGATAGAAATATCCAATTATTCATAATATATTATAAATGTGATTTATAATGTATTAGAGAGAGCTAATCATAATTTATATGTGTTGATTAATTATTATGTGTATTGGATACACATTGTGTAATTAATTGACAATGTAAATTATATGTTGTTTTGGGTTGTGAATATGATTCACAATTTTTTCATGGCAAGATTGCAATATTCTCAAATATAATTGTGAATTATTTTTAAATAATAAAACCCAACAATTTTTTTTACAAATAAATAAATAGAGATTTCCATGGAGATATGCAATCTCATGAATTATCATGAGATTGCCCTCTATTAGGAATTAGGTGGGCGGCACCCATGTCCTATTTGGAATGGGTGGCCGTCCACCATGTTATACATGGAGATGTAATCTCCATTTATATATTCTCTCCTTATTTATTGGTTTAATTTAGGATTGATTTATATTTGATTTTGTCAAATATATTTTAATCCAAATTTGTTGTTTTTGACAACAACAATCTTGACCATTGGATTGGCATAAATCAATCTCACCCATTGATTTTATATGTCCCATGGATTGAGATCCATGGATCCCAAAACCCTATAAATAGAGAGGCATACCATGCTATCTATTTACATGCAATTTTGGAGCTCTCTCTCTCTCTCTCTCTCTTTTATTCATACACGACAACCCTCTCTCCCTCTATTTTTGGTGGCCGTCCACCATACCCTAGAGGAGAGATTCATCGACGCTCTCGCCACCGCGCCACCGCTTCGACGTTCTTCGGTTCTCTGTCTTCTTGGGGTGCTACTCTCACGAACGAGACATTTGATCTCGTGCGACGAGATCAGGAGCAACCATGCTTGGATCATCTTCTTGGATTGCGAGGACAACGTGGTTCATCCCCGCACTTGCAAGCGGTCTCGCTGACGATCGGACTTGAGACAGGAGGTCTCTTTCTTTAGAGACTTGATCAACCACGCTTCAAGAGGTATTTCTAATACTTATTGTGGTTATAGATGAAACGATTCAAGAAGTGTTCTTGGATCATGTGGTTTCATCGTATGAAAATTTTTTAATTCCGCTGCTCAGAACTACTAGTACGACCAGTTGTTCTTCGTCGTATCTGATACGACGATCATGCTTCCATGATGCGCTTGAGGATAATTCCATATCCTTCACTTTCACCATCTCCTCCTCCTCTAGGATTGTTCCTCATATCATTCAACATATCTTGAAATGCAGTTTGCATAAGTGCCTACTCAATTAGCTATTGTTTTTTGGATGGATTCCAATAACTGATCATTCACTTGGTTATGATTAGGCACTTGGCTTTGTTATGACTGGGGTGGCTATTGTCCTTTCCCTTTGCACCAAGGAGCCATCTTTGATTCTAAATATGATGAAATAAATTCCGGTTTGGGATCTAGTTCTTACTTCTATCTACAATGCAAGAGGTATCCCAATTAAACCACTATGAAATTGAAGGCCACTTGAAGTGATGAATCTAGGATTAGGGGCAATCCTAGGTAGTTGAGAATGTAGTAAAAGATATAGACTGAAATCGACCTCCATCACAACGAGAAGATGTGGGACAAGAGTGGTCCATATTTATTAGGAAAAGCAAGTGGAAAGAGAACTAGGAGTTTGGAGATAAGTTTGCAAGGTCTGAACCAAGTTCTCGAGAATCACTTCGAATTATTGACGATGTTAAGTCCATAGAATCGATGTAAGCATAGATGGAGTCCCGAGTGGACCATACATGGATCGACATCATGGAGCAAAAGAGGATTGATGCAGGAGGAAGCATACTATGCTCAACGAGGAATAAATGGAGTGTAAAACAATAGAATGGCTTAAAACGAGCAGGGGATCAGAGAGGGAAAACACAAAGAAAACTTGCCGTAAGTGTGCGAGACGTGATATTTGAATCTCAATCTATAGCCAATACAATACACAATAAAAAATTGGGTTCACCAACTCTACAGACCCTGGATCCCTACTCAACCAAAGAATAAGAGGGAGAAAGCCGATAGGTGAAACCACCACTTCGGACCACGGTCACAATAGAATCACTCATGAGCGTGCAAAGACCAAGTCGGTCGCAAATCGACAAAACATACACACCCGTGAGGGCGTGGCCTAAGCTCAGTACTTCAGACCAAGTTGTTGTTCCACATAAGACAGGAGCCCTATCGATGACAAGGCCCTACATAGGCACTTAAGATAGTAACATCAATACTTCGAAAATCCATGCGATACACAATGCAGTTACAGACTGGGCTTTAGGCTTTAATCCTAGCAGGTCGTGCCTCACTCATGGAAGGGTTTTCTACTTTCCTAAAGTACCTAAAGACAATGAGGGCTTTATGAATCTTAAATAATGATCCATTATGGATTTTAATCAAGGTTAAAGTTTTTTTAACAGTCCCCTAGTTTTAGTTTTTTTATTTTCCTTCTTTGGATGTTTTGCCTAATGATTTTATAATTTTTCATTAGGTCCTAGGTGCTCCAAATAAGAGGGAGATAGATAAAAGGCTTTGCAAGTCGATTCGATGATGGAATGTCACCATTGAATCATATGATGCATGTAGAGTTAGAGGACTTACAATGCTTCCCAGCTCTCTCCACGTGGTACGCAAAGTAGAATTTTTAAACCTATCTACATGGCAGTGTGTAATCGACAAAATCACCCTAATCATTAGTTGTTATTAATCGTGAAACACCATATGCCAATGATTCAGAAATGAACCCTGGAGTCTGGTCTTGGAGACATCTCGATGCTCGCAACAACTGGTCCTACTAACACTGTATGATGCCCCTCTCTTGGTGTGCGGGTTAAAATTCAAATATTTTACAATTACTAGTTTGAGTAGATCAAAATTTAAGAGGATATAGGCGCATAATTACTGTTAGGGTGGTGAACTAATTACCAAAAGAAGTAATCCACAAATTTAGGGGTTCCATGCACATAAAACAAATACAAAGAAAGGCAGAAAACTTAAAACATCGGGAAACAAAGTAAAATAAAATGATGAAAACTCAAGAAAACCACGACGAGGCCCCCTGGTGGACAATCATCTTGGCAATGAACCTCGTTAAGTAGTGTAATGTCCAAGTCCATGTATTATTACAAATAACAAACAATGAATAAATCAATAACTATCTCAACATAAATATAACACAATCCTAGGCTAAAATCTATGCTAAGTGTCCTCCTTATCATGTTTGTTGCCTCTCCTACTGGTCAGGGCAAGAAGACCAGTCTCCATCATGCTTGGCTGCCTCGACTCCCTGTGAAGTCATCCTCGCATAGCGAGCCCTCGCGTCAAACATAACAAGAGAGATATTAACACAAATAATCGAATAATTTGTACAAAGAAATGGAAGATATAAATTGTAAAAATACAGAATAGAAAGAAAAGTATATATAAGGAAAATAAAATAAAATAAAATAAAATTTTGTACAAGTTAGGCTATAGTTTATTTCTCCCCGATAACGACGCCATTGATGAACATGAATATGTGAGGGTCTAAAATATCCTCACTAGCAGAATAGCGAATATGAATTGTCGTTGAGGAAATTGTTCACAAGATCACATGGTCAATCAACAAGTACCTAAAACATATAAAGAATCAACGAATAACAAAAATATGGAGCATAATTATCATACTCTACAAAACATTTGTATACTTTGCAAGCATGTAGAGGATGAACCACAGAGAGCAAATAGCGGTAGCCGATTAATGATTGCGAATCAAAAGGAATTATGTACATAAATGTATTTTTTAAGGGGTTTTTTTATTTATAAATTTTATTTGTATTTCTTTTATAAATATTTTTATATTTTGATTTTTAAAAATTTTCTGGGTTTTATAGATATGTATATATAAGGATGTGTATATATTAGTGTGTCTATAATATATAAGCTAGATACACCATAATAAATATAATAAATATATATAATAAAAAAGTATTAAGAAATATAGCCTTGATTATATAATATGTATATATATATATTTAATATTTATAAGGTATATATGTGAATCAATAATAATAACAGTACATATAGACATACAACACAATGTATAATACTATAATTATAAGCATAACTAAAAAAATTATAATTCAAGAAATAAAATTGTTTTGAGCTTTGTTTATATTTTATACTATCTTTGTTATTTTTTGGATATTTTGTTAATTTTATCTATTTTTAAGTAAAAACTATCACTAAACAAAGATTGAATAAATAGGTTGAATTGTTTTGGAGTTTAGAAATACTAAAAGCAGTCAAAATTTTCCAATTTTTTCATAAAATATATTAAAAAATAAATATAGAAACAAATATTTCTGGTGTTCTCATTGAAATTTTGTATTTTTAATAAGATTTTGAAGTTTTAAAATTTTTATTATTTTCTTTTTCTATTTTTAGGGGGTTTTGGTCTAGAGTTGTGAAATACTATAATTAACATATAATCATTTTGGGATTTTTCAAAAATATTTTGTATTTTTTTGGTATTTTTAAATCTAAATAGGGATAAAAATGTCTCCATTAGATTTTTAATAAGTAGGTAATGTGCTTAAAATGAAAAAATAAAAATATGGTATTAATGATCAAGCATCCTGGTACATTATTATATTTATCAAATTTAGAAATAATTTTTTAGCATAGATGTTATTTATAAAAATAAAGAACAAGCACAAAATTAAATACTAGCCAGGATCTATTGCAAATATCAAGAAGTTTTCATGCATTCCAAAACCCTAAAACAAAAGACCATGGGATACTGTTCAATTTGTCCATGTTTATTTAAATTAAAATCACTAGGCAGGGGCTTAAATGTAATTTACATAAAGTGCAAGATCATCTATACAATTTCTACACATAAGTTAACACGAAGTATACAAATTTCAAGATTAAAAATAAGTACAGGATTAAATAGGGTCATATTACAAAATACCCAACTCATGGGGGTCACGTGAGGTGATTCGCATGGACATAAAGGTAAATATACAGAAGTCTTATGTCTTTATGCAAAATACCACTAATTATTTACACTTCAGAACTGATGTTTAGTTAAAATAAAAAATGTACAATAAAATGGGGGTATGAGTGAAATTCACCCAACATATGCATACTAACAGTTAATGGGATTTCAACACTTAACACGCATTGTATCCGTAGCGCATGATGCCGGTTCTGGATGCTGCAACTGAGATTAAATTCCAGAAGGGATCAGATGGTGTAGGGGCTTCTTGATCTATCGACTGAGGTAGAATCTAAAGTGTCTCTGCCGATCGAATGGTACCTGTTGTCCTTGAAGAACAGGGATGAACACCCCCTCCTTTGAGCTTCAATCTCTGGATCCGATCACCCTCGAGCCTTTTTATCAGTTATGATGGGGTCTTCATTCTCAGGGTGGATTCCACATCTTGTAGACGCCATTAGAAGGTCCAGAGCTCATTGGTGGAGTTTTGGCATGCGAGAGAACCTGAATCTACTTATCAAGTCGAATACACCTCATATGGGATATTCTAGGAGCGTGACCTGCATAAAAATATCAAGGGAGCCCAACAAATCTTACTTGGTATTTGTTGGTGGGAAACAATGGTGAAATGGACATATGAGGAAGTGCTATGGCGATGACAGTGGAGGGAGCATCGGGATATTGATCCAGGATGGATCAAGGGGATCTGATGGGTCAAGAGGATGGAGAAGGCATCGAGTAACAGTCAAGGACTATGGGGAATGATGTGAAAGTCGGAACAAAGAGATCCAACGATCGAAGATTTTGATTTGATGCTAACATATGGTCTAACAACGAAAAGACATGTAGGAAAGTAAAACCGAAGATTATATCTACCTAGAAATGAAAGAAAAAGGAGTAGCTCATACTTGTGGATGAGGAGCAGAGGAGTCGTCGTAGCTCCACCTTAGACCACATCATATCCTCCTAATTGTCGCCTAGACCACCTCCTCTCCTCCTAATTTTCGCCTCGACATCGGGGAATGTACTCTTTATCACCGGTAAAATCCACACACATTAAGCAAGAGTGTTTAGGTCTTGAAGAAGAACCAATGAAAGAAGGGAGGCAAGGAGGATTATTTATAGACGTAAGTGAGGGCCCTTATTGACCGGGGATTTGTAATTGATCGAGGACATGTATAGGAGGTTGGAGGATCAAGCGTGTCTTAGGGATGATCAGTGGTTGATTGACATCAAAAATCATGTCGATTGGAGTTGTTAGATACCCAAAAATGTCTGAAAGTCAGGGTTTAGAGTTATGACACAATAAAAAGTGCAAAAGGGCGCAGTTGACCCTTAGTCAACACTAGACGCATCCTTGTTGGTCCACGGGGACCACCAAAAGGACAAAACTAGTCGAAAAATAAGAAACAATTAAAATTAAAATAGTAAATTAATTTATTAATTTTAGGTTATATAATAAAAATTTTTATTATTTTTCGTAGTATTTAATTGTGATTTCTATTAATTTTATGTAATAATTTATTGTGAATTATTATTTTAAAGCATAGTTATAGGTTTATGTACCTATGTATATATTATTTTATTTTTTTGTGCTTTTGATTTTAATATTTCATATAAATATTTTATATATTTATAATTATTTTAATATGCTTCAATATAGTTCTCATATTTTTCTAACATCATTTGTACACTAAAATAAATAGGGTTATTAATTATAGAGGGATAAATAAAATATATCTATCTATGTATTTTTAATTGTTATTTTACTTTATATATCTATCATTATCATGACGGAGTCTCGGTGCTAGGGTCATTCATTGTCCTTGATACTTCATTCTTTTTCTTCTCTTGTTCTCATTCTTTTATTTTGATAATAAATACAATATTTATACAATAATTATTGTAGTATTTTGTATAATTTACATATTATTTATTTTGACAAATTAATGATATATACAATAAATTAGCTAGGATAAATAGGACAAAATAAAAGAATAAATGCGATGAAATGGTGATTTTGTTGCACATGTGAGCCCACAGCGAGCCATTATGCAATGTTATTGCGAATATCATTCCCTAGTCTGCAATGAAGAAAATTAATTTTCACGATAGGTCCCTTAGTGCAATTAGGGTTATGAAACATGGCCATCTTAATGATTATACAACTGTTGATTCAATTGCTGAATCATAGAGGCTGGTGCTTAGATGAACATCTAAAGAGATAGATTGAGCACTCATCAAGCACTATCAAATGATTATGAAGAGAGGAACTCCAGCCTGAGAAGGAGATGGCAATCCTTTCTCTAAGGGCGGATATCAAACATACCTCTTGATGCGGATCCTCTGCATATAAATAGATATTCAGAGATGTTAGATAAGTTAGGTCAAAGAGTTTACTTAACAAGACCGAGATACCAAAGACATATGTTTTATGTTGTCGCGATATAGGCACGTGATGAATCCATGATTCAATAACATTCCATTGGCATTTTGTCTTAAAACCCTTAACCAATACATGTAAATATCCACTAAATTCCACTTGTTTAATAAAATCCCATTCATGAATAAAAATGCACTTTTAAGCATTAAAATCATGTAAATAAAAAAAGGAAAAAATAAAGGCAAATTGTATATATGTATATATATGGAATATGACTTTTAAAATAAATATAGCTGAAAGATATATTTATAACCTAATCTCTGAGACCAAGTCAGCATGGACTGGTCGACAAATAAATAAGTAGGGAGAGACACGAAAGAAAACAAATAAAAATAGTTAATTTTAGATCTTAGACATTCTCCATTAATTATCCAATAAATACCTAAACTTAAAAGATTTTTAATTAATTAATATGAACTTATTTTAACCAAACTCTTCTCCTAATTATTTCTAAACATGTATATAAAAGTACAAAAATAAGTTAAAAATATTACCTTGTTTTTATACCAAGAAATCCAACTTGTAAATTGTCAAAATCCCAACTTCTAAACATCATAACTTCCTCATATGAACTCCAATTTCATCTACTCATCTTTAAAGTTCATAAATAATATTATCTAATTAATGATGGTGATTTCACAAAAAATCAGAGATCCCTTCGTAAAAAGTTGATTTTGGGACCTAACCAGAACTTAGTTTCTGGGATATTTATTTTATCTAGAATACATTGTTTATTGTTTATTATTTTATAATTTCTATCTATTTTCTTGATCTTGTATTTTAATTCTAATTTATTTAATAATATTTGAAATGTATTTATTATTTTAAATAAATCAAAGACCCTAATCTACAGGTATAAATGAATTGTATAACTTATACACCGTTTATTAAAATACTTAAATTAATTTTTTAAAATCTACAAAAAATAGTATATACTTTTTTTATTAATCTAATAATTAAGAAAAAGTAAAAATATTATAATATTTATTAATTTATTAAATTAAAATTCCAAAACCTCTTTAATAAGTATTATTTATACATATTTATTAATATAATATTTATATTTTGTAAAATAATAATTATTAATTGAAACTAACTATACTATAATTTAGATAATTTAACTATCTACTTTTTTTATACATATTTAAAATAATTTTAATTTCTATTTAATATATATTAAATAAGGTTTAATTTATTCTGGCCAACTAGATGCTGACACGTGTCAGCACCTGGGGCCTTCTTCTTCAAGAAGGCTGATCGGCTTTCTGTTCCAACAACCCAACTTGCTCCATTTCTACACGCCACCTCAACATTGCAAACTCCGGTCTACTATGTCCATTCTCTACTCCAACAACCTCCATCCACGCCCACCCTTGATTCTCTACTTAACTCCGTTGATTCTCTCTATAAAAGCCCCTAAAGGATGCCATTAATAACCAACACATCCTAAGCTCAGGCTTGCAGAAACTAACTTGTTGGGTTCCCACCTTCTCCGCCTTGCTCAACCTTAATCTGGTGGAGACAGCTCCCGAGGACCGCGTCGTGTGGATGTGGAGACATCGGAGGAGAGTTCCCAGGTGTCTGTCGCCTTGCATGGTCGTCGTTGCACCGTGTACAACTCTGAGAAGACTGCCTCGTCGAGCCATCATCCAGAAGGTCCTACACCTTTGAATCCCTACGTCTATTCCTCTATTTTGCGCTTTATATTCTCGATATTGAAGCCACGATTAACATAGTTGATTATGTTGTTAGGAAATTCAATCATTGTCATTAGATGCCATATATTCAAAATTTTCAAATCCGATTCATTTTACTTCTAAATCCACCTTCTATTCCAACGCTTATACGTTTCCTTGCATTTTATGGAATGCAAATTTTAGATATGCAATTTCTTTAAGTTGTTGGTTGATTCCTTGCAAATCGAGCAAGAAAATATTCATTTGTAGGTTACTCTTACTTCTAGAGCATAACAATACCATTTGGAGCTTCCAGGATTCAAGAAAAATCAGATAAAAGAGCTACCTTATCATCTTCCAGGACTATCGGACGAACCTTCTTTATCAGTGAATAATCACCACCTACGACCATCTACGGCGGAGATCCACCATAGGAAAGCTCAGAGGGAGAAGGTGTCTCCCTCTTGGCCCTGTCGGAGGCCCTAGAACCTTGCCATACGTCAGGAATAATTCGTTGAAGATCCCATCATCGCCAGTTGTGCGGAGAACTGAAGAATAACAAGAACAGCGGCGACATACAGTTACCAAACATATGTCCAGACCACACGCTCTTGAATTTGTTGTGACTTCTAATATGAGTCGTCTAGACGAATCGGTGTAAAAAATGCATCATAAATCCAACTGAGTTCCAGATCTTCCAACCCGCTCCAAGACTTTCAAGAAATTACATTTAGGTCCTCGCATAGGGACCTAAATGTAATACCTTTTTATTTTATTTGCAAATAAGTCCCTGTTGGGGACCAATTATAATAGACTATAAACTTTTTCTTTCATTTCTTCTCCTAGGTTGTCGGGGTATTTTTGAACATTATTTTTTTATTGTATCCCCAAATTTTTATATTAGTTACTCAAATACCTCAGCTACATGGCAAGGTATTTTTTTCGTAACTTTTCATCGCTTCGTTTAATCAATTTGATTTTTTAAGGTCGAGTTAGTTTTAAGTCTTTCCTTGAAATATTTATAAAAACCAAGAATAAAGTGAAGTTTCCGACATTTATTTCATCATCGAAAACTGAAGTAATAATATTCTGCCACCTCGAATTCGACCCAGACACGCTTAAATGGATAAATAATATAGTGTAGATGAAATAGAAGAGAGAATAAGCCACTTCTCTCATCTCTCTCTCTCATGTTTTGTTGAATTTTGTTTGATCAAATCGAATCTCCCTTCGCAGTTTTCTACATCAACATCATTATTAACTATGGGTTTGATTCGGGTTATAAAATGGTGTCGTTGCCAGGAAGGCATTATTTTTACCTTGGTTTTCGACCTAATTTTAAAATTTTCTGATATTCTTGGTTTGATAGTTTTCGAGTCTTCATTGATTTTTTTATTTTTTCATTACATCTTTTTCTCTATTTTTATAGCTTTTGTTTACGGCTTTTTATGTGTTTCTTTTTTCTAACTAATTTTTGTAGGGCATGGAGTTTCAGTTGGCTTCCTCGACAGTCAAGCAATTGAAAGTGTAGAGACAGACCCTTTCTCTCGCAGGTCGGTTGCAGAGGGAAGAATTAGTTAGAATTTATCTTTTTTCTTGTAATATTTTTGTAAAAAAAACTAAGGGCACTTACCCGTTTTTTTGTATTTGGAAGAATGGGACCTTGTACGATCATCCCGACTTGTACAACCCCTCCCTTTTTCTCGGGGTCTGTTTCACCGAGTGTCATGCATTCGGGAGAGTAGGGCACCCACCACAATTTTCTCTCATTGAATGTTTTTCCTCAACGTTTTCGAGGTCAGGTGCTTGTTAGGAACTTTCTATTTTTCTCTCTGCTCGCGCCTTCATAGTTAGTTCTAGGACTCGCGACATAGGTTCTTGCTTATATAGGATCAATAAAAAATGAAAAAAACCATTATACATTTGTATAAAAAATCCATAAAAGAGAAAATCGAAAATAAAAATCAGATTGCTTCAATTGTTTAACCTAATAAAAACGTAAAGGATCATTTGCTTGGGAGAGTAATCCCCACACATAACATGCGGATACATTTCCAGATGATTTTAAGTGAGGCACGTCACTTAAGGTTAGAACCTAAGTCCGGATCTCTTTAGGAAGACTACTTACTCCATACATCTAATTGTTGTTCTTGAGTGGGTACGCTTGTGTAGCCGGAAACGGTCTAGATTTACTTAGAAGAGTGTGGAGTTTAGATGACACTATATAAGGCTCGGTCCTCATGTAACATAGTTAGTCGGAAATGGTGTGTACTTACTCCCATACTAGTTGAGAATAAGCGGTTTTCTTGAAGGACACGGGACCGTGTTTCGGGGAAACTTCAGGCACCTATTAACTCCTGATAATTTATGAAGACACCTGTATGCTCAAATAACCCTAAATCTGAGAAGATAAAAGACCAAACTCTTACAGTTATAATCGGGTTGTATTGGTGAATACAGGGTTTGCTTTGTGTTTGCTTGTGAGGCGTGTGTTATCGCATCTTATACGCCTTCCCCCATTCTCTTTATATGACACCGTGCTCTCATGATTATCCACTTGATATCGAAGATGATGACTCGAAGTCTATTTTGCTCAGACTTAGTTAGCTCTCGATCTTTCACCGTCCGTCGTACTTCTTTACAGACTCGGGATGACCCTCTTCCTGAGTTGGTCCCATCTGATCCCAATGAGAGTTAGACCCAGACTCCCTTGTCTCCCAACCCATCTTTTGAGGTAGACCTTCGCCTCAATTCATCGTTGCTTTCTCCTACCAATTTTTATATGAGTTCATATGAAAAGTTTTCCTTCCCAGAAGATTTGTAGCAGATGTCTCACGGGAAGGGACCACCAGAGCAGCAACCAACTAAGGAACCACATGCTAGTGGAAGACCAGATCCACCTGCAGATATCACAATTGAGATTCTCGATACTTTACAGCTGATGAATATCCATATTCAAGATCAGTTCACAGTTCAGAATGAGCTGTGAGCCGAGATCGTTGCGCTCAGAGCAGGAGCCAGGAACCCACTACCACCTGTCGCGGTTCCCGCAACACTCAGAGATGAGTATGACCCTAGTTCCAAAACACTACATCATTGGATTCAGTTACCACCGAATGAGGGGCCATAGAAGTTGCTTCTGTATTTCATCTCACTGATTCCCAAATTTTACGGGAATGCCACCGAGGAGTTGTTTACCTTTTTGCAAGAATTCGGGATGATATGTGGTACAACTAATTACCCTGGAGTTACGTAGGAGGCTATTTTCCTCAAAGCTTTCCCCTTCTCCTTAGCAGATAAGATACATTATTGACACAGTCATTTGTGGAGAGAGATTTCTATGTGGGCTGACCTGAAATCCACGTTCATGCATAAATGTTTCCCTTTTGGATTGAAAAACATGATGAGGAGTCAGATCTCCAACTTCATTCAGTTGTCGAATGAATCATTCCACGAAGCATGGGATCGATTCAAGGACCTTATCAAGAGATGTCCTCATAATGAGATACCATTGAAGGTGCTTGTATAGAACTATTTTGGAGGACTCCAATCGGATATACAGGGGCTTGTAAGTTCCGCACATGGCGATAGCTAGTTGAATCGGGATGTCGAGTCTATCTGGTCCGTCTTTGAGAGGATGATAGAGAACTCGAGAGTCGTCCACTCTAATTGAGCCTTCCAGAAGGCCCTGCAGCCACCGCATCACCGAGAGCAGCATAATGTGGTGAACATTTCAGACTCTTAATCCAATACCAACCTGGGATATATCAGCAAAAGATTAACATTGGTAGATGTCATTAAGAAGTATGTTCAGGTCCTACAGCCATTGGGAGAGCTGAAAAAACTCTCATAACTACCTCGGTAATTAAGTGATCTGATGAAGAATGGGACACATCTGCAGCTTCAATATCAGCAAGCTCAAGCTTCTTCGATGTCACAACCTGCTCGAAGATCTTTACCCGCTCCGCCCACCAGATAGATCCATTTTGTCCAAAGCAAGCCGGAGACTCCACATATTGATTAGTATGAGAACAATACATATGCCAATCCTAGCCAGATCATCATCCTTGTAAACATCGATGTTGACCCTCACGCCACTCTTGAGATCAACAGAATATGGTACGCTCCGATTCACCCTCATTCCCAGTTCTATTTTTAGAGCGTACATCCACAACAACAACCTCAACATTATCCACAGCATGGACATCAACATTATTAGCACGAACAACACTACACACAGCAACAATCTCACCAGAACGTTTATTAGAGACCACATTCTATTAATCATCATGCTTCACAATCACAACCCAATTATTATCAACAACAGCAACTATCTCCATACACGACACAAAGAACTCCTCAGCAGTACGCTCCGCAACAACAAATGTAGAGGTAGGAAAGATTTAAGAACCATATCATGGACATGCTCAGCACACTCTAGACCACACACAAGACTGAGATGGAGCGGATTAACCATAGTTTGGATGAGTTAACCATGACCAAGACTACTCTTCCAAAAGCCTCAGATGAATCCAAATAACAAGAGGAGGCACACAGATCAGGTAGACAACACTATCGGTATGATCTCATTTCCTGAACATTTAGCTAACTTCATTTATCTCAGGAGCGGTAGATCACCACGAGCACTTGATCATAAGGAAGAGATGGCACATGATAAGGAACAAGAGCTGATCCCTGATACATATACTGATGCTAAGGAGAAGAACTATCATGATGATGAGGATCAACCTAACGATGAGAGAGAAGGGATCGATGCTGAGATAATAGACATGGGCACAAGAAAATCAGACCATGATACAATGCCAGACCATGCAAATACTCTCGAAGTTGATGTTTCATCTCCAATACTAGAGAGTTTGTACATATTGGAGATACTCTCGATGTATACGCAGATCCTGATTTAAATAAAAAGTGAATTTTGTTGTACCTGAGCTTGTTCCTTTTCCCAATGCTTTGTATGGAAAATGAAAGAAAACAACCAAAAATAATGTGATCACTCCAGAAACAGAATGATTATTGAAAGATCATATCTTCCTGAAGATCCAACTTCACAATGCCTTGGATCATTTTCCTACGCTCAAGAATCAGTTGAGGAACATACATACAACACGTAGGAAAAGGAGATCACGATCTTCACAATGCCTTGGATCATTTTCCTACGCTCAAGAATTAGTTGAGGAACAGACATACAACACGTAGGAAAAGGAGATCACGAGTTGAGAAACATGTATTGACCAAGGAAACTTCATGTGCTACTCGAAACAAGGTACCAAATAAGAAAAAATATTATGGAGCTCACTATGTTACATGTTAGATTGAAGATGTCGCATTCCATTTTAATCTCTTAGATAATGATTCCTTGAATAATTTGATTCCATCTTCTTTACTTAATAAGCTCATGTTAGGTCCTCTTTACAAATCACGAGCGATACTTTAATTTGCAAATCGATCTGTAAAGAGACCTAAGGGAATGTTATGGAACACTATTGTAACCGTTCAGAGCTTGCACTTTCTAGTGGACTTTATTGTCCTAGATATTACATGCCCTACGCAGTTACACCTTGCTCCAATCATTCATGGGAGACCCTTCTTGTAACAACAAGAGCACTCTATGATTATGATGTTGGGAGAGTATTATTCTCATAGATAGTGGAGAGATACACATTGAGATGGAAAGAGGATGTAGCAGTCCCAGATCAGTATTGTCATTTACTTCAGAGGACACAAGTCTTGTAGAGGATTGCCAGAATATAGATGAGACACAATCTCTTGATCTTGAGAACGTTTATTTTGATAGACACGATATCCTACATGAGGATATGGTAGATCATATGGTACCTAGCTCTTCAAACGTCTGTTCTCATACAGATATACAGTTTAAATCAGATCCAGATGAGCAGTCACTTGAAGTAGACAACTTAGTACCATAGATTCAGATTACACATATTACAGCATGAGAGTCAACTTATTATATTTCACAGATTATTCACTCTATTCAGTGTAGATAGTCGGATGAAGTAATGTTCACATATATATACACATTACGTAGTCCAACTCCAGAGATGTATATTTCAGTAGAGAGACCTATACGATGCACATATATAACCTTCATAGGAAGTTCTACTTGTTCAGCTAGGGATACGCACATGCATGCACATTAAAAGATTCCGTACGACCCAGGTTAAGATTATCTGTTTTGTACAAGATGCATGACGACTCTTTCACTTCATTTCATCCTGTACAAAGACATGTGAAGCCATTCGGTTTTTTTTCTGGAGTACACACATGTATATCCTTCATAGATCGCAATCGTCCCCATTTTTTCTCGTTGTATATGCTCAGGATAACAGATCCTAAGTATAGAGGGTTCGATTGCCAGCTGATTTTCGATTCTCGATTTAGTATCTTTTTAATTTTCTCTAGTATATCCTTTCATTTACTCTAATCACTGATCCTAATTTTGGCCACACTCTTTTCTATACTTAGGATTCCTTATTGTACGTATTGGGGGGGACCGAGTGATTTCGATGATTTCATTCTCTTATTTCATTTTTTCCTTCAATTATATATTCCTTTTCGTCAGTGACCTCATTTTTTTGTGTTATACTATACTTATGATGACTAGATCGTAAGTATGGGGAGGGGGGCTGATTGACTCACGTTACTTAATCTTTTTCACCCACTTGTACTTAACACAAGTTATGCCCTCCTTTTCTCTTTTGAAGCTATGAAGACATAGCACAAGCTAAGTATAGGGGAGTGCGTATATATTTTATATATACTTTTGCCCATAACTCGTACTTTTATGTATTTTCTATATCTATAAAATCAATAAATAGTGGGTAAGGGTTAACTTAAAATCCACCTATTTATTTATTATTTATAAAATCCTTGTAAATCAATAAAATATGCCTAAAATCCTTATATAAAATCCTTAATTGAAATATGTATTTAAAATACATACAACATTAAATTTAAAATCATATATATTAAAATATGTGTAATAATCATGTAATCCTTGTAAAATAACTTGTATATAAAATTTCTAAAATGCATTAATTATTTCATCCAAATAAAACATGGGTAACATATCTTGTAAATTTCTTATAAATAAACATTTTATAAAAGTCACAAAATCCATAAAAATGTAAAAGTCCAAAATCCATAAAAAATACAAAATCCTTAAAATTCAAAAAAATGAGTAAAATTTGTAAAATGAACTTCTCAAAAACATGGTTGCATTTGCATTAGCATTTTTCAGAATAAGTTCGATTTCTAGAACTAAAGATTAGGAAAAGTCTAAAGGATGGAGGATTATTAAGACCTTTAATGTTTATTGTAAGGAGCCTTGTTAGGAAATGGAATTTGGACTCTTCAGGTCTTTGATTTAAATATTTGGGTTCCATGAGACCATATTTCGGAAGTCAACTCAAAAAAGTGCCTAAGGAGAACACTTCGTGTCATCTGTAGAACTCTTCATAAGTGAACCAATTTTGGACACATGCACTTTGTAATTAGCTCGACTTGCATGGCGCGTTTCATCAGGGCAATCCATCTTGGTAGAGAATTTCTATGCTTGTTTAGCAGTGTGATGAATCTTGGATTCATCACTCTAAATCTCATTAATTAAGCTCAGATCCCTCAAAATCAACAGCATTTCTGCATCTTTTCTGCATAATATCATTCATGCATGTTTTCATAAGAATTGCATTTTAGTACACATTTCTGCACAAAATAAGAAGCCAGAAATCACAGTCAAAGTTGACCTGTAAATAGCCTAACTTCCCCAATTTTTAACTTATTCGTGCTAATTTCGAATGACCCAAAACCATTTCCACTGTGTACATATCACTAACAAGAATAAATGTAAAATACAAAAAAAAATAAATAACCAAAATAAGTGGACCAAAAACCCAAACCTTAGTTTCAGTATTCCGGACTAAAAACCTCATATCTTCCTCATCAAGTGTCCCTTTTAATCGTACTCACTTGTGAACTAATATGAAATAAAATACCTTCAAGACAAGACCAAGTTCAAGTGAATCGGAGCTTGTATGTGAAAGTTGGGTTTTGGGCCTCTTTTGTACATTTTCTATTTTAGTGGTTTTGGATCTATTATAATATGTACATATTTAACCTATTTTAATTCATTTCTTTTTCATTTATCTTCTTTGATGAAAGTTTTATTAAAATACACAAAAATACTCCAAATTGAATTTGAAATCAAAGAAACAAATTGAGTCCAGGTCTTCACTAACCGAACGTACAAAATTAGTTTTATTTTATTTCTTCTTTTATGATTTTATCATAAAATCCTTATATAAAATCCTTAATTGAAATATGTATTTAAAATACATACAACATTAAATTTAAAATCATATATATTAAAATATGTGTAATAATCATGTAATCCTTGTAAAATAACTTGTATATAAAATTTCTAAAATGCATTCATTATTTCATCCAAATAAAACATGGGTAACATATCTTGTAAATTTCTTATAAATAAACATTTTATAAAAGTCACAAAATCCATAAAAATGTAAAAGTCCAAAATCCATAAAAATTACAAAATCCTTAAAATTCAAAAAAATGAGTAATATTCGTAAAATGAACTTCTCAAAAACATGGTTGCATCTGCATTAGCATTTTTCAGAATAAGTTCGATTTCTAGAACTAAAGATTAGGAAATGTCTAAAGGATGGAGGTTTATTACGACCTTTAATGTTTATTGTAAGGAGCCTTGTTAGGAAATGGAATTTGGACTCTTCAGGTCTTTGATTTAAATATTTGGGTTCCATGAGACCATATATCGGAAGTCAACTCAAAAAAGTGCCTAAGGAGAACACTTCGTGTCATCTGTAGAACTCTTCATCAGTGAACCAATTTTGGACACATGCACTTTGTAATTAGCTCGACTTGCATGGGGCGTTTCATCAGGGCAATCCATCTTGGTAGAGACTTTCTATGCTTGTTTAGCAGTGTGATGAATCTTGGATTCATCACTCTAAATATCATTAACTAAGCTCAGATCCCTCAAAATCAACAACATTTCTGCATCTCTTCTGCATAATGTCAATCATGCATGTTTTCATAAGAATTGCATTTTAGCACACATTTCTGCACAAAATAAGAAGCCAGAAATCACAGTCAAAATTGACCTGTAAATAGCCTAACTTCACCAATTTTTAACTTATTCGTGCTAATTTCGAATGACCCAAAACCATTTCCACTATGTACATATCACTAACAAGAATAAATAAAAATAAATAAATAAATAACCAAAATAAGTGGACCAAAAACCCAAACCTTAGTTTCAGGATTCCGGACTAAAAACCTCATATCTTCCTCATCAAGTGTCTGTTTTAATCGTACTCACTTTTGAACTAATATGAAATAAAATACCTTCAAGACAAGACCATGTTCAAGTGAGTCGGAGCTTGTATGTGAAAGTTGGGTTTTGGGCCTCTTTTGTACATTTTCTATGTTAGTGGTTTTTGATCTATTATAATATGTATATATTCAACCTATTTTAATTCATTTCTTTTTCATTTATCTTCTTTGATTAAAGTTTTATTAAAATACACAAAAATACTCCAAATTGAGCTTGAAATCAAAGAAACAAATTGAGTCCAGGTCTTCACTAACCGACCGTATAAAATTAGTTTTATTTTATTTCTTCTTTTATGATTTTATCATAAAATCCTTATATAAAATCCTTAATTGAAATATGTATTTAAAATACATACAACATTTAAATTTAAAATCATATATATTAAAATATGTGTAATAATCATGTTATCCTTGTAAAATAACTTGTATATAAAATTTCTAAAATGCATTGATTATTTCATCCAAATAAAACATGGGTAACATATCTTGTAAATTTCTTATAAATAAACATTTTATAAAAGTCACAAAATCCATAAAAATGTAAAAGTCCAAAATCCATAAAAATTACAAAATCTTTATAATTCAAAAAAATGAGCAATATTCGTAAAATGAACTTCTCAAAAACATGGTTCCATTTGCATTAGCATTTTTCAAAATAAGTTCGATTTCTAGAACTAAAGATTAGGAAAAGTCTAAAGGATGGAGGTTTATTACGACCTTTAATGTTTATTGTAAGGAGCCTTGTTAGGAACTGGAATTTGGACTCTTCAGGTCTTTGATTTAAATATTTGGGTTCCATGAGACCATATTTCGGAAGTCAACTCAAAAAAGTGTCTAAGGAGAACTCTTCGTGTCATCTATAGAACTCTTCATCAGTAAACCAATTTTGGACACATGCACTTTGTAATTAGCTCGACTTGCATGGGGCGTTTCATCAGGGCAATCCATCTTGGTAGAGAATTTCAATGCTTGTTTAGTAGTGTGATGAATCTTGGCTTCATCACTCTAAATATCATTAATTAAGCTCAGATCCCTCAAAATGAACAACATTTCTGCATCTCTTCTGCATAATATCAATCATGCATGTTTTCATAAGAATTGCATTTTAGCACACATTTCTGCACAAAATAAGAAGCCAGAAATCACAGTCAAAATTGACCTGTAAATAGCCTAACTTCACCAATTTTTAACTTATTCGTGCTAATTTCGAATGACCCAAAACCATTTCCACTGTGTATATATCACTAACAAGAATAAATGAAAAATACAAAAAAAAATAAATAACCAAAATAAGTGGACCAAAAACCCAAACCTTAGTTTCAGGATTCCGGACTAAAAACCTCATATCTTCCTCATCAAGTGTCCGTTTTAATCGTACTCACCTTTGAACTAATATGAAATAAAATACCTTCAAGACAAGACCAAGTTCAAGTGAATCGGAGCTTGTATGTGAAAGTTGGGTTTTGGGCCTCTTTTGTACATTTTCTATTTTAGTGGTTTTTGATCTATTATAATATGTACATATTTAACCTATTTTAATTCATTTCTTTTTCATTTATCTTCTTTGATTAAAGTTTTATTAAAATACACAAAAATACTCCAAATTGAGCTTGAAATCAAAGAAACAAATTGAGTCCAGGTCTTCACTAACCGACCGTACAAAATTAGTTTTATTTTATTTCTTCTTTTATGATTTTATCATAAAATCCTTATATAAAATCCTTAATTGAAATATGTATTTAAAATACATACAACATTTAAATTTAAAATCATATATATTAAAATATGTGTAATAATCATGTAATCCTTGTAAAATAACTTGTATATAAAATTTCTAAAATGCATTAATTATTTCATCCAAATAAAACATGGGTAACATATCTTGTAAATTTCTTGTAAATAAACATTTTATAAAAGTCACAAAATCCATAAAAATGTAAAAGTCCAAAATCCATAAAAATTACAAAATCCTTAAAATTCAAAAAAATGAGTAATATTCGTAAAATGAACTTCTCAAAAACATGGTTGCATTTGCATTAGCATTTTTCAGAAGAAGTTCGATTTCTAGAACTAAAGATTAGGAAAAGTCTAAAGGATGGAGGTTTATTACGACCTTTAATATTTATTGTAAGGAGCCTTGTTAGGAACTGGAATTTGGACTCTTCAGGTCTTTGATTTAAATATTTGGGTTCCACGAGACCATATTTCGGAAGTCAACTCAAAAAAGTGCCTAAGGAGAACACTTCGTGTCATCTGTAGAACTCTTCATCAGTGAACCAATTTTGGACACATGCACTTTGTAATTAGCTCGACTTGCACGGGGCATTTCGTCAGGGCAATCCATCTTGGTAGAGAATTTCTATGCATGTTTAGAAGTGTGATGAATCTTGGATTCATCACTCTAAATATCATTAATTAAGCTCAGATCCCTCAAAATGAACAACATTTCTGCATCTCTTCTGCATAATATCAATCATGCATGTTTTCATAAGAATTGCATTTTAGCACACATTTCTGCAAAAATAAGAAGCCAGAAATCACAATCAAAATTGACCTGTAAATAGCCTAACTTCACCAATTTTTAACTTATTCGTGCTAATTTCGAATGACCCAAAACCATTTCCACTATGTACATATCACTAACAAGAATAAATGAAAAATACAAAAAAAAATAAATAATCAAAATAAGTGGACCAAAAACCCAAACCTTAGTTTCAGGATTCCGGACTAAAAACCTCATATCTTCCTCATCAAGTGTCTGTTTTAATCGTACTCACTTTTGAACTAATATGAAATAAAATACCTTCAAGACAAGACCATGTTCAAGTGAGTCGGAGCTTGTATGTGAAAGTTGGGTTTTGGGCCTCTTTTGTACATTTTCTATGTTAGTGGTTTTTGATCTATTATAATATGTACATATTTAACCTATTTTAATTCATTTCTTTTTCATCTATCTTCTTTGATGAAAGTTTTATTAAAATACACAAAAATACTCCAAATTGAGCTTGAAATCAAAGAAACAAATTGAGTCCAGCTCTTCACTAACCGACCTTACAAAATTAGTTTTATTTTATTTCTTCTTTTATGATTTTATCATATTTTTTCGGATTTTTATCTGGTTTAAAATGACAAAAAAATATAAAACCCAAAAATCGAGGTATTTTATGTACATGGTATACCCCAAAAATATCACTTTGTGCATTTGATTGGATTTGGTTTTGATGTCTTCATGTAAGTTGTAGATCTCGTCGAGACGAGCATTTTTTGTGAAGAAACGTTTTTGATCCGATTTCGTCTACTACATCTTTTGTATTTTAAAAAATATTTATCCTTCAATTTTTGTTGTGTTGACACGAGGCCGCTCCTGGAGCCGCCACGTGTCCGCCATTTTTGGCGTTATTTTCGTTCGTATTTTATAAAAAATAATAATAAAATAAAATAAAAAGGTCGTGCACGTGCATGGCACGTGCCGCCTAGGCACGCCCCAAGCTCGTGCCGCATCTCCACTCTCTCCTTTGCGCCCTCAGCCCGCCACATGTCATCGCTGGGGGTTGAGTCCCCTCGCCTCCTCTGTCTCTGTCGAATCAATTCACCCAGACTATTTTTTATTCCGGGAGACCACCTCCCCGTCCCTATAAATGCAGCGCCTCCGCCACTGTTCGCCAGCATCCGCCGATTGCACACAATAAGGTCCCCGGTGGTGACAGCTCGGAGCCCCGCTCATCTTCGACGAGATCCGAGTTTTAAGCTCGTTGCAGCCCCACGACCGAGATCCTCTCGTTTGTTGCTGCTTTGCTCCGGTTCCAATGCCGTGGAGCCTACGACGACCTCCATCGACAACGTTATCTTCTGCAACGCTTCATCAATCTTCGACTTCTTCTCCGCCAACGCCGTGACATCGCCTCCGATGCTCAACTCCATCACCTTCATCGCGCCCAGGAGCTGCTTCGGCACCTCTCCGCGGCATCAACCTCGACCACCCTCTGCCGCTCCTTCACCGACCACGCCTCGACAACAGCCACCGCCTTCAAAAGCTCCAGCAGTCGCATCTCCAGGAGCTTCGTGCTCATCGTCGACAACACAACAGGGCTCCCACAGCACTCGGCCGCACAACCTTCCTCACGGCCGGACCACATCCCCTCTGCCGCTCCTTGTTGCTGGGTCCTACCCCAAGACCACCCTCACCCCCCCCCCCCCGTGCGAGGCACGTGCGTGGGGGGACGTCAGCCACACGTCAGCCACGGGTCACATGTGACGTACGTGCCCGTGGGTAAATTACAAAGCCCCCCTCGTATCTCCTTGTATTTGCACCAAAGTCTCGCTTTAGTGGCACGTACCCCTCTGGCCATTTTGCAGAAGAGCCCCCTGATTATTGGTAATTAAATCTAGGCCCCCTGCATTTTATTTATATTTATTTTATTGAATCTGTACCCTTGTCTTTCCCCTTTATTTTGAACAACTACATTGCATCATTTTATTGCATAATTTGCCCATTTCTTTCTCTGAAATTCATATTGCTTAACTGTTGCTCTAAAAGTACCTGAAAATCACATATTGTAGAATTAATTGTTCTTGACTTTGTGCCCAAAAAGAATCGCATTTGCATGCACACTTTGCCTTGTAAAAATCATTTTGCATATTTCAATGTTTGATTTTTAATAGGTATTGAAACTAGTATTTTCGAGGTTTAGGATTTTTTTGAGATCAATCACCTAAGTGATAGATCTTAGATAATTTTGTTCCTTGAAAATAATTAGGTTTAATACTTGTTATAATTATTGAAATTCATTTTGTTTGCATTTAAAAATTCATAAAAGATTCATATTGCGTCCAAAAATTCCAAAAAAAATAGTACATTCATTTTTTATAATTATCATCTTGGCCAAGTTTCATATTTTTTGGACATCGTTTTAGATAAATTTGCATTTTAGTCCCTAAAATAGATCGAAATTGCATTTTGCATCCTTTGTTGCATTAAAAATTTTAAAAAAAGACTACCTCGAAAACCGCACAGGAACTTTGATAGACATAATTCTAGATTGTTCCTTTTCCACCTTATGTTCGACCTTAGAACTTGCCCAAGTAAAATAAAAATAAAACCACGAGATTAAAAATTGAATATTATTTGTGGTTATTTTCTTGACCGATTCCGATTGCCGCCTACAATGAAATGACAAAATAATTATTTTTACGCACGATCAAATATGCATTACATTCATCATTTAACATGATTAATTTTTGAATCGTCAGATGGCGCAGTTGCCGGGTGGGCAAACGACTTAGTTTTGTGTTTTGAAAATTTTCGTTCGGTTTTTCGCATTCGGTAGTCTTAACCCCGAAATTTTCATTGTAAATTCCATAATTTTTTTCTCTGCATTTATTTGCAGCATTTATTTTATTTTTGATTTATTCTTGAGTCACTCTCTTACACAAATCTCTCTTACTTTTCTTGTGTGGTACCCGGCGTACGTGGAGCGGTTTTTAAAGAAACTGAAGCATCTTCACGGATTTCCGAAAAATCCGCAATTAATTTAAGATCGAGTTGAGTTGTGAGAGTGTAGAGTCTAGGATTTTAATTTCTGCAAATAATTATTTCTGTAATTTATTGCTTATTTCTAGTGGTGTATGTTTGGACTCTTGCATGTATAAAGAAGACCTTAAACTTTTTTTGTGATGTGTCGTGGCCTGTTTCACTCTTCGGTGATGGTGGGGCCCGACTTGACTGGCAATTAGGCTAGACCTGCACATACGGCTCTCAAAGCATTTTAGTTTTTGATTGTGCTCGTAGGAATTAGGTCACACTTCACCATTAATTGAGACACATAATAGATCGCTCAATTTAGCTAAATTTAATAAATTATTACATGCTAATAGAACTTTTTTCTAGGTGTGATTTTTCATCGGCTTACATTCACTTAGATTAATTTTTAAATTTCTGTATAGCATCCCACATGAAGATTGTGATGATTCACTGTAAGTCTTCTAACTGAGCATACATCATCATTTTTCGTGCGTATGGGCTTTTCCTGAATTTCTCCCTCTTGTTTTGTCACATAAGTTTAAAAGAAAATTGGGACTTTACGGTAGACGTGTATTTATGCTCACTTAATATTTTAGTGATCTTTAATTAAAATTAGGACTGCTAAATATAGATGATTTCAAATTAGTCCATAAAATCAAGAATTTTTATGGGAGATCAACCCCGACCTTGAATGCTTTTATTTTTCTGAGTGAGTGAGAGACGACACTTAATGCTAGAGCCCCAAACTCGGATTTTCATTCAGACTACTGATTTTAAAAACGATTAGCTACTTCTCGGTGATGAATATGGGTAGTTGGTAAACGATCCGGATTTCCTTAGCAGAGTGGGTGGTTTAGAGGACACAACGTAAGGCTCTATCCTCAAGTAACACAAGTAGCCATTCTACGGTCCGTACTTACTCTCATACTGGCTTAAAGTAGGTGCAACTAGTCGTAAGAATTCAGGACACTCATTACGAAAATTTCCACCACCTGACAGCTCGCTAAATTCTTTCCAAGATTGTCTTACCATCAATTAATATTGAAAAGATAAAAGTCGAACTCTCATGGCTTCACTGTGTGAGTTGGTGAACCCGTGGTTTGATTTGTGTTTGCATCGGTATGCGTGAACCGATTTCGAAGATCAAAAGCCGCACATTTTATAAAAATTCTTTTGGCTATCCCGTGTAATCATCTCTCTCCTTTCTTGATTTAAACCTCATCATGGAACTTTTTCATAAAAATAATTCAGCTCTAACAAAAATGGCCGAACATTTATCTGAGAATCCATCAGAGCTATACTATGAAAATGAATTCGTATCGGTTAGATTCAAAATACCTCCTCCAACTTCCACAAGAGACTCTCAACTGTCAATAGATCCAACACCCTCTACAAATCCAATGACAACCCTTTGTATTCGGATCCGACAAAGCAACAACCGACTGAGATCTCCACATCTTTATACATCAGTCCACTCTACTCAGATCATCCTTCATATTCGGTAAATGTCAATCCATCATTCATGGGAGATTATAACCACATGATAGAACTCAACACTTCTTCACATCTTCCATCTTCCCCACCATTAAACATGAATGAACAACCATCATCTTAGATTGACCATGACAATCCCCTCTTCAGACATGATACTCATACAGAGGATTGGATTGACCACATAGAAACACATTATCCATGTATACTAACTCCACACTATCAAGGTCTGACTACTCATGATAAAAGGGTTGAACTCTACTCGGACCAACCCCATAGGCCTGGACAATATGAGCAGCCACCATCCATAATTATTGAGGAGATATTTTCTGAAAATGATGATCATATATTGGATATTTTAATAGACTCCTCTCCTAGCACGTATAGGAAAATGGAAGACGAAGTTATTGAATCTCGAATACAAAAACACACCCCGACTGCTCCCACAATTGGTCATGAAAAGATTTTGGAGGATATTTTAAGGATGAATAAGAAATTCGATAGATTTCGAGAATCTGTCGATTGATTAATTTCAATCTCTGGTAGGTCGAACATAAAAAAGAACGAGAAAATGATTGGATCTAAGATTGAAAATTTTGAGGAGGATATTCAGGAACCTAGGGACGATTCTGACAGTATCACTTATGCATATTATTCTCCTAGAAATGACTATGCCTCTGACTTTTACTCTGAACATCAGAACCCCTGCTTATCTGAGGAACACACCACATCACCACACCACACAGAAAATACCAAAAAATAAAATATTTGATAATCACAGAAAATTGAAAATCTCAAAAAATACATAAAAATTGAAACT
Source organism: Ottelia alismoides (assembly GCA_037367405.1). NCBI lineage: Eukaryota > Viridiplantae > Streptophyta > Magnoliopsida > Alismatales > Hydrocharitaceae > Ottelia > Ottelia alismoides. The sequence goes on from JAZKJV010005183.1 coordinate 1,380,209, forward strand.
GAAGAAGATCTGAGGAATTTGGATCGTGCTTTACAGGAAGCACTGGAGAAACAATTGATTTTTCATGTTCCCTTTATAAAGGCCAATGAATACTTCCCCGACTTAAAGGATTTGTAATGGAAAAATTAATGTTGAAAAAGTCAGGCAGTATACGGACAAAGACTGAAAGGCATATCTTGTCAATGGCCTCCTCCTTGGTGTTGAGGAGAAAAACCAAGAGCCGCATAGTGAAGCGGTTGCCCAGATTTGACTGTGGAATCAAAAACGCAATTTTCACCCATGCTCGGATTGATGATTCACCGATCAATATCCTCTCGACATTTGTATTTCACGAACTCAAACTCGGACCGATCAAGAAGATACGAGAGATTGTACAATTGGCGGACCGATCGATAAAACGACCGAGAAGAATCATTTATGTCATCATGACATTCCAAGGTGCTCCGCTCAAAGTAGAATTCACGATCATTGATATTGAGCATCAAGAAGAATTCACCCAGTCTCCAATTATTCTCGAAAAGCCATTCTTAGCATTGGCTAGGGCAATTATTAACTGTGAGACTCGGGAAATCAATTTCACAGCATTGGAAGCACTTCGATCTAACACAGTCTTTGATAAAACACGATTTTCTGAGGAAATTCACGAAGTCCCCAACAACCACAACCATGAAGCAGTAGAGGAGCCCTACCCTGCTACGACACCTGAGATAGCGGTTGTTGATGAGACTATTGATTTAGAGGATCTCCCTCCTACTCCATTACCAGTCACTCTCACCATGGAGAATCGAGTATATGAATCTTATGATCCAGAGACATATGCATGGTCGCACCCTGGAGCAACCTTCTCTGAATACCTTGACCAAATCATCCCAAATCGAGAGTGCATCAACATTCAAAAGACTAAGAACAAACACGCAGCCTGAACACCGACCTAGGAGAAAAATTCCAATGGCTATTCATCTGGATACTCAAGTGAACCAACACCTTCACGAAACAAGAAAAAGAAAGTCACCTTTGACCTTTCGGAAGAAGAATCAACTAATGATCCCTCATCAGGTCTGGGAAAGGTAATATACATGAGGTAAGTTTTTTCGGCATCTCTAAAGACATATCTTCGCAAGGATCCAAAATTCGACTCTCGTTGGACAACTCCCGTTCCTAACTACTATTCATCCAAAGCTGATGCTCCTGCCCTCATCAAGTACACTAGAATTATTTCTTATGAGCTGACTGAGACCGGTGCTTCTGAGTATTCATCGGAGGACAAACCACTTGATCCCAAGAAGTAACGAATTATGAAGAAACAACTAAAGAAACAAAAAGACATGGATATCTGGAGTGTGTCCACTTTCAAATATTATTCCTCTGAGGATAACTCTGATGATGGATATCTTTCATCTGATTCAAACACTTCATCCACTATCCATCGTGACTTTTTTGAGGATGACACTGATAATAGTTGGGAATCATATGCTTCATCTCTGTCTCGTTATTTCGATCTCCCAACGCAGGCTCACAAAAATATAAGCCAGAAACCACCTTAATCATCGGCTACCCACCCTCCCTCTCGACCACATTGGTCTCCCTGTACAACTTCTTCCTCTACTTAGGCCAAGGCCTAAGTATGGGGGGTACTGATGCCATTTGTATACACCATTTCCCTCATCACACTTTTCCTCCACACTCGCTCCATTTCCACCCTTCTCCTATACTTAGGCTAACCATACCCTAAGTATAGGAGGAACCGACGCCCACCTGTATATACTCTCTTCATCCACGTATCCCAGTCGCTTCATTTTTTCACTCTTATTCTATACTTAGACTGTTCACAGTCCAAGTATAGGGGGCGAACCTTTATATCTTGTTCTTTTTCTTTTCCTTTTTACTCTCTTACGCTAAGCCCGAGCTATGTCTTCTTTATGCTTCTTGTTCTCTGAGGACACAACACTCGCTAAGTATAGGGGTGTATATATATATATATATACTGTCTATATATTTTACCCATATCTCGTACTTTCGTGTATGTTTATATATATTTACGGGGTGGGTAAATAACTTAAAAAAACAACAACAAAAAAAAAGGTTTTGCTACTAACACTAACTGTGTCCAACCCAAATTTTTTGAAAAAAGGGGCTTCTTATTCATTTTTGCATTATAAAAACCAAAAAAACCCTTGCATAAAAAATCAAACAAAATCACAAAAAATTGTGTCTGCATTTCACACACCAACACTTCATCCAGTATTTCATGCATTTGCATCTATGAAAAGTCCTTGGGTTCTGAACCAAGTTATGAGCAAAAACCGAGAGGGATCTGGATTTGACCTTAAGCCACCTAATTTTCTGAGGAACTTCATCGAGAAATAAGATTTTTAGAAGCTTCAGGTCTTTGACTTGATTCTTTAAGTTCCACATGACAATGTGCAGCGTTTAACTCTTAGTATCTAACCTGGTCTCTTCATTATGGGTACAACTCTAGAATAGGGAATTAATTTGTACTCTTGCATTTTGCACTTAGCTCAACTCAAACGGGATGTTGGAAGACCGTGTGAGTTTCTTTTCTGGTAGCGTGAAAATCTAAATACCGGAGTAGGGGTTAAAATAAAGCTTCGGAAAAGGGATGGACGGTTGGGCACAATTTTTTCTAAGACCCCAAAAAATGTAGGGAAACAAAAAGATTCTATAGCCATATGGGCACAACAAGATCCACGCAGAACCACCAAAAATTTCATATATAAAGAAGCATTCTACTAAATAAATATCTGACCAAAAAGGTCCAAGCTTCAATGAAAACCTGTAGATCTTGGTGGAGACTTGGCTACATTGGCCATCTTCCCAAGGAGAGGTGACTACACTGGCCACCCTCTAGCTCTTTTCCCCTTCTTCTAACTTCTCCCCCCCCCCCCCCCCAATTCAATTTTGAACACAGTGCGACAGGCCTTAGAAGGAAATACCTGACCCCTTGAGGACGAGTTACTGGAGAGGAGATGACCATGGTAGTCCGACATTCTGTATGGGAAAAGCTAAAACCTTTCACATACCTGAGTCGATTGTTCACTGTTCATAGGGTATACTTTAGGAATAGGATTGATCTAAGATGACTTCAGAGCCGAAACTGTAACAATGATGTGTAGAACTTAAAGGCTGTTGATTTTAAAAATCTAAGTCTCACAAAAGTTCCACCACACTAATAATCCAAAGGTTGAGTGTAGTTTCACTGTCACCATCAGCTCATGGTCTTAGTATGGAACCCAATCTCATTTCACCTCATGGCTTTCTTTTTGATGCTCAGCGACGAGCATGGTTTAAGTATAGAGGGATGATGAATCTTAGATTCATCACTCTAAATATCGTTAATTAAGCACATATCCCTCAAAATCAACAACATTTCTGCATCTATTCTGCATAATTAGCATTCAAGCATATTTTCATAAGAATTGCATTTTAGCACAAATTCTGCACAAAATAAGAAGCCAAAAATCACAGCCAAAATTGACCTGTAAATAGCCTAAATTCACCAATTTTTCACTCATTCTTGCTAACTCCGAATGACCCAAAACCACTTCCACTGTGTACATATCACTAACAAGAATAAATGAAAAATACAAAAAAATAAATAACCCAAATAAGTGGACCAAAAACCCAATCCCTAGTTTCCGGATTTCTAAACTAAAAACCTCATATCTTCCTCATCCAGTGTCCTTTTTTATCCTACACACTTTTGAACTAATATACATTCAAATACCTTCAAGATAAGACCAAGTTCAAGTGAATCAGAGCTTGTATGTGAAAGTTGGGTTTTGGGCCTCTTTTGTACATTTTGTATTTTAGCGGCTTTATGACCTATTATATTGTGTACATATTTAACCTATTTTAATTCATTTCTTTTTCATTTTTCTTCTTTGATGAAAGTTTTATAAAAGTGCGCAAAAATACAAATCTAAATTGAGACTGAAATCAAAGAAACAAATTGAGTCCAAGTCTTCACTAACCGACTGTACAAAATTGGTCTTCTTCATGTTTTATTTTATTTCTTATTTTTTAATTAATAATAATCCTAAAAAATATATTAATGTGTCAATATTTATTTCTGATTTTATTATGTTTTTTTTGGATTTTTATCTAGTTTTAAAATTACAAAAAAATTATAAAACCCAAAAATCGAGGTATTTTATGTGCATGGTATACCCCAAAAATATCACTTTGTGCATTTGATCGGATTTGGTCTTGATGTCTTCATAAATGCAGATCTCATCGAGACGAGAAATTTTCGTGAACAAACTTCTTCGATCCGAGTTCGTCTACTATTTCTTTTGCATTTTACAAAGTATTTATCCTTCGATTTTTGTGGTGTTGACACGTGGCAGCTCCTGTTGCCACCACGTGTCAGTCATTTTTGGCATTATTTTTATTCATTTTTTATAAAAAAAATAATAAAAAATAAAAAGGCTGCGCATGTGCAAGGCATGTGCCGCCCAGGCACGCCACAAGAACATGTCGCGTCTCCACTCTCCCCTTTGCGCCCTCAGCCCGCCACATGTCATCGCTGGGGCCGTCCGATCTCGACCAATAGGACGGCCCAGCATCATCGTCCCTTGAAGCAACTTTCCCAAATCGGGCCTCCCATGATTTCACCGCCGCCCATCAATTTCGGCCATCACCGATCCTCTCTAATCTCCAGTCCGATCAATCAAAGATTCGATCTCCGATTGAGTCCCCTCGCCTCCTCGATCAAATCTCTGTCGAATCAATTCACCCTAACTATTTCCTCTTCCGTCTGACCACCTCTCCGTCCCTATAAATGCAGCGCCTCCACCAACGTTCGCCAGCATCCGCCGATTGCACACGATAAGGTCCCCGGTAATGATAGCCCGAAGCCACGCTCATCTCCAGTGAGATGCGAGCTTCAAGCTTGTCGCAGCCCCACGACCGAGATCCCCTCATTTGTTTCTGCTTTGCTCCGGTTCCAATGCCGTAGAGCCTACGACGACCTCCATCAACAATGTATCTTCTGCAATGCTTCATCAACCTTCGACTTCTTCTCCGCCAATGCCGCGACATCGCCTCCGACGCTCAACTCCATACAAAATACTCTAAATCTTATAAAAATCTTGTAAAATTGTAGAGAACTCCAAAAATAGTGATTTTACTTCTTAATTGTAGATAACTTCTTCTAATTTCCAGGAACAATAATTGCAGAAACTTTTGATTTCATTTTATATTTTTAAATTGCAAAATATTTCTATTTATTCATTGTTTGCTTCATTCTCTGTTTTTCTTTATTTTATATATTCTAAAAAAATCTAAAAAACTCTGGAAAATTAAAAAATAGTAACAAAATAATCAAAACATAAAAATATTTTATTTCAATATTTTTGATCATTTTTGTCATAATCAAAAAATCCAAAAAATAGTGATTCTCTATTTTTGTATATAGCTTATTTGAAAAATATTTTCTTCAAAATTAAAATTTTACAGAATAAAAACCATTAAAAAATAAAAAAATTAGAAAATGTAAAAATATAAAAATTTTACAAAAACCTAGATAATGTGCATTTGAATTTCCTTTCTCTTTTATTTCATTTTTCAATTATTAGATAACCCTCGCGAATTGTAGCCTCCCTGAGTTCGATCTTGGTTCTATACAGTTAAAATAAATAGCAAAATTTTCTTGCTACTTCTTTGTAATTAATAAAAATTTTTTGTTGAGGTATATTTGGGTTGCAATGACACATTTTTTTATTTCATTTAAATAACCAAAACCCACTGAAAATCCCTTTGATTGTATATTTGTATAATGGGTGATAGTGTCCATTTGAATTTCCACTTGAACTATCCAAATATTTTTTGGTTCAGGAATATTTGGGTTGCAATGACGCACTTGTTTATTTCATATAAATAATTAAAGCCCACCGAAAATCCCTTTGATTGTATATGTATATAATGTGTGATAGTTTGCATTTGAATTTCCACTTGAGCTATCCACTTGGGGCTTCATCTATATCTATATCAATTGATGTATCTTGGGTGATAACCACTTGAGCTATCCAAATATCGAGCCCATGATGAACCATATAGCTTATCAATCTAAACTTTTCATATCAATTTACAACTCTTGAGAGCATGATTTAATCTAATGAACCAATATTTAATACAAGTAAATATTGTTTATCTTATATTTAAGTAGAGAACTAAATTCTATAATTTTCATCATTATAGGAATAGAATAATCATGTTATACAATCTATTATGATCAAATAAAATTTGAGTATTTTTAGTACTCGTGCATCCTTTGTATTGGGAGACTTGGACTACCCAAGTATATGTTCTCATATTTGTTTGTATCCTTTCATGGTTCTGTAGAAGATTTCTCAGTTGACTATAAGACGATAACATCCATTATATATCTTCCAAAAGTGTGTATGGATATTATCAAATTATTATCACCTTGTGATAGTCTATGGTAGGGATCATACTATCTCTATCTAGTCTAGATAACTCTTTATCCTAAGTAGTCTGACGATTCCAAAAATCTGTTCCTTTGTACAGGACCTACATCAATAGTTTCAGGTAGATATCATTCTATAAAGAAGATTGTCATCTCTTCTCATACTAGAGATCTCTTTGGATAATATTATACGAGGATAGTTGTACACTCTATATAACTCCTTAGATCACTAATTACACATTAGCTTATTATGATCTAATACTTTGGATCATCAGTTGTGTACTACCTACCGTGGTTATAGTACATATCCCTATTTGTATAGAGGGACTTGATCAATAATGCAAAAATAAATACATTTTAATTTAGATATAGAATGATATAAGTGCCATAACTATTATAAAAAATTAACCCACCCAAGGCTTGCATGTCTAACATCTAGCACTTATTGGATAGCCTCTTCACAGTATTCTAGGTCATTAGTGTCCATCGTAAGAACAAAAATCATGTGCAGTGTCATGTTGTTGAGCAGGGAAATCCTGGGTTTTAATTATTGAGAATTTATTTTCACTGTCGTTGCAACCTTAAAAATCCCTCAACAAAAATTAATGTATTTTATTCATTGCTCATGCAATAAAGAAGAAAAATAATGTAAGCACAAGAACTATGAGTGTTATATATTTAATTGTACAACGTACTGCACCGAACTCAGGGAGGCTACAAAAATCCTGAGGGTTACTAAATCAATGAAGGATTTAGTGAAATAAAGCAGGATATTCTATGAACACAATGCTTGGTTTTTGTTTTTTTGTATTTTTATGGAATTTTAACCTATAATTTTATTAGGCTTTGTGAAATTTATTTTTTATGACTTTTAATTTTGCAAAAGATTTTAATTTTACAAAAGAATAGAAAAAATAAAAATTAATAAAATAATTCAATAAGAATGAGAGAGGAAGATAACTTTTTGGATTTTTATAAAGTGGTAAAATACATAGAAAATTGAAACAAATTTATTTTTGAGTTTCTGACGATTTTTTTATGTTTTTTATTATTTTTTCAGAGATTTCTATTTTCAAGGCTTCTAAATAAATCAAAAATAGAAAACAAAGAGAATAGAACACAAAGGGAATGCTTTTGGATTTTTAAAATAGCAAATAAGATTAAAAAATACATGAAGTATACACACAAAAAAGAGAAATTATTGCATTTTCCAGAAAGGTATTTTGAGATTTTTTGGATTTTTATATGAATTTATATGAATTTTTGTACTTTTGAGTGTTTACGATTTTTTTGGTCTTTATAAGGAATAAAAATTCCAAAATTGCATAGAAATTAAAGTAAATAAAAATAACACAATCAAGAAATTTATAAGAATTTTTTCAAAAGTTTTTTTCTAAATTATTTATAAAAGTAAATAGGGAATGTTTATGGAGTTTTTGAATTTGTAAAATGATAAAAATAATAACAATGCAAAATAAAAATTTTGGATGAATGATATGCTTAGTAGAAGCCTAACATTTTTTTTGTGTAATTTGTAAAGGTGTTTTGTTATTTTTTATTTTTTTAACATTTAAATTAATATGGAGACTCGCATGGGTATGGGCACAATTATTTAAAGTTTTTAGACTAAACAATAACACATAACTGAAGGTGAGGGGTATTTGTGCAAAATTTCCAAAAAAATGCATGCGGCTACATGTGCACCCTCTGGAATGTACCAATATGAGAATAAAATACCTACACAGTCAAAATAGTAAAATAAAAATGCATACATTTTATTGCAAATAACCCAAATATCATGTACAATACATGCCTTGAAGTTTAAACTAGACTATGAAGAAAATAGAATAAAAAGCTGGGATTAAAATGCATATGTTCCAATAAATACATGCGGACATGTGTCCTTATATGGTGTATTTGAAAAATAAAATAAATGCATGAGTTTGGGTGCATATATACCCCTTAAATATGTAGCGCTTTGAAAGGACGTGATGCTAAGCAGCTCTGACCCAACCGTTGAAGTTGACGCATGCGTGAATGGCAAGGCTATGTTGTGGAGATCTGATCAACAACGTGGAATTGGGAAAGATTGAAATATCAAGATCGAATATGGAATGAGAGTTCTGATCGAAGGGCCACGACGTGATTTGGATGAACTGTGAAGCTGGTCGTCGATGATGAATTTTGATGGGCAAATACTCCCTCATTGTCCACTCGAATAGACTCCTCAAGACTTTAAATCACTGTTGGGACTCTTTTCTAGCAATCCGTTGGAATGATGGGGCTCGAAGAACATTAAGCATGAGATCTAGGGGTTAGAATATGATCAGCTCTAGATGGACCCCCACATTTTTCTTCTTTGCTCCGACACGCATTCTTAGACCTGTAATGTAAAGCTTATGCTTAGAGGAAGTATCCGGCCAAGTGGTTAGGTAAAAGCACGGGCAATGGTGACTGAGTGGGGGTCTTCGGCAATGTATGGTCAAAAGGTAGCCAGATGTTCAAACCTAGGAAGATCTGAAGGAGGCAGACAATGCATTAGGAGAAGAAAGGCTATGCGAGGATGATGATCGAGTCAGAGTGACTTAAGTGAACAGAACACCTCTAATCATGAAGATCAGAGAAGAATGAAAGTGAATAGACTTAGCTTAATATATGAATTAAAACTTGAAATTTAAATTACAGAATCAAAGATAATCTTTCTAAGGTTACCAATGGTGGAAAGTGCAGTGGTAATCATCCTTGAACCGCTGGGCGAGGCAAAGAGTAAAAACATGGAGGTGGAGGTCTCCGGCCACGTAATGGATCTTGAATTTCAGGCCCTCTCGTGCACTCCCAGTTGTGGATATGGAAGCATTATCACTGCCCCGTCTGAAGGAACTAACTTTGGGCATAGAAGAGTAAGAAAAACGGATCTCCTCATACGACGGAGGAACAAGTGGTAGAAATAGACAAATGACTCCGGAAAGTTTTGATTTTGAAATTTTGATCTGATCGAGGCGTGATTGACAAAGCGAATGGGCAGGTGAAGGAAAATAATGAATGAGCTAGAAATTTACGAAGAAATTGGGTGGCGTTAGGGATCAGAGGCGAGTGGAAAATTAGGCAAAGGAAGGGGAATGAGCGAGGTTAGTAGGAATGGTAGGCTGACCATACAGTTGACCCTTGTCAACAAACCCGTATCAACCAATCAGGAGGCTAGCCGAATAAGATAGAATAGACAAAATGACAAAAATTCAACAAATTTATTAAATATATGAATTAAAAACAAAAAAATAATTGAAATAATAAAAAATGTAAATAAAAAATGTCAAGGACAAAATAAAGTTAATTATGATGATTTTAAATTAATTAAATAAGGTATATACAAGGGATAAAATAAATAAAATGTATCACTCATAGGAATGTATACCTATATATACAAGATTTTGATTTTTAGTTAATTAGATATACAAATATATACATAATTTAATATTTTATTAATTTACAATATTTTACAAGGGTTTTAATGGTACATTTTTTAGATTTTTAGGAATTAATTTACTAGGTTTTATAAATATGTATGTGTCTAGTATATACATAGTAATACCTATACAATATATACATGATTTTTATTTATTGTTGATTTTTATTTTGTGATTTGTATTTGTATTTTATATAAGTCAAATCTAATATTTTCAATTCATTAGAAGTACAATATTTGAAAATATGCACAAGAAATAATTAAATAACTAAATAAAATATAGAGTATACATAGGCATAATATACAATAGTGCCCCAATTAACCACATTTCACATCTTAACTCTGATCTTTATAAAATAGCCTCAATTTGAAACATTATTTAATTTGGAGGACAATGAAAGTGAGTCTGATGAATTTGGAGTCTTTGTAGAGAAGATAATGATCTTGCAAGTTGAGCTTTATAGCTTTTTGAGAGTGTTGCAATTTATACAATATATGTGTATTTTCATTGTAATAATTTTTGTTATTTACAATGGTTTTTGTGCATAATTTTCACGAAGAAATCATTTTTGTTTAAAAAGAATTTGGTGATAATTAAAATAAATAATAGAATGTGTATTATAGACAGTTGCGGTAAATAATTTTTGGTATTTTTAGGCCTTATCTCCCCCTACTTTATTCATTATCGATATGGCCAATTCTTGACCTTATCTTAGGGTTTGAGTTAGCATGCTTCTATTACATACATACAGTTTTTATTTTCTTTATTTTTCCTTTATTTCTTTCTTTCTTTATTTTAGATTAAAATAGTAATAAATATACAATATTTGCAAAACAATTAGGGTTAATAAAAGAATGATTTTATTAGTATTTACAAGTGTTTTGTAAGGGAACATAAGCTAAAATAAATAAGTAAAGATGATGAAATGCATATTCATCATCCCCATATGATTTACCGTTACTAGTCCTTTAACAAACACTTATTTGAAGAATAAGTGACTAAAAGAAAGAAGAATAAAGGAAAAATAAAGAACTTAGAACAATATTGAGTATTAAACTTATCTTCATAAAATCAAGGTATGGAGCTCGGTCATACCTTTGGATTATTTGTTTGGCAGAACATTAGTGGAAAATGTACTTGACACTCAACGGCCTTTAGAAACCACCTAACTCATGCTCAAGTCTCCTCAATAGCCATGTCAAAATATATCAAGTCATACATAGGTCTTTATGACTATGAATCTTTCTTGTATAGTATAAGTGTTATACAACTCTACTCGGCTAAAGCGGTAAAAGTCAGTCTTCTCCAACATGGTGACCGCCAATCCAATAACCCTTTCCTCGAGAAGCGAGGTATTCCCTTCTAAGCTCAAATGCAACCTGCTCAAGAAGTGGAGATGGAGAGAAGAATGGATGGTATCTAATGTAGCTACCTATCCTTGGAAGCATGACCAGTGTAGCCAAGTCATCCCGTTGTAGGCACGTAAATATCTTACTTGGAATCTCAAGCTTGCTTATTCGACTATACTAATGTACATGCTCCGACATGTATTTTATTTTTAATCATGCATGTCCACTTTTTTGGAGTTTTTGATTTCTCACATTTTTTAATATATATGTGGCACAACATGTACTTAAGGAATTTTTCTTCTTGATCCAGTAGACTATCCCTCTTTTCAAGATTTATTGCAACCCAGAACATTATTTCTTTAGACCTAATTACTACTGGATCGGGTTTGGATACAATGTCCACAAATGTGTGACTTCAGATGTTTTCATTATATAATGTCTCATGCTAGTAAATCCAGCCCTCTACCACTTCAATTAAGGTGAGCAAGGTGTAAGTATAGATGTGCAAAATAGGTTAGTATTGACAAGAATCATGAGTGTGCTCTGAAGTACTCTACATAGACAGTTAAGCCGACACCGAACTAAGTCTTGTGGTTCCCAAAAATTAAGTATATAGACCTGAAGATCCTCAATTCTATTTCCTATAAGGTTCCTCTGAAATTAAGTGAATCAAGGTCAACCAAGCTTTATTCTTCGACTTTATTAAAAAGTAGTTTAAGTGTCTATATTATTTGAAAAATGCACATATAAATGCAAGAAATATATACAAAAAAATAAAAGAAAAACAAAATAAAAGAACAATCATTTGAAATAGTTTTCCAAAGAATTTTCGCAACTTTTTAGTTATTTTAAACACATTCTTTAAAAGAAAGAAAAAGTGTTAGTGAACTAAATATATGCAAGTATACACACAAGGGTTACATAAATTTTATACAATTTTTTATAAGAAGAATTTATGTAGAAGTTTTAGATGCAAGCTTTATAAAAGGATTTTATATAATATAAATATTTTTTACACAAGGATAAGTAATTAAGGTTTTTATAGACGCATGGATTTTATGAATATATACATCCCATAATTTATATCCTATGTGACAAAATAATTTTACAAAATTTTTACAAACCTTTTCAAAATATTTTACAAAAGATTTTATAAATAATTTCCAAAATATTTTGATAAGGTATTTCAAAAAAAATTACAAATTTTTTACAAACTATTTTACAGACATTTTTATAAATCATTTTACAATTAATTTTACAAAACGTTTTTTGCAAACATTTTGCTTTCAACAATTTTACAAACATTTTGTACAATATTCCTAGTTTTGATACAGAAAATATTTTTACAAATAGTTTACAAACAAAATGTTTTTACAAATAGTTCTGCAAAGATTTCTACAAATACAGTTTTACAAAAAAAATTGTTATTTTTCAAAAGATTTTTTGCATATAATTTTTTAAAAACTATAAGAATAAGTATAGCCGTATTACTAATAAAAGTATGAGTTATGGCAAAAGTATATATACAATATATACAACACCCCCTATACTTAACTCGAACTGTGTCCTCATAGTGACCAAAGAGCTACAAAGGAAGACATAACTCATGCTAAATATAGAAAAATGAAAAAAACCCTACACAAAAATGATTCAAGGAATAGATGAAAAGAATAGAAGTCAGTGATCCCCTCTATACATATGATCAAATAGTCCTAAGTATAGAAGATTGTACAAGAAGATTGAGGAAAAGAATGAAAAACTCAACGACTCAGCTCGTCCTCCCCTATACTTTGAATAAATTATCCACAAGTACATAAAAAATTATCAATAAGCTGAAGTACAAGCAAGAGATCAGAAGTAAAATAAAATAGAAACATGACAAAGATAGATGAGAAACATCACTCCCTCTATACTTAGGGTAAAGGATCCCTAAGTATAAGAAACAACATGAGTGATGGAACATAATGAAAATGGAAAAAATCAAGTCATTCACCACCCGATACTTAGGATAGAGTACATCCTAAGTATAGCATATACACAGAAAAGATGTGAACGATAGAAACATAAGAAGAAAGAATAAAACAAAAGGAAATATACAAGAGTCAATCAGCTCATGTATCATACATAGAGGATGTCATAATGTCATGGAATGATACCACAGATATGGAATCAACTACATATCGGAATGTATCATGATCTAGATATGGCTTCAACAGTTTTCTTTTCACAACAAATGGTTGTGTATCAGATGACAACCCAGATATGACAATACTACCAATGTCACACACGACTCTCACAATGAATGGTCCTAACCATTTGCTATTTAATTTGCCGGTAAACAACTTCAATTTAGCATCAAACAACCAAATATTCTAATCAGGGGAGAAAGGCTTTCTTCTAATATGTCTACCATGCCAACGCTTGACTTTTTCATTATGTATGAGTGAGTTGTCGTATGCAAAATCTCATAATTCCAACAATCTATTCAGATCCAACTTTCTACTTTGTCCAGCTTTTTTATTATCCAAATTGCATACACAGAGTACTCATAATGATTTATGAATTAATTCAACTGGCAGGCGGCAAGGCTTTCCATACACCAATCTATAGGGAGACATACCTAATGGAGACTTGTACACCATCCGATAAGCCCATAGAACTGAGTTAAGCATCTGGGACCAGTTATTCCTATATGGACGTATAAGTTTTGCAATATCATCTTTATCTCCCTATTTGAAATCTCAGCCAAGCCTTTAGTCTGTGGGTGGTAAGGAGACGCTACTCTCTACTCAATGTCGTACTCATTTACAAGCTTCTTAACTTCTCTGTTAATAAAATGGCTTCTCCTATTTGAAATGAGTATCTAGAGAATCTCAAAACGTTGAAATAATATGATACTTGAAAAAGGAACACATTGTACGACTATTAGCGGTTTCGGTAGGGATAGCCTCCACCCAATGCCTAACATAATCCACGGCAAGTAGAATGTACTAAAATCCTTCATTAACAAGGAATTGACCCATGTAGTCTATACCCAAGCCTCAAAGACATTTGAAACATGTATATATATATATATATATATATATATATATATATATATATATATATATATATGTCAAGGGCATTGTTTCTTTGGAACCAACGGTTCCTCCCATTTTCTGACAATCAGTACAACCTCGAACATACTTTGTAGCATCCTTAAAAAAGTTGGCCACCATAGGACACTCTGTAAAACCTTTGCTACTGTGCACTTCCTCAAATGATTCCCACCAAACTCTAATTTGTGACAATGCTCAAGTACACTGGTGTATTCCTCTTAAGGAATGCACCTTCTCCAGATACAATCCATACCCTCAAAAAACAAGTACAAATCCTTCTCACTTATAAAAATGTATCTCTGACAGGAATTTGTCTACCTTGTGCTTAGGCCAATCTTGTGGAACTTTCTTAGAGGCAAGATAGTTTGCAATATCAACATACCATGGGAGTGAGTCCACAAACAAAATGGTCTCGTCTGGAAAGGTCTCTCTGCTCAAAAGTATCTACATCTATTATCCAGGAAAGGTGATCTGCGACGACATTCTTTACTCCAGGTTTATCTAGAATCTCTAAATCAAACTCTTGGAGAAGAAGGATCCATATGATAAGACATGGTTTGGCATCCTTCTTTTCCTGTATGTATCGTATGGCACTGTGATCCGTGTATACAATTCTATGTGAATCGAGGATGTAAGATCTAAAATTCTCTAATGTAAACACCATTTCCAACATCTCCTTCTCCGTGATTGTGCAATTACACAGTGCCTCATCTAGAGTCTTGATATCATATTGTATAGCAAATGATATCTCATCCTTTCTCTACCCTAAAACAACTCCAACTGTAAAATCTGACGCGTCTGTGGAGATCTTTAAGGGGAGAGACCAATCAGATGGTTGTAGTGCACGAGCACAAGTAACCATGTCTTTCATCTGATTGAATGCAAGGAGGACTTCCTCATTAACAACAAACTCTCTCTCCTTACATAGAAACTCAGTCAAAGATCTGGTGATTTTGCTGAAGTCCTTAATGAATCGCCTACAAAATCCAACATGTCCTAGAAATGACCTCAGCTGCTTCAAATTCTTCAGTGGCTCAAGCTTGGATATCACATCAATCTTTGTTTGGTCAACCTCCATACCATGTTTAATGAAGACATGGCCCAATACAATCTCATTAGTCATCATAAAGTGACTCTTCTCCAACCAGAGAACTACATTTTCCTCACAACAACGTTGTAGTACTCAGTCTAAATGAGCTAGACATGTACGAAAGCTCTCCGTGTAGACCAAGAAATCATCCATGAAGACCTTTATAAAACTACCTACCATGTCAGCAAACAACATACACGTTTAGAATGTATCAAGGCATTACACAATCCAAAAGTCATTCGTCTAAAGGTGTAGGCACCAAATGAACAAGTAAAAGTAGTTTTCTCCTAATCCTTAAGAGCGATAGCAACCAAGTTATACCCTACTACCCATCCAAGAAATAAAAGAACTTTTTCCCTACCAACCTCTCAATAATCAGATCAATAAAGGATAGTGAAAAGTAATCCTTCTTGATAGTTGAATTTAGACATTGGTAATCTACACAGAAATGCCATAAAATAGGTACATAGGTCAGAATCTCCTCAACATGATCATTCTTTATGATAGTAATCTTAGATTTCTTCACGACCACATGTAAAGGACTAACCACTTGGAATCCGATATGGTATATATAAAGCAAGCATCACACCATTTTCTGATATCTTTCATGACAACATCAAGGAGGTTTGGATTGAGACAGTGCTGACAGTCATGGGAGGGTTTGTTGTCATCCTCCAAGTAGATATGATGCGAGCACAAAGATGTACTAATCCCACGGAGATCCAAAATATTCCATCCAATATCCTTGTGGTTTCTCTCAAGAACCTCTAGCACAAAAAATTATTGTACTCTGGCCAATTTTTAACTGAGGATGACCGGAAACATTTGGGGGGAATGTAAAGAATGCAAACTTCAATGTTGAGGTAAAGCCTTAAGCTCTAGTTGGGTTTGAATCGGCTCTATGACAACCTCTGCAACTGCAGTGGTAGAAGGTATCTGATCTCTACTATGACTGTCAACCATGGCTACTATGGGCTCAACAAGTAAAATCTCATAAAAATATGCAAAATTATCGCTGCTTGGAAAGGAATGGCTCATCAGGCTAGTCAAAATCCTCAAAAAAATATCAGAAATCTCAATAGGAGGCATCTCATAAGCAATCTCAGAAAAGGAATATGTCTCATGAATCTCATAATGTACCTACAATATCCCAGACTAATCCTCGGAAATCATCTCAAACTATCCATCAGTAAACAACTCAGTAGGATCAACAAGGGAACTCATGTCAATTGTGCTTTCTAGGGATTCCTTTTGAGAAAGGAATGCCTGGGTGTCTAAAAAATCTATGAAAAGATCTATCTCTTTAAACTCAACAAGAAATTCATAGTCCTCATCACATGGTGTAACTGGCTCTCTCTCATTTGCTTCTACCAGTGGCGGTGATGGCCTAGGATTAGGGATTATCTCAATTTTCACCTTATCATTATGGGAGTGAAATATGATCTCTCCAGTACCACAATCAACTACCACTTCGGTAGTTCGAAGGAACAATCAATCTAGTATGGTCGGGGTATAGAGTAACAATGCAGAGGTGTCCATATCCATGACAACAAAATAAACTGACAATCTCATTCTTTGAACCGTTACAATAACATCCTCTAATATGCCTTTGGCCGCTTAATAGAATATATAATCAAACTAAATCATCATCCTGGTGGATCTAAGAGGCTCCAACCCAACTCTATCAAGAAGAGTACAATCAAACTCTAAAGCACAAATGTGGCAACGAATGTTAGGTGCTCCCTTATTTCTCTTTTTGGGTGGGAGGTTGCTAATTGCATGAACTATGGCCATGGTAAAGATCTGCTTCTCTATCTTCTTTCATTTGTTTTACTTTGGTTGTCACTTTTGAGTACATGATTGTTTCTTTCCTTTATTCATTCCAAGCATGTACTCCATGGCCTTAAGGAGTGGCATCTCTAAATAGATGTTTTATAAGATCTCCACCTCTCTAGAAGCGGATAGAGATGTTTTTAATTTTTGATTATTTTTCGTTTTACTCAAAGTTTAAGGAACTACTCAGAATCATAAGAAACATTCAACTACTCATTTCTCCTGTTCAAAATAGGGTCATCATATACATTTGGACAACCAAAATCAGTCTGTACAATGTTATTCAAAGCAGGGGTAAAAGAAATAAACTCGAAAATAGGAAGGGTGGTTGTTGTTGGTATTGAAGGAGATTTTATGACGGGTGTGTGCTCCTTCTGTGCTGACTGCGAACTACATCTCTCTTTATTATCCTTTCGGTCTTTTTTGAATGAAGAAGGTGAAGGTCGTATGGCGAAGACTAATATGGTCAAACTCCATGCTTGGGATTTGCAACACTGGATCTATGTACAGCTTGTGAAGAAGATGATGATGTGGAAGGTGAGGCTCTCTTAGTGGCTCGATCTCCCGATCCTAATGGTTGTGATGGAAGTTGAAATCTCCTACCTCTCTTGAGATGAATTGTATCACATAAACATGTAAAATCACGGGCCATACCAATTTGGGGTGTAGATGGATCATGGTATACCTACTCCATTATATTTGAAGTAGTTGGGATTGGCTTAAACCTATGTTGGAATCAATGTCTTCGTGGTAGTTAGGTCATCGATCCTTTGAGTCAGATCATTCATGTTCTTCATTAACAGGGCAAGCTGATCAAGTGTGGGATTCACCAAAGGTGCATGTCAATGCTCAATGATAAGTTGTCATTGAGACTGGTAGTGAGGAGGTTGTTGGTATCCATGCTGGGATTGGTAATGAGGAGGAGGAGGGTGTGAAAACTGACCATACGATGCAGATTGTTGCTAGCAGTAAGGTTGGTAATAAGTATAGATTGCATCTGCTGCCACCAATGTCTCCAATTTCGGAAGTGTGGTGGAGACTAATAGTGAGGCTGGAACTACTAGTGTTGGTACTACTGTTGTCTAACTCCCTGAAACTGGTGGGTGAGTCTCTGACCTAGCTGAGAACTCAACAGACCTTTCTCTGACATACAGGGTTGGTTGTGCTCTTGCTCAAACCAAATATCGTTCACCTCCTAAATGAGTGGTGGAGATGGAGACTGTTGCTCAGGAATATTTAAAAATTTCTGTTGGTATGGTACGACTGGTGTGAGTGTTGTTGGACCTGTCCAGGGGTCTACACATAGTAGATGTGTTGAACGGTAGATGGTTCCCTAGTACCCTACTATGCTGAAGTGGAAAGTAGTCCTATCTTGAGTAGAGGTATCGTTTCTTGCACTCACACTCTGGCACACACTGATCATACTCACAAGAAACTCTAGACGCTTGGTTATCTCATATATCTTATCCAGGTTCTTTATCCTATGTTCGATCACTTGAAGCTTCTCAAGCTCCTTGATCATTTCTTGATTATGTACACTTTGGATAGGTGATTGCCTATGATGGTTACATCTACATTGTCCACCCTATCCACATCATGCGATGATGTCATTTTGACAGCCTTGTGGGATATTGAAAGAGAGGTGACAGGATGCTTCTAAAAAGCACGTGAAGAAGAAAGAGTTGTAAAGCTCTCCACCATCTCCTCAAAAATGTGATAGAGGACATCCTCGTCCTTGTTGAAATGTGACCCCCACAATCGGCATCTACCCATGAATCTACGTTTCATCATCTTTATTGATTTATTTTAGCTTAAAATCCCTTATAAAATACATGTAAATATCAATAAATTCATTCTTTTACTAACATTGATTCTTATGTAAATATTATATATTTATCACTCTTTTAATGTAAAATAAATAAATAAATAAAGGATAATAAAGAAAATAAAGGATTGTATATATGAAATACATACAGGTTGATGCAGACCCCGAGAGAAGGTCAAGACTTGACTTGATCGAAAAAGAATAAAGTATTGGGAGATAAGGCTAAATTACCAGAAAATCCAGAAAATTAATTTGTCACCTATATAATCATAAAATGTAAAATATTTTCTATATTACACATTTGTTCATTATTTTTTTCATTACAAAATTCTTCGTTAATAACAATTATTTCTTCTTGGAAATTTATTAATAAAATTCTTTTGTAAATAATAAAAATAATTGCAATTAAATATGTGCATGTTATGTAAATAACAACACTCTCCAAAAGCCAGAAAGCTCAACTGTCAAAATCGATATCTACTCCACCCAAACTCCAAATTCATCAAACTCGTTATCATTGTATCTAAAGTAAATTATCTTTAAAAATGGAGGTAATTTGATAAAATTCAGAGTTATGGTGTGAAATGAGGCCAATTGGGGTATTATTGTATATTATACTTATATACACTATGTATATCAATAAATTAATTGTTTCCTTGTTCAAAATTGTGAATATTGTATTTTTACTTAATTGTGAATATAGTATTTAAGTTATATAAAATAAAAATAATAATTACAAAATAAAAACTCAACAAATAAAATCATGTATATATTGTATATGTATTCCCATGTATATATTATACATATACTTACTTAGTGAAGCTAATAAATTAATTTCTAAATTCAAATAAAATATTCATTAAAAACACTGTAAAATATTATAAATAAATAAAATATTAAATTATGTATATTATTTTATAAATAAATAATTAAAATGTCAAAGTCTTGTATATATAAGAATACATACCTATAAATTTCCCCTTATATTTATTTTCACCCTTGTATATACATTATTTAATTAAATAAAAATGACTAAAATTAACTAAACTTTAATACTAATATTTTTTATTTACATTACTTCATTTTCAAAATTCATTTTTTTATTTATTTAACTTTTTCTTTCTATTTTTTCATTTAGCTTATTTTGGATGTATTCCGCGCGTCCTCTGATTGGCTGGCACGGGATTGTTGACCTAGGTCAACTGCTTAGTCTGCACCTTCTTTTCTGCTCACCGCATGTTCCATCGTCCTTCTCACATTTTTATCTCATGCATCATTCACTAACTGCTCCCATTCCCTTCTCCATAATTGTTGCTCCGTTATTCAACTTTATCGCCAGCATCTTAGATCTACCAATTGTGCCTTTGATCTCGCCCATTTTGAATTCAAAACCATGACGGACTTTACCCTATAAATATTAATCTTTCACCTGTAGAGATGTTCTACTCAAATTTTTAGCTTAAGATCACCCACAATCGAGCGATAGGATCTATGCTCTTGTAACATAAGAGCAGATCCCAGATCCGGAGAGTGCATGGTGCCCTAGGTCACAATTCAACCACGTCATCGGAATTCTCCGCTACATGTTCTTCCTCTCTACCTTCAGCCATAGATCGACGTGATTCCACCCTTCAAACTTCTTCGTGGGTTTCCTTGGTACTCTATCTTTGCTCCATTCTTTCCTTTTCGTTTAAATCATCTAGTTCAGATCCTCATCACCAACCTTCAATCTACACAATTTGAGGAGTTCCTATCAATATCGACCCCTTCTGACTATACCAGCACGCCCACCATCTTCTTCTCCATCCCTTCCATCATGTCCACCCTCAAAACCTACCAGATCTTAAGCTTGTTCTCCTCTCCGACCATCTTTATCGGAGACCCCAATCCATCCACCATCTTCTACATTTTTTATCCAACTTATTGGCCAGAAGATACCTCTGAGCATAGGCTATCATTTGCAGGTCGAAGGAGTTCTAGAAATAGCATAAAGAGAAGAGGTAGAGGTTGGATAAGTTTCCTGGGGTAGCAAAGTTCGTCTCTTTCTAGATCCACTATCTAGTGATTACATGATTATCCGAGGTGCACAGTAGACGTGGAGTTTAAGAAGCTTTGATTTGAGAACATTTGACGAGGAGTAGAGATCAAAAGAGACATATTCGACCAGATCAAGCTCGTCGGGGAAGACCCTCTTCCCAGTTCATCTAGACCATCTTACAGTTGTACGACCAATAACAGAGCACCCATTTAGACGTCAGCCATCCATTTTACCCCAATTCCGAGCCGTGAGATCCATCATCCAGACCTGATCGACACTCTCCATTCTAGATCCAAACTCCACCTTATGGTCTGATCTATAGAGTTTAGAGCTGCTCCTTGTGCCACACAATTTAATGGTACAATTGCATCTACGCTGTTATCTTTATTTAAGTTTCAAATAAGTCCATGTGAGGTCATGTATTGTCTTGTCTTTATTTGAACATTTTCTTGTTTACCTTTGGTATTTATTTTGTTTGCACTTTATTCCCCGTTTGAACTGAGCTCATGTTTTGCATTATACCTCAAGTTACATACATCTTGCATCCATAAATTACATTTCACATTTTCATTATTTTTTGATATTTTAAAACTTTCAAAAACCTCATAAAAATTCCCTTTTTTAATTAAAAAATAAATAAAAAAAATCTTTCCAAAAATATAAAAAATCATGTTTACTTCTTTTGATTTATTGTAATTTATATCCATTTTCTCATTTTTATTCCTCATAAAAGCCTTAAAAAACATAAAACTCTTAAAAATATTAAAAATTCAAAAAAATGATTTAAAATCCAAAAATTAAGAAAATGACTTTCTGGAAAATGTAAAAAATTACCTTTTATTTTTATAATAATCCATTCATTTTTTAGTTTATTTAATGTTTTAAAAATTAAAAAAACATTCAATTTATTTTATGTTTATTTAATTACTTGTATATGATTTATTGAAAGGATTTAAAAATTTTTAAAAAATTTAGAAAATTACAAAGACATTAAAAGATTATCAAAAACTAAAAATAATTTTAGTTTAATGTTTTGATTATTTTTTATATATTAAAAAATACAAAAAAAATGTTTGAGTGGTTATGTATTGATTTTTTCTTTAATTAAAACAAAAAAACATTTTACAAATTAAAAAAAAATAAAAAAAGCAGAAACCAAATAAAAATAAAAAAATAAAAAATCATAAAAAATATAAAATTAAAAAAACCAAGCATAATGTGCATTGGAATTCCTTTATTCTTTCATTGATTTCTTGTTACATAAAATAGCACTCGAGATTTTTATAGCCTCCCTGAATTCAATATTGTTAAGTATACAATAACTTAAATAGCAAAATTCTCATTCTATATTTTCTTTGTTGAATTTTTCTTGAGAATTAAATAATTTCTTCATGGATTTTTGGGTTGCAATGACACTTTACACATTTTTTTAATAGTTAAAGCCCTGATTTTGTTGATTCAACAAATGGTGCCATTGTAGGGGAAGGCACAACGAGGGTAGTTAGGTTTTTCTTTCGACCTACTATTTTTGGGTTGTTTATACTTATTTTTCTTTCTCTTAGTTTTATCGGTTCATTTTCATTCATTCATTTCATTGTTCATATTCGTTGTATTTATTTCCATTATTTTTGCTCATATTTATGTAGTTGTGTCTTTTACCTTATCTTATTTTTCCTCTTTCTTGTGAGGGCCCGACGAGCGAGAGCGACATTCTTAGGAGTGTCGACATACCTAAGCAAAGAGTAGGCAGCTTGATTCTTTATCGAGCCGCAAGAGAGCATAGGAGGAGAAGAATATTTGAAGGAGACTAATTATTTGGAGCAATTTTGCATAGAACTTTTTCCTTTTTTTAGCATTTTATTCTTTAAAAAGGACAATATATACCTTGTGTGTGGGGTCCGTTTCACCAATTGGTAGTACACTTGGGAGACCTCACTAGTTTTGTTTTCATCATCGTCTTTTTTTTGTTTCACATGATTTTATATGCTTGAGTCGTAAGTGATATACTTTATTAACTTGCTTGATATAGGTAATCGATTAGGTCCAAAGCCCTAAACAATAATTTCTATATCTATAGAGCTTTGTCAAATTAATTGATTCATGCCCACTAATAGACGTTTCTGCTAGGATGGTTCGCGTGCATCATTTAGGTTAGTTGATTTTCTGTATTCAAATTATGCACGAATCACCTTGCCTGAAGAGTGTTGGCGATAGCGTACGCATCTCTTATCTCCTCCATGAATCATTCAATTTCATCATGCATTAACTTTTCTAACTTCCTTCCTTATTTGCACTCACATAATATTAAAAGGAAATTGAACATTCAGTAGGCAATTCATTGATAAAAAATCCAAAAAAGTGACAATTTTATTAAATCAAAATTGGTAATGAAAACTCGATTTAAAACTAAACATAAGGACAAAATCATTGTTTTGGGGAGAGTAACCCCCTCATTGTTTGAATTTACTTGCATAGAGAGTGAGAGACTGATGAATGTGAAATTTTCCACTTTAGTAATCGATAATTGTAGTATAGGATGCGAAAAATGTTTCAACAAAAACCACAATCTATGAATGTTGTGGAGTATTTTTAACGTGGTAAGTAAACCAAGGTCGAAGTCAGGGAACAATGATTTTTAATTACGAGGTCTTAAATTAAATTTACTAATTGATTAATTATTCGATTAATTTTCTATGTCAAAAAACTACAGTTCAATGCAATGCAGATGTGGAGAAAATAAACAAAAAAAACAATTCAGCACAGGATCTATGATTTTATACAATTTTAATCCAAACAATGATGTCAGTATCCTCGAAATGAAATCAAAGATCGAATAATTTCAAGATATATCCTAATTTATTCCAATGCATGAGATAAATAGATCAATTGATAATAATCTAGAAGTAGAGTATTCAACCTCAGATTTTTTGTGATATAGTTCCTCAAATATTTGACAATAGTCTTAAAGGAATAAATCTTAATTGATACCTTGCAATAAAATTACATCCTCAAGAATATCAATACCTGTAATAGTTTCAAATGAATCCAATTCATTGCACTCAATTACCTGCAATAAAGTCAATGATCTTATCAGTTAAGAAAGGCACAAATACGTCAAGATAAAGCATGTATTAATTAAAATGATCCTCAAATGATAATCCTAAATAAACAGCCTTAGATCTGTCCACAAGATATGTAATACGAAAGAGCATGAAAATAGCTTCAGATCGACATATTATATGCTAATTTCGAAATTCAAATGAGCAAGGTATCATAATTTGAAAAGCTAGAAACTAAAATGTAATAAAAATAATTAATTTCATTACAAAGAGGTCCCTGGAGGGGCTTATCTGCGATTTCTGGAAGTCAGAGGGGCCTTTCTGAAAATACCCATGGATGGGGGTATATCTATAATTATTTGAAGCGGTGAGGGCCCATGTGCATATTTGCCAAAGTCCTGTGCAAAGCATTGTGATGTCATATAGGGGTTTCTTGCAATTCTAGAGGAAAGTAAGGGTGCGGGTGCAATTCGTCCCCCACACACGTGTTTTCCATGTGCATCTGGAGGCTTGGAAGCTTCGAGGCGTAGGTTTGGGCAGTGGTCGGTGGTTCGGTTTCCCCAAGTAGAGGATCGGGCACTCGAAGAACCTTATGGTAGATTTAGGTGCTTAGGAGACTCCAAGGCTGAGGTGTGGTGCTATGGAGGTTTGTTCGACCCGAGCCTTAAGGCTGGGGTAAGTCTCGGGGAGTGGGATGACATGGCGTGCGATGGACCGTAGGATCAAGGGCAATCCTTTGATCTGACAACAATGATCAGTCGGGGGTCAGGTGGAGGTCGACTGAAGATGCTGGGCTCGAGTGGTTGATACACGACGAGGGAAGCTCGATGGCAACGGTGGAGTACAACAAGGGCTGATAGAGGACCTCCACGGCAGTAGAGGACAGAGCTCGAGCTGTGGAGCTCGGGGCGTGGATATGGTGTCTGTTGTTGAGGTGGTGACATGTGGTGGGGGTACGCGAGGGGGGAGCTGCAGAGATTTCCTGAAGGTGAAAGAAGGTTGAGCGGAGGGTGACGTCGGCTTTGTGGTGAATGCAAAAGCGCGAGGGAGGAGTGCCGATCGGGTCTTGGCACAGGTGGAGAGACGACGTTGTGTGGCGGTGAGGCTGAGTTCATATAAGCTCTGTTGTGCGTTGGTGGAGCAATGACTTGAGGGCTGTGAGTTGGTCGGTGAAGGAATGACGATGTCCTTGACCACACATTGGAGCTTCCAAGCTCCTACAGGTGGACTAGTCGCGGCTAAGATGGAGGAGCTCCATCAGCACTTCCTCCTGCAATCATTAGCAGACAACAACAAAAAGAGAGGGGAGGTGGAAACCCTTGCAAAGATGATGGGTTAGGTGAGAAGCTTCGACCTGATCAAGGTCGAAGGTGATAAGGGCCTAGAAGGAGAGAAGGAGAACTGGAGGGGGATATCGGAGATGAGGGTGAAAAATCAAAGCGAGTTGAGATCGATGATTAACGGGAATGAAGAAGACGATGGAGATATCTGGAGGTGCTGAGGTCCTTCCAGATTCATCGCCTAAGAGGTCTAGAGAGAAGACCTCAAAGCTCAACTTCGCTGAGTAGTAGCAGAGGGGTTTGATGCCCTCAGGATTTTGCCTCTTAGAGGATTATTGCCGGCAAGGTTGGGTCTCTGTCACTGACCTGACTGCATAGCTTTCTCCTTCTATCAGAAGATATGGTGGATGGGGCACAACACCGGTGAGGGGAGGAGCTTTATAGAAGGGTGACATGTGTAACGTCGAGGAGTGATGACGGTCGTAATGGCAGGTGAGCGGCGCAACCATTACGCGAGAGGGAGAAGGGGGAACGGTTGGGGAACGATGGTTGCAGGGAAGGAGAAGGGGCGGGGGTCACGTGATTTGCACGTGACTGATCTGGAGAGGGTGTCGTCGTGTGCAAGAAACATGACCGGGGTTGGAGAGAGGATGGAGACGGGGTGACACGTGGCATGTCCAGGAACTACCACGTGTCACCCCAAAAAATTTAAAATTGAAAAAAGAAATAGAAGGAGACCTCAGATCAAAAAATTTCCTTCACAAAAGTTTTTTGTCTCGACAAGATCTACAACTTTTATGAAGAATCCAAGAGCAAAAAAGGTCATATGTGTGAAGTGATTTCTTTGTGGTTTCCAAGTGTATAGAAGACCAATTTTTAGGGTTTTGTAATTTTTTTAGTGGTGTTTAAAGAGGATAAAAAATTTGGAAAAATATAATAAAATACAAGAAAATTAATTACACATTAATATAATTCTTTTAGATTTAAATTGGAAAATAAAATAGAGGTACCAAACTCGAGACTTTTGTACATACTTATAGAGGATACTCGGACTCAGTCAGTTTCTTTGAGTTCAATCTTGATATAGATTTAGAATTTTATGCCGCTTAATAAAACTTTCATCAAAGAATGTAAATGTAGAAAAATTAAAATTGTTAATTATGTACATAAACACTCATGTCAAAATCGCAAAAAGTTAAAATGCGCAAAAGAGGCCCAAAATCCAACTTTCACATATGAGCTTTGAATTTTATGAAATTGGTCTTATTTTGAAGGTATTTGAAAGTGGAGTACATAAAAGTGAGTAGACCAAAATCAGACACTGTATGAGGGAGATGTGCATGTTTTAGTCCGTCAGATGTGAAATTAGACTTTGGTATTATTTGGCACTTATTTGAGTTAATAAATTTTTGTATTTTTTATTTGTTCTTATTAGTAATAATTGGAGTTAGAATGAATTAATTAAAAATATGAGAAGTTACATGTTTTTTAGGCCAATTTACACATTGGATTTTTAATGCAATTACGCATGGTGAAATGTGAATACTATTTACAAATGTATGCATGCTAATAATGTTATTAATGATTAAATACACATGAAATTTAGGGAATAAAGCTTAATTAACCAATTTTAGCATGATGAATATGAGATTCATCATACCCCTATACTTACTCCATACTCGTCCCGAGCATCAATGAATGAATGACTTAGTTGGATACATCCCTGACTGTGCATGTGCATTTTCAAGGATCAATTCATCTAAGACCCTTAATTAGAGTGATCATAAAATTTTTTGCTTAACAATGCTATAGTTAGAAGGAATCCAAATTCTCTACTTATCATACTCTCTTTTTCTACATATAATATAAGGATATGTCATTAGTGTATTGCATTCATGAGAGTCGAGTTGAGACATCACTCGAAGTTCCAGTCCAAGAGACTCCCCTCTAGACCTCATCCTTAACATTAGGGAAAGTCTATTCTTGCTTCAGTCAACTGTCTCATTAGTTAGTAAGACTTGAAATGTAGATGGACGGCCAGACGATGGAGGGTATAGGATTGTGTTTATTTTTCTCTCCCTTATATTGGAACAAGGGGCCTCTCGAGTACCTTTTTACTCAACACATGTAGATTTTTAGCTTGTTGATTAGTATGTCCGTCAAGAGAGTTGGAGTCGCATGAACTTGTTTTTCTGGGAGTACACTGGGGTGTGTCATCTTTTAGTATTGAAGATACCTTCGATACCCATACTTGTAGTATTTACGATGCAGAGCCCTTTTTTGGTGTCAGCCCGACTCGTTGGTCCTAATTAGCACTTGGTCCAAGTGGACACTTTGAAAATGTTTGGGAGTGTTCGCCATTGATGGAAGCTCATTTATAATTTGACTTTGTAGGATAGAGATTTTCTTTGGACATTTCTTTCTTTTCTTTTCATTTGTTTGCTAGCTCCACTGCTTTTACCAGAAGTTGGTGCACAGTGATCAACAATTATATTAAGTTTCATCACACCCTGGCACGTAAGTAAATATCAAAAGATAGCACGTGAACTTGTTCACATACTCGCTAAAGTTTTGCTGACACTCAGGTTTCTTGAAGCCTTCATTAACGTCATCCCATCCTCGAGCATCATTAGATCGGGTCTAAACTCAAATCTCTAGTCCTAGTTCCTCAAGTGATACTTCAACTCATTTCATCAATCATGTAGTTGTAAAAGTGACGTGATGATCATATTCTTTTGAAAGTAGAGATGAAGAGTGCAATATAGTGCTCAAATCTTTCAATCTAGGGAAGGGTGAGTGGAAAGAATAGAAGTGACGTATACACAATGATATCGGTCCGCGTATACTATGTATTGGGGGACCAAGAGTGGATTGATGGATAAACAGAAGAGTATTGGATTCGAAGAGGTGGTTTGTCTGGGCAGTTCGAGTCTTTCGTCAAGTGTCGCACCCTGAATGAAGGAGATATGTTCTACTTGCACTAACTGCTCATTTGATTCAACAAAGTGTTTAAGCAACTGAAAACTGACTATAGATTTTTGTGTGCTATCTGTGGTCTCTGAGATCTCAACACTTCTATTATTCTGCAAATCTCTTACGATGAAGGGTCCCGTCCATTTTGATTTCAATTTACCTTGGAAAATTTTCAGTCTTACATTAAAGAGCCATACTTTATGCCCTGGGAAAAAGGTCTTTATTCGAATGTTCTTGTCGCGCCATTTCTTTACTTTGACCTTGTAAATGGTGTTGTTTTCGTAGGCATGATTCTGGATTTCAGATAGTTCATTCAAATCCATCTCTCTGTTCTTCTTTCCTTGGTGACAGTTCCAATTGATCTTTTTGATTGCCCATTATTATTTATGCACAAGTTCCGCAGGAAAATGGCACAGCTTTCCATATACCATTTGAAATGAGGAGGTGCCCAATGGGGTCTTATATGTCATCCGGTAAGCCCATAGAATCTTGTCGAGGAGTTGGCATTAGTTCTTCCTGTTAGGTAGACTAGCTTCTATAAAATTCCTTTGACCTCCATGTTTGACACCTCGGCCATGCCATTGGATTGTGGATGTTAAGGACTAGCGACACAGTGCTCGATGTTGTATTCCATAGTCAACTTCTTTACCTCCCGTTTGACAAAGTGGCTACCCCCATCAGATATTAATACCTTAGGGATTCCAAACCTTGAAATAATATGATCCTTTAAAAACCTGCATACAGTCTTACTATCTGTTGCTCGAGTAGGCATAGCCTCCACCCACCTAGATAAATAATCTATCGCAAGAAGAATATATTTAAATCCTTGACTATCAGGGAATGTGCTCATTAAGTCAATGCCCCAGTGTGCTAGACAATCATCGAACGAATCACCATGGATCGAGAAGTCATCCATGAAGACCTCCAGGAAATCTCATAACCATTTCAACAAAAACCGCAATCATGTACCTCTGAAAAGTGATGG
The DNA here is from genome assembly GCA_037367405.1 of Ottelia alismoides. Taxonomy (NCBI): domain Eukaryota; kingdom Viridiplantae; phylum Streptophyta; class Magnoliopsida; order Alismatales; family Hydrocharitaceae; genus Ottelia; species Ottelia alismoides. Next base: position 1,409,651 of record JAZKJV010005183.1, read on the forward strand.
GGGCGTTGCAAAGCCCAAAAGGCATGCCCCTAAATGTGTATGTGCCTAAAGGATGTGTAAAAGTAGTCTTTTCCTGGTCCTTGGGGGAGATGGATACCTGACTATAGCCCCAGTATTCATCTAAGAAATATAAATATTCTCTCCCTGCCAATCTCTCCAAAATTTGATCAATAAAAGAGAGCGGAAAGTGATCCTTTTTCGTTGCAACATTCAGGCGCATGTAATCCACACAGACGTGCCACGACGTAGGTACATGTGTTGTGATCTCTTCTCCCTCCACATTGGTGATAATATAAAGTCCCAACTTTTTCGGGACAACATGCAACGGCGACACCCACTTGGAGTCTGAGATGGGATATATGAAACCTGCCTTACACCATTTTTTGATCTCAGTCTTAACCACTTCCTGTAAGTTTGGATTCAACCTAAATTGGCATCCAAGGGAGGGTTTAGCATTATCCTCAAGGTAAATATGGTGTGAGCATAGGGTTGGATTTATCCCTTAAAGATCAGACAATCTCTAGCCTATAGCCTTGTGATTTTTATCTAAAACTTTAAGCAGGTGGATATCCTGCTCTTCGTTCAGACGTGAACTGATGATGACCAAAAACGGTCCCTTATTTCCTGCAAGGAAGTCATACTTAAGAGTAGGGGGCAATGTTTTGCGATGGGGTAAGTCTTTATCATTCACATAATCTGGCCCTCTCATCGGTGATTCTTGTTGTGATGTAGATCTTTACAGTGTATCAATATCGGCCACCATGTTGGTTGTTTTACGGATCAGATTGATAAAGATGGAATGTAGTGTGGCAAGCACCGCGTGTGATCTATGTACCTCATTCTGGGATTGTCCATAAGGAGAATTTACTAATAGGTTAAGAGGGACCTTTGAGTCTCTGAGAGTATAGGTAGATGCATGGATGAGCTAGAAGACTAAATCATCAACAATGTACACTCCATATGAGGGCGATTCTATCATTGCGGTTGGGTTTTGTCTGCAGGGCCTAAATGTTGCTTCCATATATTTTACCTCGGGTTCTGATTTTTCAGACTCGATGCTTGACTTAGTGTCAGTTCTTCGAATACTAGTTTTCTTCATTTTAAGTTCAACCTTTCCAAACAGGAATTTTCTCGGATGTGCAACCTAATATAGCTCTTGTGGTCCTAAGGAAGGGTTTCCCTAGTATCATTTGGGAATCTTTCCAATTTCTAGTGTCATCCATTCAAGTATTGTGAAATCGACTAGGTAATTTTGTCTTTCTATGTTGATGACAACGTTTCGAATCTCCACCTTAGGTCTCTTAATTGATGTATCTGTGAATTGAAGTACAGTAGTAAATTGCTTAAGAGGACCTAGATTTAGATGCTCAAATAGAGTTATGGGCATGAGATTGAGGGATGAGCTATTTTCTAACAATGTTCGAGCAAACTTGATTTCATTGATTTGGCTAGTGATAAAGTGAGCTCCCAAGTCTCCTTTCTTCCTTGGTAGCTCTTTTTTTTCAAGCGAGATGTAGCAATAGAGAGTATGTTTTTCTTGTTCAACTAGGATTCTTTTTGCTATCCCTTGTTGGTGTGCATCTCACCTTAAGGTATTTTCAAAAAGCCGAGTCTATTTCTATCATCTCGTTCAGTGACAGAGTGACCTTAATATTTTATCTATAGATGCAGGCCATCTCATTATCATTTTTTTGATTTTTTATGTTTTTCTTCTTTCCTACCATAAGAACATGGGGAAAGAAAGGGATTCATTGTGACAAAATCCATACCTTTTATTGAATGAGGAATGAAACATATATACAGGACTTGGACTGACTGATCTAAAAATAGGAAAATTGGTGGACAACTATTGTGGATGTCTTGGTGGCGCTTCTTTGTCAGACTCAGATTCTAACTCTCCGTGGCCTTAAGAGGTGTAGTGTATGATAGGTGGTGTGAGTGGGTCTTCTTCTTTATCCTCTCAGTGCCTCTCCTCCTCAATTACCCCAAGATTGTGTGAATTTGTGGACACTAGGTCTATGTCACCGTGTTCTTTTGCTTGATCAGGCATGGTTACAGTCCTTTTGGCTCCTAAGAGAAATATGATAAGCATCATCATCCGACAAGATCTCATATTTAGGTAAGGAATATTCAGAGATTATTCTATCCTAGGTTATTTAGATTAGGGTGCAGTTACCACGTCTCTCTATGGTGAGAATCAATTTATGTCGACTCTCATATCATGAAGTTCATCTAACACTTGTTGTAGTTCTGGAGAGATAAAAGAAGAGGAGGAACCCTAGCCTTGCTTGGCCTAATGCTGCTGATATTATCTGAATTGGCCCTGCTGGCCATGGCGTTGGTACTTCTACTGTTGTGGTTGTAGGTTCTAATAACTAGTACGGTATTACGGATGTTGTTGTTGTTGTTGCTACTGAGGCTGGTGGATGGGTCGATCTTATGGTGGATGAGGGTTCAGAGTAGAGTTTGGATCTGGTCGGACAAGTTTCAAGTTATACCAGACTCTGTTCTATCTCCATGACTTGCAAAGGCTCCTCGTAAATAGTTTGAGCGATGGTTTCTTTGATTTGATGGGAAAGACTCAGTCTCCACTCCAATGGCTCTGTTGCCCTACCCCTTGACCTTGAATGTAGTGAATTCGATGTATGGGGCAGGGGGTGAAGTCAGGGCAGGTATCTGCATCTTAGATACCCTGTCAGCCAATTCCTCTATTTACTTAGGCAGTTTAGCCAATTTCTCCATATCAGATGATTTAAAGAGTTCGTCCACCTTCTTATAAATCAGTTTGACCATAGTTAGCTTATCATCTATTATTCCCATGTTAGTGCTCTGAGTGGTCGTTGGATTATTCACCATCTTCTTAGAGCCAGTTATGTAAGCCCGGCTGGTGGTCTGTGCACAACTGGATTCAGCAAGTCTCTCGAACTTCTTGTAGGTGGTGTCCTCATGACGTTCTATGTAGCTTCCTCTGCAGGATGCACTCACTAGCCCTTGGGTCTCAGGGTTTAGTCCGTTGACAAGACTTTGGACCAGCATCATTTTGCTTAACTCGTGTCCTGGGCATTTCTGGATTAGGTCTATAAACTTTTCCCAAGTTTCATGGAATGGTTCGCTCAGGTGTTGGGTGAAGCTCGTGAGCTTGATCCTCATCTGATTTATTCTACTAACTGGGTAGAATTTCTTTAAGAATAGAGTCTTGAAGGTGGCCCATGTAGTGACAACTTCCCTTAAACTTTTCAGCCAGTAAGCCGCCTTATCAGTTAAGGCGAAGGAGACAACTCTCAACCTTATGTAGTCTTGACTAACCCTAGGGCGGTAGAGGTTAGCACAGACTAGCTCAAAGTCACAGAGTAAGATATATAGTTCTTCATGATTATTCCTTCCGAACTTGGGCAATAATGCGAGGAAGTGTGGTTTGTGTTTCAACGCATCCTCAGGGGGTACTGGCCTCAACCAATTATAGTCTTCATCCAATTCATGGAGGTACGTATCTTCCATATCAGCCTCACCGCATTTTTTTCTTCCATCTGTGCTCTAAGGAGTTTTTTGTGTTGTTCAGTAGCAGTACTTCTAGCAAGAAGTGCTCGAATATGGTCATTGTCATTCTCGTCCTCACCGAGGTTCTTTGGAGGCATCGTGATTTTGTCCTCTTCACCTTCAGAAGTAAAGAGGTCAGAATTAGGAGTTGAAGTAGGTAGAGAATTGCTAGAAATAAAGGTTTCCTTAATGAAGGAGTGAAGTGAGGTTTAGTCCAGGATTGATTGAACCCTAAAGGAGGCGGATCGCTTTATGGAAAGAGGATGACCCTAAGACCAAGAGGGGCCGAGAAGAGAGTTTTCTCAAGAAATCTTACATAAAGCAAACACAAATCAAATTCTCAAGTTCACCTACTCAACATTAGTGATTGCATGTTAGGGTTCAGCCACTTATCTTTTCAATCTTAATTTAATGACAAAATAATCTTGAAAATTAAGCAGAGCTGTCAGGTACCAAAATATTTCACAAAGACTGTCTTGAGTTCTTACAACTAGTTGCACCTACTTTCAGCCAGTATACGTGTAAGTACGGATCGTTTAAATGGCTACCCGTGTTACTTGAGGACGGAACCTTCCGCAGTATCTTCTAAACCACCCACTCCGCTAAGGGAAGTCAGACCCTAAAACAGCTATCTGAAACCCTTACTGAAAAGTAGTTATTTGTTTTTAAAAACAGTAGTTTGAATGAAATATTTCGATTTTGGATCTGTCTTGAATGTACGTTCTGGTCCTTACAAACAATGAGTGGGTTAATCTCCTCCAAACAAGGGTTAATTTTATGTCAATTTTATTTACAGTCACATTGATTAGCAGTCCCAGTTTTAGATTAAGGTTATCACTGAAGTTTATGTAAACACAGAAATTCATGCCTAACGAGCAGTCTCAATTCCTTTAATTCCTAAGTTGTAAAACTGAGGAGGGAGAATCGTTAGAGACAATGCAAGCATAAATCAGCGATGCATGCTTTAAGAAGAAGACTTACAATGTTTCCTTGTGTTTTTCATGCGGGATGCAATACAAGAAATTTAAATTACACTAAATGATATGCACAGTTGAAATCTCCCTAAGCAGATAGTTCTATTAGAGGGAAAGAATTGATTTAAAATTTGGCTAATGTTGAACGATCTATAGTACATCTAGTTAGTGAAAAAGTGTGGCCTAAAAATTACGAGCACAATCAATAGTAAATAAATAAGCGTATATGTGCCTAATTCCTACACCACTCAAGTCGGGTCCCAATGACATAGAAGGGGTTGAAACATATCCGACACACCACAGAGAAGTTCAATATGAATTCCTACAAGAGTTTAGAGAGAGGGACTCGGAGAATAATGCAGAAATTAAACTATCTCATCTTTCTCTTAAAAAATAAAATTCAGTCTTCTTCGCAGATCCTTGAATAATATCCAAAATGTTGGACATGTGAGCCCACGGCGAGCCATTATGCAATAAATGTTATTGCAAATATCATTCTCGGATCTGAAATGAAGAATAAATAATTTGCATAATAGGTCCCTCTGGACATTTAGGGTTATGTACCATGGCTGTCTTAATGATCGTACAGTTGTTGATTCAATTATTGAATCATAGAGGCTGGTGTTTGGATGAATATCTAAAGGGTTAGATTGAGGACTCATCAAGCACCGTCAAATGATTATTAAGATGTGATCTCCAGCTTGAGTAGGAGATGGCAATCCTTTCTCACATAGGCTGATATCTGACCGACCTCTTGATGCAGGTCCTCTGCATGGGAATAGTGATTCGGAGGTGTCAGATTAGTTAGGTCAATGGGTTGACTTAACGAGATCGAGATAACCTATGTCCTATGTTGAATGCTGTCACAACATAGGCACGCATCCTCTGACCGGAGACAGATGTATTGCTACATGTCTGAGTATGTACATTTGGCAGACCAATAGGTTGATGACCTAACCAAGGTCTATACACCGGCGTGCTGGTGTGCATGTAAGGGCATATGAGTAATACGATCTCTCAAAGGGATCATACAGGTTCACTACTGAACCGGAAGACATGAGCTCACTCATGAGATATTGGGAAGAATCAAATTCCGTGCACGGTCGTCTCACTTTGGAAGCTTGACTGAATTTGTAGGTTTGATATATACTCAAGACCAAGGTATGATATATGCTTTTGGAAAGTATATGATCGATACCAAATCCCAATGATCAAATGAGAAACTTAGTGATCAAACCCTGAAGAAGACAGTGTAAAATTGATCTTGATCTTCGGGTTGATCATGGGTCTTCCAGTATGCAAGATGTACAGGTATTGGGAATACCTGAGGGTGATGTGATCATAAACGATTGTATATCCATGACGCTTCCATTCCGAGGGAGTGATGAAACAGGTCTGGATTTTAGTGACTCCTTCCAGTAGAGAAGCAATATGATCTTAGTCCAAGTGTTGGACATTGGTCTGAATGAGATTCAGATTCAATGAGAAGATTAGATTTGCGGTATTGATTTAATCAAGCATCTGTGGGAGGTTCGTACGATCTGGATTTGAGACAAGATCTCAACGTCCAAGTCACTATACGTGGAATAATACAATCGCCCTGTCCTTATCTCCAAGTATCTGCGGAGAAAGCACATTATTCTTGAAGGAGTTCAAGAATAATTCATTTGATGAATTCCATATCCAAGCAAGAAGAACTTGATGATTAAATTAGATTTAATTATCAAGCTCAATATGAATATCATTCATATTGTGAGAATTATTATCCAATATAATTAAATGAGATTTAATTATCATGGATTAGAGAATGTGGATAATACTATCCATGATATATGTGTATTATAAATATGATTTATAATACATATATATTGAAGAGAGAAAACTTATGTAAATAGCATTTGTTAATTGATAGTGTGGATTGGATTCACATTAATTAATTAATTGGAAATGTAATTTACAAATTAGTTTGGGATGTGAATGTGATTCACATATCTTCGATGGCATGATTGAAATATTCACAAATTAATTTGGAATTAATTTATTGGATATTATTGCAATAATAGTTATTGCAATTTAATTAAGAAATAATAAGATAAATAAAAAGGAGACAAAATAACCCCCTATGATTTAGGGAGGTTAGTTGACTCCTTTGTGTTGTCACATTATCTCTTAATTAGTTAAATTAAATTATGTTGATAATGTTGCAACATATTTTAATTTAAATTAATGTTGTTGGTTTTAACTAACAACAATCATAGCCATTGATTTTACATGGACCAGGCCTGGCCGTTGGATCCATGTGTCCCATGGATTGAGATCCATTGGATCCTAAACTAATATAAAAGGAGGGCTAGGGTAGCCTTCCAAGGTACAAGAAAATCAAGAGTTGTAAATGGTTGCAACTCTCTCTCTCTCTCTCATATTCTCGCCCTCTCTCTTTCTCTCCTCCAAAAGATGGCTGTCCATCTTGTGTTGAGAAAGGAGAGACTCTCAGTTTCTTCTTCGACGCTTGGATCTTCATCGAGGATTGCGGGAAGGAACGTGACTCATCATCGCGCCCGCAAATGCGTTCTTCGTGGATCGGACTTAAGACAGGAGGATCTCTACTTTGGGATCTCGCGATCACAACCACGCTTCAAGAGGTATTCCTTATACTTGTGGTTTGATGAAACGATCCGAGAAGTGTTCTCGTGATCATGTGGTTTCATCTTTAGATTTAAAAAATTTTAATTTCCGCTGTATCTAGCATCTAGTGCGACTAGTTGCTCCGATTGCATATGATGCTATCAACACGCTTCCGTGATGCACTTAAGGATACTAATTATCCTTCAAGTGGTATCAGAGCCAGGTTGAATATGGTTTTGGATATGATCCATAGACCTTAGACGATTTGGTTCTTGAAAGGGTTGCGAAATTTTTACTGCATTTCAATTTTCGCACCTCTATATAATTGAATTTTCCGGCACTGTTTAAAATGTTGAAACACGAAATTTTCAATTGGATTTTGTTCCCCATTAATTAATGAAACCATAGGACTTGCGTTTACTAAATTTGGATATCATTTGCTCAAGATATGGCTTTTTGAATATGCGTATATTCACTGTTGCGGGAACTACGGATTTAAACGTGATTAATGAGATAATTACGGTTTTAATCCGCCTCGAAATGCATGAATTATCACATGGATTATTTAATAAATCAAATAGGCAATCTTAGGAAACTGAGTTTGCATTTTTTGGATTTAAATTGATCAAGATAAGTTAATTTTAGTGATTGGGGGTCACTGCTGGAAATTGACATCTTGGATCATGAACCTTGTGATAAGTCATTCAATTATTATGATGAAAATTGATTGTTAATTTTCTGGAATAATTAGTGATAAATATTTGTGAAATATTTAAAGAGATAATTATTTCATTGAATGACATTTGCCTAAACCATAATGATGAGATATTAGATCTTGATCTTTGGTTCATCAACAAACATTACTTTCATGAAAATCATAGTTTATCCTACAATAGTTATAGGACAACTTTTACATGAAAAACCCTTTTGCTTGAATAGGATTGGGGATTTGTCTAGCAAATGTCCTTATAATAAAAAATGTTTTGATTTATATTATATGGTATAATTTCGGTTGAAAAACCGATGAACATCTCAAAGTACATGATGGTCTATCTGGTATTATCCTTTCTCGAGGCGGATGTGGTGCCTAGTCGGAGAGCATTGGGGTAGCGGGTTGCAACGTATGTGGTCCGTCCCACTCTCGTCGATACTGGCCATGACAGCGGGTAGGGACTGTATAATACCGGAGACAGACAATGTGTATTTTTCTAATTATTAAAATTCGAATAATACGTACTTTGAGTATATACCTACTATTCAAGTAAAAGACATGTTTGTTGATTGGTGATTGGATTAATGATTAATTTAATATGATTAAATTAATTATATCCAATAAACACTCTATCATGAATAGATGTGTATTTCCCTTGGAAGAATTAATTATGTGAATATGATTCACGATAATTAATTACAATTTGAATATGAGGTGGAGGATCACATAAGTGACATCCATGGTCTCCCGTCAAGGCAAAGGATTCCGTCGCCAGTTGTTGTATATAGGAGACGCTTGTCCGAAGTGACAGATCCTGTATATGATTTAATTGGATCGGGTTCTTTGCTTCTCGAAAGAGTAAGGCCGTATACGTAGTGACCCCAATATCGGGTCCTCATATTATTGGGGCAATATTGGATTGCGTATAGCGAGTATTAAGCCTGTTGACGGTTGGTTCAATTAATGACGGGTCAACATCATCTTAGGGGTGGTGGGCCCGGGTATTAAAGACCGAATTGGGAGATGCAAGTTAGACTTACAAGGCGGAATGAGTTCCCGCTTCTTTTTATCCGAGTTGTAGGTTCTCATATTATTGGGATGCAACGAAGATAGGAAAGGAGATCCCAGATCTTGCTAGAGATATAATGGTAAGAATATCTCTTACATTGAAAGTGATTAAGGGAATGAACTTTCAATGTTGACAAGGCAAGACAACTTTGATATAAAATTCCTAAATCAAAGTAAAACATGTATATATAATATATATATATACTCTTATGCAAATTTCTTATTTCAGATAATCAATCATTAAACCCACTCAATGTTATACTCAATGATAACAAGTAAAAATATCTTGGATTGGACTCATGATCCAGATATTGTACTTGCAATTGGACACATAATGTATGTGGTTGCAGTGTGCAAGTCCCCTCAACATAATGAGGAAGGGCAATTAAATAAGACAATAAGACATCACCTTAGGGTTTGTATGTCTTTATAGTATTGATCTTTCATCGAATGTACTTTGGAAGTGACATGTCGATGGTGATCGTAATTGTCGAATAATCCTTATAAAATAAAAGAAGATATTTTGGCATATGTATGTGCTCTAGACATTTAATCATGAATGACATGGTTCTCTGTATTATGCAGAATGGTGGCTCGAAAGAGATGATGTATTCAAAATGTTTGAATACCTACCTGAACCTAAGTCTAAGAGTTAAGATGTATGTAGATATGATGAGTGTCATCATTCTACTGTCTATACTCTAGTCATTCGTGAAGCTTCATATTAATTATTTTGAATGAATTTGATGAAGCATGTATAAATGTTGAAATGCTCTTGTATTGAAATCCTTAGAATTCAACATAAGAGATTCTTTGTCTTGAACAATGGTTGTTTTTAGATGAAGAGAGCGCAGTGGAAGCATGGGTCAGACTCGAGTAAGAAGGAAAGTCAAAGAATTGACCTACTTCTGTGACTTCCATATGACATCCAAAGAGTTGGATGAATGCCAATACTGCAATAAGTTGATGTGTTGATAGTATGACTATCAAATCTGTCTAAAATCCTTAGTGAAGGACTCAGATAGAGCATCAAAATAATCTACATATAATCATTGACTTTGACTTTCTTATTTCATAAGATTAAGTCTGACAATTGTATCCCAATCTTCTAGTGACATTTGCAAATTGGTTGCATATATATATTAGAAGACTAGAAATTTGATCTTAAGGTTTAATAGTCATCTGCATGGATATTGCTGTAATTGTTGCAGCAATCTCTGTTGGATAGATAGACTTCATATTCTCAGTGGGAGAGCCCTTTAGTCTTAGAGAATGACTCTATGACCTAGATATTAGAATACCCTCATTGTTTATTTCTAAATGTTGGAAATAAACATGAATTCTGAGATAGAACTATCATAAAGAGTTATGATGGAAATATTTCAGATAATAATCTAGCATCTAGTGGACTCCACAAAAGTAGAAAATTAATGAATGGTTCATTAAGATTTCTAATACTAAAAATCAAACCTTATAAGATCAATAGGAGGATGAAGATCATTTGACAATGATCTAGCATCAAGCCTTGGACATTTGTCTATTGATTTGATCAATAGACTAGTAAGATATGAAACTTTAGAATGTCTAAAATTTCAAATCTTACATACTTGTGAATATTGTATTCATAGAATGTCTAATACACCCTTCTCTTAGGAAAGGTGTAAGATGTAGAGGTATTCAAGATCTCATACATACTGATGTATGTAGATCATCTATACCATAGTAAACATTATAGATATGTGATATCTATTGATGATTATGTATGATATGAGATTTCTTCTCTTCACTTGAAAAACCTTTGAAATGTTCAAAGATTTCATAATTTTGGTTTAGAACCAAAATTTGAAGGAAGATCAAATGAATTTGATCTAACCAAGGTAGCAAGTACCTATTAGATAAAATTCGAAGAATACCTTATGGAGATATGAATATCATTTCTATCTCAATCCTCCTAATACACCTCAACTCAATGGAGTTGTAGGGAGATACAATTGGATCATGTGTGACATGATTTGGTCAATGATAAATTTTTAGCATAATTTCCTCTTAGTTTCCAGGTATATATATGTAGTAGAGACTACACTATATATCCTTAATAAGATTCCATGCAAGTAAGCTGGAATCTAGCACTTGAGAATGCTACTTCATTAGGATAGTAAAGGATGGTATTGGATACCTACTTTATGACCTTGAGATTCTTAAAAGATCTCATTTCTGAGAATGTGATTCTTTGACGATTGAGACTCTTGAGAATCAAGATGAAAATGAAGTGAAGGAACTCATTTAATCTTGAGATGACAATGAGGATCCTGAAATCGGAAACTAAAAGGATAATTAAAGATGAAACATTAAACCTCTTCAAATGTGTTTGAGGATGTATTCCATGTGTCAGTTAAATCTGAGAGTGATCGGACTTCATGTGATGAAGCTCCTAAGGATCATGACATGGAAAGATGGATATTGGCAATAAAGTCTAAAGTAGACTTCATATACAAATGTTGTATATGGACCCTCGAGGATCCACCTATATGGGTAAGACCCATAAAGGTGTAAATGGATCTTCAAGAGAAGAGGGAACCTGATGAGAAGGTAGAGACCTTCAAAGCTCGGTTCGTAGCCATAAGCTACACAGCGGAAGAGAAGACATTGCTTGCAATGAGACTTGCTCTTCGGTAACCATGCTTAAACTCATCAGAATATTGCTAACCTTAGCTACACAACTTGACTATTGCATCTTCAGGATGTAATTCAAGATTGCATTCCTCTAAGAATACCTCTCGGAGGATATTCACATGAAGTAACCCTAGGGCTTCATGGTTGAGGAAAGCAATGTGTGAAAGCTAACGAAATCCATTCATGGACTCAAATAAGCTTCTTGTAGTTGGAACATCAGATTTGATGAAATCATAAGTGTTATGATTTCAGATAGAATCTTGATGTACCATGTGAAGCTTAGTGGGAGTACCATTATGTTCATCGTGCTAAATGTAGATAATATCCTAATCATTTGGAATGATATAAGGATGATAATAAGTGTTTTATAGACTGGCTATTCCATACCTTGAGATATGATCTCAAAGATGCCTCTTGGATCTTAGTTCTGAAGTTGTTTAGAAGCAAAGAAAAGAGGGTATTGGGACTGTCACATTTGTAGTACACCTTGGACATATTCCATTCTTGGAAATTCCAAGAAAAGCTTCCTTCCCTTAAGATTTGGTACTGACCTATCTAAAGGGATAGCACCTCAAAGAGTTGAGGAAGTGAATGCTAGAACTGCTTGCACCTCTGCATCAGTTACGAGAAGCTAAGTGTATGCTAAATTTGTATAAAAGCCAGATATCTGCCACGCAGTTGAAGGATATGGTTAGATCCTCAAGCGCATCATGGAAGCGTGATCGTCGTATCGAATACGACGAAGAACGACTAGTCGCACTAGTTGTTCTATGCAGCGGAAATTAAAAAATTTTCATGTGACGAAACCACATGATCCAAGAACACTTCTCGGATCGTTTCGTCTAAACCACAACCAAGTATTAGGTTTACCTCTTGAAGCGTGGTTGCGATCAAGTCTCTAAACAAAGAGACCTCCTGTCTCAAGTCCGATCCGACGGAGGAGACGCTTGCGAGCGCGGGGATGAACCGTGTTCTTCTCGCAATCCATGTTGATAATCCAAGCAGTGGATCTCCTCATCTCGACACACGAGATCCGATGTCTTCTTCACAAGCAAGGCATGCCGAAGTAGACGGAGTTCCACGAGCAAAACATCGGGCAACATAACGACGGTGCCGCGGCGATGGAGAGCCTCTCTAGGGCATCCATGGTGGACGGCCATGAGAGGGAGAGAAAGAGAAAGAAAGAGAGAGAGAGAGAGACTTGTTGTCTCACTTATGTGCCAAGAAGAGCAATGGGGTGCCTCTCCTTTTATAGGGTTTTGGGATCCATGGATCTCAATCCATGTGTCAACACAAATCCAATGGTCCACATTAATTTGTGTTTCTTTCAATGGCCATGATTTGTTGCTAAAAACACAACAACAATTAATTTAATAAAAATCAAATATATATTAAATATAATTTGATTTATATCAAATCAATCTCCATTGGAGAGATAGGAAAGGAGGCAAGCCTCCTTCCATAAGGAGGGTGGACGGCCACCACATTCCTTATGGAATTGTGGCCCTCTCCTCATTAGGAAGGGAGCTTCTTTTTTCCTATTACATGAGATTACATTATCTCATGATTCTCTCCAATATTTGCAACAACATTTGTTGCAAATTATTTCACAAAAATAAATCCAATTTATTTTGTGAACATTACAATCATGCCATTGGAAATTTGTGAATCATATTCACAACCCAAAACAAAATGTAAATTACATTTTCAATTCAATGTCCAATGTGAATCCAATTCACATTAACATTTAATTAACAAATGTAAATTACAAACATCTCTCTCTTATATATTATAAATCACATTTATAATATATTTTATTAATATGGATATTGCTATCCACATTATTCATATCCATAATGATTAAATCACATTTAATCATTTTTGGATCTCTATTCTCTTATGTCCAAATAATATGCATCATATTCATATTACTTACATCTTTGATAATCAAATCACATTTAATTATCTAAGATAGCTCTCTTTATAATATGAAACGAATTCATATTACTCATAATAATTAAATCACATTTAATTATCCATTTTCTCAATGCTCGGATATAAATCAACAATAGAATTATCCATGAACTCCTTCAAGGATAATGCGCTTTCTCCGCAGATACTTGGAGATAAGGACATGGTGATTGTATTGTTCCAGGTATAGTGACTTGGATATTGAGATCATATCTCAAATCCAGATCACGGGCCTCTCATAGATGCTTGATTAAATCAAGGCCGCAAATCTAATCTTCTTATTGTATCTGAATCACATTCAGATAATGTCCAACATTTGGACTAAGATCAGATTACTTCTCTACTGAGAGGAGTCACTAAAATCCAGACCCGTTTCATCACTCCCTAGGAATGGAAGCGTCATGGTTATACAATCGTTTATGATCACATCACCCTCAGGTATTCCAAATACCTGTGCATCCTGCATACTGGAAGACTCAAATTAAACCCGAAGTATTGGATCAACTTTATACTGTCTACTTCATGGTTTTATCAATAAGTTTCTCATTCGATCATTGGGAGTCGGTATCGATCATATACTTTCCAAAAGCGTATATCATACCTAGGTCTTGATCATATACTTTCCAAAGTATATATCAAACCTACAAATTCAGTCAAGCTTCCAAAGCAAGATGACCGTGCACACGGAATTTGATTCTTCCCAATATCTCATGAGTGAGCTCATGTCTTCCGGTTCAATAACTGAACCTGTATGATCCCTTTGAGAGATCGTATTACTCATATGCCCTTATATGCACACCAGCACGCCGGTGTGTAGACCTTGATTAGGTCATCAACGTATTGGTCTGCCAAATGTACATACTTAGACATATAGCAACACATCTGTCTCCGGTCAGAGGATGCGTGCCTATATCATGACAGTATACGATATAGGACTTTGGTTATCTCGATCTCGTTAAGTCAACTCTTTGACCTAACTAATCTGACACCTCCGAATCTCTATTCCTATGCAGAGGACCTGCATCAAGAGGTCGGTCAGATATCAGCCTTCAAAGATAAGGATTGCCATCTCCTACTCAGGATGGAGATCATCTCTTAACAATCATCTGACGGTGCTTGATGAGTCCTCAATCTAACTCTTTAGATATTCATCCAAGCACCAGCCTCTATGATTCAATAGTTGAATCAACAGCTGTATGATCATCAAGATGGCCATGGTACATAACCCTAATTGTACTAAGGGACCTATTATGCAAATTATGTATTCTTCATTTCAGATTGAGGAGTGAATTGCAATAACATTTATTGCATAATGGCTCGCCGTGGGCTCGCATTTCCAACAATCTCCCACTAGCCCAAAGAGCCATTAATGGGCTAATCATTTAAACCCGCACTCATGTGACAATCATAGGCTATTTAGAAAATAGCTAGGTAAGCTGATCAGTCACTCTGTTCCCGCGAGACTATGCCAAGTCCTTTTACGGCACTTGCTTATCCCCAGTAACAGTGCTCGCATCTAATGCGAATGTTGCATCTCATGCAACCAATACTCAATCTAGTTGGTTACAGTGTCCCTGACATCATTACCAGTATCCCCATAATCCTTATTAGAATACCTTCATTCCCGGAGATCTCTATCTCCTAAGGTATCTAAAGTTTAGACCTTATAGATCACTATCTACATGGTCTTAAACTTTTGAAGATAAGACTTTGAGATCACTATCTCAAAAATCTCCTCATCTATGAAGATTTTGTTATTACTGCAATCAAGTGTTTTATCTCTACAGTAGGATTAGCAACAATTTACTACTCCCACTGCATGACAGACATCTGGTATTTGTACACTCTAGCATACACTCAGCTTCTCGTAACTAATGCACAAGTGCAAGTAGTTGTAGCATTTACTTCCTCAACTCTTTGAGGTGCTATCCCTTAAGATAGGTCAGTACCATATCTTAAGGGTTAGAAGCCTTTCTTGGAATTTCTATGAATAGAATATTTCCAAGGTATACTACAAATGTGACAGTCCAATTATCCTCTTCTCTTGGCTTCTGAACAACTTCAGAACTAAGATCTAAGATGTATCTTTGAAATCATATTTCAAGATATGGAACAATCAGATTATAAAACATTTATTATTATCCTTATATCATTTTAAATGATCAGGATTTTATCTACTATCTGAAATCATAACAATTATAATTCCATCAAATCTTATGGTCCAACTTCAAGAAGCTTATTTGAGTCCATAGATGAATTCCTTAGCTTGCACAACTTGCTTCCCTCAACCATGAAGCCTTGGGGCTACTTCATGTGAATATCCTCAAAGAGGTATTCGTAGAGAAATGCAATATTGACTTACATCTTGAAGATGCAATAGTCAAGTTGTGTAGCTAAGGTTAGCAACATTCTGATGATTTTAAGCATGGTCACCGAAGAGCAAGTCTCATTGCAAGCAATGTCTTCTCTTCCGGTGTGTGGCTCATGGCTACGAACCATGCTTTGAATGTCTCTACCTTCTCATCAGGTTCCCTTTCTCTTGAAGATCCATTTACACCTTTACAGGTTTTACCCATATAGGTGGATCCACGAGGGTCCATATACAACACTTGCATATGAAGTCTACATTAGACTTTTATTGCTAACATCCATCTATCCATGCTATGATCTTCAGAAGCTTCATCACATGAAGTTCAATCATTGTCAGATTTCTCCGACACATGGAATCCATCCTCAAACTCATTTGAAGAGGTATTAGTGTTTCATTTTTAATTGTCCTCTTAGTTTCCAATTTCAGGAGCCTCATTATCTTCTCAAGATAAATGAGTTCCTACACTTCATTTTCATCTTGATTCTCAAGAGTCTCAACCTCTGAGAATCATATTCTCAGAGATGAGATACTTAGAATCTCAAGGTCATAAAGTAGGTATCCAATACCATCCTTTATTTTCCTAATGAAGCAGCACTTTCAAGTGCTAGATTCCAGCTTGCATGCATGGAATCATATTAAGCATATATATTGTAGTCTCTTCTACACATATATACCTGGAAACTAAGGGATAATTATGCTAAAATTCATCATTGATAAGATCATGTTACACATGATCCAATTGTATCTACCTATAACTCTATTGAGTTAAGGTGTGTTAGGAGGATTGAGATAGAAATGATATTCATATCTCTATAAGGTATTCTTTGAATTTATCTAACATGTACTTGCTACCTAGATTAGATCAAATTCATTTTATCTTCCTTCAAACTTTGGTTCTAAACCAAAAATAATGAAATCTTTGAACATTTCAAAGGTCTCTTAGGTGAAGGGAAGAAATCTCATATCATACATAATCATCAACAGATATCACATATCCATAATGTTTACTATGATATAGATGATCTACATACATCAATATGCATGAGATCCTGAATACCTTGGCATCTTACACCTTTCTTTAAGAAGGGTGTATTGGACATTTTACTTTGAATACAATATTCATAAGTATGTAAGTTTTGAAATTTTAGACATTCTAAAGTTTCATCTCTTACTAGTCTATTGATCAAATCAATAGACAAATGTCCAAGGCTTGATGCTAGATCATTGTCAAATGATCTTCATCCTCCTATTGATCTTAAGGTTTAATTTCAGTATTTAGAAATGTTAATGAACCATTCATTAATTTTCTAATTTAGTGAAGTCCACTAGATTATTAGATTACTATCTGAAATATATATATATATATATCATAACTCTTTATGATAGTTCTATCTCAGATTCATGTTTATTTCTAACATTTAGAAACAAACAATGAGTGTATTCTTATATCTAGGTCATAGAGACATTCTCTAAGACTAAGGACTCTCCCACTGAAATTAACAAGTCTATCAATCCAACAGAGATTGTTGCAACAATTGCATCAATATCCATGTGGATAACTATAAACCTTTAAGATCAAATTTTCCAGTCTTCTAAAACATATGCAACCTATTGCAAATGTCATCAGAAGATTGAGATACAATTATTTGACTTTATCTTATCAATGATTTATGTAGATTAATCCGATGCTCCATCCGAGTCCTTCTCTAAGGATTCTAGATAGACTTGATAGTCATACTATCAACACATCAACTTATTGCAGTGTTGGCATTCATCCAACTCTTCGGATGACATATGGAAGCCATAGATGTATAGTCAACTCTTTGACCATACTTCTTACTCGGGTCCAACCCATGCTTCCATTGCGCTCCCTTTATCTATAAGCAACCATTGCTTAAGACTAAGGATCTCTTATGTAAGAGCATTTCAACATTTATACATGCTTCATTAAATTCATACAATATGAATATTATGAAGCTTCATGAATGACCAGAGTATAGATAGTAGAATGATGACACTCATCATCTACATCCATCTAAACTCTTAAAACATAGGTTCAGGTAGGTACTCAAACAATTTGAATACCTCATCTCTTATAGAGCCACCATTCTGCGTGATGCAGTGAACCATCTCATTCATGTTAAATGTCAAGAGCACATATGTATGCCAGAATATCTTCATTAATTTTATAAGGATTATTTGACAATTGCGATCATCATCGACATGTCACTTTCAAAGTACATCCGATGAGAGATCAAGACTATAAAGACATACAAACCCTAGGGTTGTAGTCCTATTATCTATTTAATTGTCATTCCTTAATATTATGAGGAAACTTGCACATTGCAACCACATACATTATGTGTCCAATTGCAAGTACAATATCTGGATCATGAGTCCAATCCATGATATTTTACTGGTTATTATTGAGTATATCATTGAGTGGGTTTTAATGAAGGATTATCTGAAATAAGAAATTTGCATAAATATATATATATATATATATATATATATTTATTTATTTATTTTACTTTAATTTAGGATTTTTATATCAAAGTTGTCTTGTCTTGTCAACACTGAAAGTTCATTCCCTTAATCACTTTCAATGTAAGAGATATACTTACCATTATATTTCAACTAGATCTGGGATCTCCTTCCTTATCTTTGTTGCATCTGAATAATATGAGAATCTGCAACTCGGATAAAAAGAAGCGGGAACACATTCCGCCTTGCAAGTCCATCTTGCATCTCCCAATTCGGTCTTTAACACCCGGGCCCACCACCCCTAAGGCAATGTTGACCCGTCGTTAATTGAACCAACCGTCAACAGGAATAGTACTCGCTATACGCAATCCAATATCGCCCCAATAATATGAGGATCCGATATTGGGGTCACTACGTATACGGCCTTACTCTTTCGAGAAGCAAAGAGCCCGATCCAGATGCGCTTGCATACAGGAGCTGTCACTTCGGACAGGCGTCTCCTACATACAATCCCTGGCGATGGAACCCTTCGCCTTGACGGGAGACCATGGATGTCACTTATATGATCCTCCATATCATATTCAAATTCTAATTAATCATTATGAATCATATTCATTATGATTAATTCTTCCAAGGAAAATAACATCTCTATTCATAGAGTGTTTTAATTTTAATTGGATTCCAATTAATCTAATCATATTAAATTAATGATCCAATTAATATCCAACAAACATTTTAATAGTTACTTGAATTATGGTATTATCTCAAATACGTATTATTTCGAATTTTAATAATTAGAAATACATCATGATTTCTTAAGCATTATACTAACCCTACCCGCTGTCATGGCCAGTACCGACGAGAGTGGGACGGACCACATACGTTGCAACCCGCAACCCCAATGCTCTCCGACTAGACACCATATCCACCTCGGGAAAGGATAATGCCAAATAGATCATTTTGTACTTGAGATGATCATCGGTTCTTCAACCGAAATTATACCATATAGTAATAATCAAAACAATTTTGATTAACATTATAATGAGATTTGCTAAACAAATCCCAAGTCCTATTCAAGCAACATGTTTGTTGGAATGTTGATCATGTAGATCATGTAACCAATCTCGATCTAGATCACATCTAATCATTTGTTGGTTAGGGCAAAGTCATTTAAGGACATAATTATCATTAAATATTTCACAAATATTTATGCATAATTGTTCCAGGAAATTAAACAATTTAATTTCACTAATTAATTAAATGACAATCACTAGGTTCTTGATTAGGAAAGTATTTTCAGCAGTGACCCTCACTTACTAAAAATACCATATCTCAATCAATTTAAATCCAAATTAAGCAAAGTAAATTTCTAAAGTTTGCTAACTTGATTTACAACAGAACCCAAGTGATTTGCACGCATTTCAAGGTGTTCCAAATCCGCAATTAACATCTTAATTACATCATGATCCGCAGTCCCCGAAACAGTGGATACATGTTCACTAAAATGAGCATATCTAGAGCGAACGGAATCGAAATCACACAAACTCAGATCCTACAGTTTTCTTATTTAATGGGGAATAAAATTCAAATATTATTTTCGAGTTTAAATAATTTAAACAGTGCCGAAAATAATATCAAAACAGAGATGCGAAAATGAAATGCAAGAAAACTTTCGCATACCCTAATGAACCCAAGTCGTCCTCGGTTTATGGATCGTATCCAAAAACACCAACCTAGCTCTGATACCACTTGAAGGATATGGTTAGATCCTCAAGCGCATCACGGAAGCGTGATCGTCGTATCGAATACGACGAAGAACGACTAGTCGCACTAGTTGTTCTATGCAGCGGAAATTAAAAATTTTCTATGTGACGAAACCACATGATCCAAGAACACTTCTAGGATCGTTTCGTCTAAACCACAACCAAGTATTAGGTTTACCTCTTGAAGCGTGGTTGTGATCAAGTCTCTAAACGAAGAGACCTCCTGTCTCAAGTCCGATCCGACGGAGGAGACGCTTGCGAGCGCGGGGATGAACCGTGTTCTTCTCGCAATCCATGTTGATAATCCAAGCGGTGGATCTCCTGATCTCGACACACGAGATCCGACGTCTTCTTCACGAGCAAGGCATGCCGAAGTAGACGGAGTTCCACGAGCAAAACATCGGGCAGCATAACGACGGTGCCGCGGCGATGGAGAGCCTCTCTAGGGCATCCATGGTGGACGGCCATGAGAGGGAGAGAAAGAGAAAGAAAGAGAGAAAGAGAGACTTGTTGTCTCACTTATGTGCCAAGAAGAGCAATGGGGTGCCTCTCCTTTTATAGGGTTTTGGGATCCATGGATCTCAATCCATGTGTCAACACAAATACAATGGTCCACATTAATTTGTGTTTCTTTCAATGGCCATGATTTGTTGCTAAAAACACAACAACAATTAATTTAATAAAAATCAAATATATATTAAATATAATTTGATTTATATCAAATCAATCTCCATTGGAGAGATAGGAAAGGAGGCAAGCCTCCTTCCATAAGGAGGGTGGACGGCCACCACATTCCTTATGGAATTGTGGCCGTCCCCTCTCCTCATTAGGAAGGGAGCTTCCTTTTTCCTATTACATGAGATTACATTATCTCATGATTCTCTCCAATATTTGCGACAACATTTGTTGCAAATTATTTCACAAAAA
Source organism: Ottelia alismoides (assembly GCA_037367405.1). Taxonomy (NCBI): domain Eukaryota; kingdom Viridiplantae; phylum Streptophyta; class Magnoliopsida; order Alismatales; family Hydrocharitaceae; genus Ottelia; species Ottelia alismoides. The sequence continues at coordinate 1,430,756 of JAZKJV010005183.1, forward strand.
TAAATCCAATTTATTTTGTGAACATTGCAATCATGCCATTGGAAATTTGTGAATCATATTCACAACCCAAAAATAAATGTAAATTACATTTTCAATTCAATGTCCAATGTGAATCCAATTCACATTAACATTTAATTAACAAATGTAAATTACAAACATCTCTCTTATATATTATAAATCACATTTATAATATATTTGATTAATATGGATATTGCTATCCACATTATTCATATCCATAATGATTAAATCACATTTAATCATTTTTGGATCTCTATTCTCTTGTGTCCAAATAATATGCATCATATTCGTATTACTTACATCTTTGATAATCAAATCACATTTAATTATCTAAGATAGCTCTCTTTATAATATGAAACAAATTCATATTACTCATGATAATTAAATCACATTTAATTATCCATTTTCTCAATGCTCGGATATAAATCAACAATAGAATTATCCATGAACTCCTTCAAGGATAATGCGCTTTCTCCGCAGATACTTGGAGATAAGGACAGGGTGATTGTATTGTTCTACGTATAGTGACTTGGATATTGAGATCATATCTCAAATCCAGATCACGGGCCTCTCATAGATGCTTGATTAAATCAAGGCCGCAAATCTAATCTTCTTCTTGTATCTGAATCACATTCAGATAATGTCCAACATTTGGACTAAGATCAGATTACTTCTCTACTGAGAGGAGTCACTAAAATCCAGACCCGTTTCATCACTCCCTAGGAATGGAAGCGTTATGGTTATACAATCGTTTATGATCACATCACCCTCAGGTATTCCCAATACCTGTACATCCTGCATACTGGAAGACTCAGATTAAACCCGAAGTATTGGATCAACTTTATACTGTCTACTTCGTGGTTTTATCAGTAAGTTTCTCATTCGATCATTGGGAGTCGGTATCGATCATATACTTTCCAAAAGCATATATCATACCTAGGTCTTGATCATATACTTTCCAAAGTATATATCAAACCTACAAATTCAGTCAAGCTTCCAAAGCAAGACGACCGTGCGCACGGAATTTGATTCTTCCCAATATCTCATGAGTGAGCTCATGTCTTCCGGTTCAGTAACTGAACCTGTATGATCCCTTTGAGAGATCATATTAGTCATATGCCCTTATATGCACACCAGCGCGCCGGTGTGTAGACCTTGATTAGGTCATCAACCTATTGGTCTGCCAAATGTACATACTTAGACATATAGCAACACATCTGTCTCCGGTCAGAGGATGCGTGCCTATATCATGACAGCATACGATATAGGACTTTGGTTATATCGATCTCGTTAAGTCAACTCTTTGACCTAACTAATCTGACACCTCCGAATCTCTATTCCTATGCAGAGGACCTGCATCAAGAGGTCGGTCAGATATCAGCCTTCAAAGATAAGGATTGCCATCTCCTACTCAGGCTGGAGATCATCTCTTAACAATCATCTGACGGTGCTTGATGATTCCTCAATCTAACTCTTTAGATATTCATCCAAGCACCAGCCTCTATGATTCAATAGTTGAATCAACAGTTGTATGATCATCAAGATGGCCATGGTACATAACCCTAATTGTACTAAGGGACCTATTATGCAAATTATGTATTCTTCATTTCAGATTGAGGAGTGAATTACAATATCATTTATTGCATAATGGCTTGCTGTGGGCTCGCATTTCCAACAGCAGTGAGAGTAGTAAAGTGTTAATGATCCTACTATGGAGATAAAACACTTGATTGCAGTAATAATAAAATCTTCAAAGATGACAAGGCTTTAGAGATGGTGATCTCTAAGTCTTATCTTCATGAGCTTAAGACTTTATAGATAGAGATCTAAAAGGTCTTAACTGTGGATACCTTGAGAGATAGTGATCTCCCGGAATAAGGGTATTCTGATAATGATTATGGAAATACTGGTTATAATAGTTATTGAGAAATAGTGTCAAGGACACCATAACTTCTTTGATTAGATTGAGTATAGGTTACAATATATGCAACATTCGCATTGGATGCGAGCACTGTTACTGAGGATATGCAAGTGTCGTAAAAGGACTTGGCATAGTCTTTTGGGAACAGAGTGAATGATCAGCTTACCTAGCTATTTTTTAAATAGCCTATGATTGTCACATGAGTGTGAGTTTAAATGATTAGCCCATTAATGGCTCTTTAAGCTAGTGGGAGATTGTTGGACATGTGAGCCCACGGCGAGCCATTATGCAATAAATGTTATTGCAAATATCATTCCCGGATCTGAAATGAAGAATAAATAATTTGCATAATAGGTCCCTCTGTACAATTAGGGTTATGTACCATGGCTGTCTTAATGATCGTACAGCTGTTGATTCAATTATTGAATCATAGAGGCTGGTGTTTGGATGAATATCTAAAGGGTTAGATTGAGGACTCATCAAGCACCGTCAAATGATTATTAAGATGTGATCTCCAGCTTGAGTAGGAGATGGCAATCCTTTCTCACGTAGGCTGATATCTGACCGACCTCTTGATGCAGGTCCTCTGCATGGGAATAGTGATTCGAAGGTGTCAGATTAGTTAGGTCAATGGGTTGACTTAACGAGATCGAGATAACCTAAGTCCTATGTTGAATGCTGTCACAACATAGGCACGCATCCTCTGACCGAAGACAGATGTATTGCTATATGTCTGAGTATGTACATTTGGCAGACCAATAGGTTGATGACCTAACCAAGGTCTATACACCGGCGCGCTGGTGTGCATGTAAGGGCATATGAGTAATACAATCTCTCAAAGGGATCATACAGGTTCACTACTGAACCGGAAGACATGAGCTCACTCATGAGATATTGGGAAGAATCAAATTCCGTGCACGGTCGTCTCGCTTTGGAAGCTTGACTGAATTTGTAGGTTTGATATATACTCAAGACCAAGGTATGATATATGCTTTTGGAAAGTATATGATCGATACCAAATCCCAATGATCAAATGAGAAACTTAGTGATCAAACCCTGAAGAAGACAATGTAAAATTGATCTTGATCTTCGGGTTGATCATGGGTCTTCCAGTATGCAGGATGTACAGGTATTGGGAATACCTGAGGGTGATGTGATCATAAACGATTGTATATCCATGACGCTTCCATTCCGAGGGAGTGATGAAACAAGTCTGGATTTTAGTGACTCCTTCCAGTAGAGAAGCAATCTGATCTTAGTCCAAGTGTTGGACATTGGTCTGAATGAGATTCAGATTCAATGAGAAGATTAGATTTGCGGTATTAATTTAATCAAGCATCTGTGGGAGGTTCGTACGATCTGGATTTGAGACAAGATCTCAACATCCAAGTCACTATACGTGGAATAATACAATCGCCATGTCCTTATCTCCAAGTATCTGCGGAGAAAGCACATTATTCTTGAAAGAGTTCAAGAATAATTCATTTGATGAATTCCATATCCAAGCAAGAAGAACTTGATGATTAAATGAGATTTAATTATCAAGCTTAATATGAATATCATTCATATTGTGAGAATTATTATCCATGATAATTAAATGAGATTTAATTATCATGGATTAGAGAATGTGGATAATACTATCCATGATATATGTGTATTATAAATATGATTTATAATACATATATATTGAAGAGAGAAAATTTATGTAAATAGCATTTGTTAATTGATAGTGTGGATTGGATTCACATTAATTAACTAATTGGAAATGTAATTTACAAATTAGTTTGGGATGTGAATGTGATTCACATATCTTCGATGGCATGATTGAAATATTCACAAATTAATTTGGAATTAATTTGGTGGATATTATTGCAATAATAGTTATTGCAATTTAATTAAGAAATAATAAGATAAATAAAAAGGAGACAAAATAACCCCCTATGATTTAGGGAGGTTAGTTGACTCCTTTTTGTTGTCACATTATCTCTTAATTAGTTAAATTAAATTATGTTGATAATGTTGCAACATATTTTAATTTAAATTAATGTTGTTGGTTTTAACCAACAACAATCATAGCCATTGATTTTACATGGACCAGGCCTGGCCGTTGGATCCATGTGTCCCATGGATTGAGATCCATTATATCCTAAACTAATATAAAAGGAGGGCTAGGGTAGCCTTCCAAGGTACAAGATAATCAAGAGTTGTAAATGGTTGCAACTCTCTCTCTCTCTCATATTCTCGCCCTCTCTCTTTCTCTCCTCCAAAAGATGGTCGTCCATCTTGTGTTGAGAAAGGAGAGACTCTCGATTTCTTCTTCGACGCTTGGATCTTCATCGAGGATTGCGGGAAGGAACGTGACTCATCATCGCGCCCGCAAGTGCGTTCTTCGTGGATCGGACTTAAGACAGGAGGATCTCTACTTTGGGATCTCGCGATCACAACCACGCTTCAAGAGGTATTCCTTATACTTGTGGTTTGATGAAACGATCCGAGAAGTGTTCTCGTGATCATGTGGTTTCATCTTTAGATTTAAAAAATTTTAATTTCCGTTGTATCTAGCATCTAGTGCGACTAGTTGCTCCGATTGCATACGATGCGATCAACACGCTTCCGTGATGCGCTTAAGGATACTCATTATCATTCACAAAAATCACTCCGAGCTATATGCATAGAGAGGGGATGTGTTTAGTATCCGAAGTGCAAAATAAAATGTAGAAAAAGAGAAAAAATGACATAGAAATAATTTTCACAATAAATAATTATAGAAAATAAGTTAAAACCCTAAAAATTTGTCGTTCCCCGGTGACGATGCCATTTGATGAACATGAAATTTGCCTCTTTAATAATCAATAATTGTAGTATAGGAGGTGAAAAATGTTTCAACAAAAACCACAATCTTTGAATGTTACGGAGTATTTTTAACTTAGTAAGTTTACCAAGGTCGAACACAACGAACAATGATTTTTAGTTGTGAGGTCTTAAATTAAATTAAATAATTGATTAATTGCTCAATTAATTTTCTATGTCAGAAAACTATAGTTCAATGCAATGCAAATGTGGAGAAAATAAACAACGAAAACAATTCAGCACAGGATCTATGATTTTATACAATTTTAATCCAAACAATGATGATCACTATCCTCGAAGTGAAATCACAAATCGAATAATTTCAAGATATATCCAAATTAATTCCAATGCATCAGATAAATATATCAATTGATAATAATATAGAAGTAGAATATTCAACCTTAGAATTTCTGTGATATAATTCCTCAAATGTTGACAATAATCTTAAAGTAATGAATCTTAATTGGTCCCTTGCAAAAAAATTAAATCCTTAAGAATATCAATATCATTAAGAATTTCAAATAAATTCCGTTACTCGCACTTCATTCCCGGTAAATAAAGTCAAAGATCTCTTCATGTAAGAAAGGCACACATATGTCAAGATGAAGCCTGCATTAATTAAAATGCTCCTTAAATGATAATCCTCAATAAACAGCCTCAGATCTATCAACAAGATATGTAATACAAAAGAGCAAGAAAATAGCTTCAGATCGACATATTATATGACTAAAACCGAAGTTCAAATGAGCAAGATATGATAATTTGAAAAAATAGGGACTAAAATGTAATAAATTAATCAATTTCCAAGCAAAGAGGTCCCTAGAGGGTCTTATCTGGGATTTCTGAAAGTCGGATGGGCCTTTCTGAAAAATACCCATGGGTAGGGGTTTATCTACAAGTATTTGAAGCGATAAAGGCCCATATGCAAATTTGCCAAGTCACATGCAAAGCACGTGACTATGGCGTCAGATAGGGGTTTCTTACAATTCCAGAGGAAAATAAGGGTGCTAGTGCAATTTCACCCCACGTACGTGCATTACACTTACGTTTAGAGGTTTAGGGTTTAGGGTTTGGGTGTCTGATGTTGAGGTGGTGACCTGTGGTGGGGGTACGCGAGGGGGAAGCTGTGGAGGTTGCCTGGAGGTGCAAGAAGGTTGAGTGGAGGGCGATGAAAGCTACATGGTGATGATGAAGATGTGAGGGTGGAGCACCGATCGAGTCTAGGTGTGGGTCGAGTTGCGGCACTGCGTGGTAGTGAGGCTAAGTGCCGATAAGCTATGATGTGTGCAGGTGGAGCAAATACTCGAGGATGGCGAGTTGGTCAGTGAAGGACGATGCAAGCGGGAATGACGATGGCCATGAGTTAGGAGAGAAGCTCCGACCGGAGCAAGGTCGAAGGTGATAAGGGTCTACAAGGAGAGAAGGAGGACTGGAGGGGGATATTGGAGATGGGGGAAAAAGATCAGAGTAAGTTGGGATCGAAGATTGACGTGAATGAAGAAGATGATGGAGATACCTAGAGGTGCTAAGGCCCTTAATGATTCGTTGCCTCGGCGGTATTGCAAGATAACCTCGAAGCTCAACTGCACTGAGCAGTAGTAGAGGGGTTTGATGCCCTCAGGATCTCTCCTTAGAGGGGATTATTACCGGCAAGGTTGGTTCTATATCGGTAACCCGACATCCTAGCTTTCTCCTTATATTAAAAGATATGGCGGATGGGGCACAACGTCGACGAGGGGAGGAGCTTTATGGGAGGGTGAAATGTGTAATAGTGAGGAGTGATGGCGGTCGTAATGGCCAGTAAGCGGCGTGACCATTGCGTGAGAGGGAGGAGGGGGAACAGCTGGGGAACGACGGTTGCAACGAAGGAAAAGGGGCGAGGGTCGCGTGCTTTGCACGTGACTGATCTGGAGAGAGCATCGTCACGTGTAAGGCACGTGACCGGGGCTGGAGAGAGGATAGAAACGGGGTGACACGTTGCATGTCCAGTAGCTGCCACGTGTCACCTAAAAAAATTCGAAATTAAAAAAGAATAAAAAAGAGACCTCAGATCAAAAATTTTCCTTTAAGAAAGTTGCTTTTCTCGACGAGATCTACAACTTTCATGAAGGACCAAAGAGCAAAAGAGGTCATCAATGTGAAGTAGTTTTTTTGCTAGTTTCCAAGTGTATAGACAACCGATTTTTAAAATTTTTGTATTTTTTGGTGGTTTTTAAAGAGGATAAAAATCGGGAAGAAAAATACAACAAAATACAAGAAAATTAATTACACAATAATCTTATTTTTTGGATTTTTAATAAATAATAAAATAGAAAAATAAAATAGAGGTACGAAACATGAGACTTTTGTACAAACTCATAGAGGATACTCGGACTCAGTTAGTTTCTTTTATTTCAGTCATGATCTAGATTTGGAACTTTATGCCACTCAATAAAACTTTCATCAAAGAACTCAAATAAAGAAAAAATATAATTGAAAGGGTTAATTATGTGCATAAAAACTCAGGTCAAAAATCGCAAAAAGTTAACATGCGCAAAAGAGGTTCAAAACTCAACTTTCACATACGAGCTCCGAAATTTACAAAATTTGTCTTGTTTTGAAGGTATTTGAAAGTCGGGTACTTTAAAGGTGAGGAGACCAAAATCAGACATTGTATGAGGGAGATATGCGTATTTATTCCGTTAGATGTGAAATTAGACTTTGGGATTATTTGACAGTTATTTAAGTTAATAATTTTTTTGTATTTTTTATTTATTCTTGTAAGTAATATATGTACAATGCAAATAGTTTGGGTTCAATTGAAGTTAGGATTAACTAATTAAAATATGAGAAGTTAGCTGCTTTTTAGGCCAATTTACGCTTGGAATTTTTAGTGCAATTATGCATGATGAAATGTAAATATTATTTACAAATGTATATATGCTAATGATGTTCTATTAATGATTAAATAGACATGAAATTTGGGGAATAGAGCTTAATTAGTGAATTTTAGCATGATGAATATGAGATTCATCAGAGACACACTGGGATAGAGTCAAGCTCTGGATTTTCATTTAGACTATTGATCCTAATAAAAAGATTAGCTACTTCTCAGTGAGGGAACAAGGGTAGTAGTTTCAACTAAACCCTAAACCCTAAACCCTAAACCCTAAAACCCTAAACCATAAACCCTAAACCCTAAGCAAGGAGAGTGAAAAGCTACTAGCAGTCCGCGGGTGGGGGTCGGGGACGTGAGGGGACTTTTTCATGGACGGACAGATGTCTGCTTTCCGCACGAATGACGTATGACAAACTTGCTTCATCTCCGAAATCGTAGACTGATCGTAAACTGGTAAGCTCTCACAGAGGTCAGGACGCATCAGTCTATCGATTCAGAAACTATATATGATGCACTTTGGGATTCACGCGGCTTTCTTTCTTTTCCGTTTATGTCTTGCTCTCTTGAACCGGCAAAAGAGCGAGCTGGCTGCAGTCCCTCATCTGTAGAATTTGAGAAGAAAATGAGAGGTAGGGAGGCTTGGAAATAGCACTGAAGCAGTGGTACTGAAACTCCGGATCTAGGATATTGAAGCGGGCATTAGGGGAGAGAAGGTTGTTTGGTTCCCAGGAAAAGCACTAGTCGTACAGTCCTCCAGGCTTCTGAACCTGCTCCCTATATGGCATAACTATTTGAATGGCGGGATCAAAAAGAAGGGGAAAAGTCCCCTGCATTACACGTTCTAGCCTCCTAATGGACCCTAGGGGGGTCAGAGGGGGCTTTCAGAAAGAATATATTCAACTAGGTCTGCCTAGATAAGATGGTGGATTCAGGCCGGGTTCACAGATGAAATAGAGTCAATATTAGTCTTCGGATCACATTCCGCCAAAATATATATATATATATAAGCTGATTACAAGCAGTGAGTCTTTCTTATAGTTGCTGCTTTTTTCCCAGAAGGACCAGGGCAGAGCTTTTCGTGGTGGCTGCTAACAGGGTGGAAGTGAGGACAGCAAGCCTCCCTTTATAGATAGTTGATTGAAACTAAGAAAGAAGCATTAAGCGGGAGGGAACCGAGGCATTTCACCGATTTGACATGACCCTAACTCACTGCTACTAATTTCATTAGCCCAGGATGAGGCTTGGACTCTCTTCTCCGCCCGGGAAGGCCCCGAACGACATTGCCGCAGTCCATGGACTATCCTGAAATCACTAGATAATGGTGGGAGGTCAAATGAGGTGGCTATATTCTTTTCTTGCTCTTAGCCTTCTCTTTTTTCTATTCTATAACATATACGGTAGAGGTATAAGGAGGAAGACGCCCACGAGAGGCAGATGAGCGGGGAGCGGCAACAAAGTGGGGAGCAGGGGTCTGTATAGCAAGGCTATCACCAATTAAAATTGAAAAAATAAAAGACCAAACTGTTACGGTCTCCACTTATGTCAGTTGGTGAATTGGGGGTTTTGTATTGTGTTTTATTGTTAGTGCTAGAAATACTTCCATGCCCTTCACGCCTTATTCACATTCTCTTCTTGTTTGGCCTTCATATTCTCGCATCTCGCCTCTTCATATCGAAGATGTAGGATTAGATCATTTCTTGTTTGGACTTTGCAGACTCATTTCACACTCCAAATCCATTGTCTTCTACTCGGGGAGACTCACTTCCCAGGTATTCTTATCCACTTCACCCTTCACCTCATCAATCAATCCATGTTTGAATATTGACTCTAATCGTGAATTATCATTTAGGACTCCATCACTCTTAAATACTAATCTAGTGTAGTTTACACTTGCAGAAATCGAAATAGTGCACTTGATGCCACGTAAGGGCAAGCGTTCCATGGCTAAATAGACCGAGATCAACAATAACATGTTAGCCTTCATTCAATTCATTCAGGCCCACTTAACAGAATAGGATGACTTTCAAGCTGTATATATGATTCTCGAGCCAAGGCAGGATAGGTAAAATACGAGGGAGGAGGATAGAAACCATGGAGGAGGTGGGAATGGGGGAGATAAACCTATATATCCAGTGGCCAAGCTCTCACTTAGAGAATCCTATAATCTAGGAGCGGGACAGACAAATACATGGATTTAAATTCCTTCGATTCATTGGCATTTCGAGCCTAAACCCACTATCTTATCATTACTCCCCATATTCCACAAGAATATTAATGAAGAACTATATGTACTCCTCCAACAATTTGATCTGCACAATATTACCCTAGCATTCTGTTAGAGGTAGTGAAGATGGCAGTGTTTCCTTTAAGCTTAACGGACAAGCCCCTATATTGGGTCAAGCATTTAGTGTTGGACATGCGAGCCCACGACGATCCATTATGCAATAAATGTTATTGCAATTCACTCCTTAATCTGAAATGAAGAATAACTAATTTGCATAATAGGTCCCTTAGTACAATTAGGGTTATGTACCATGGCCATCTTAATGATCATACAGTTGTTGATTCAATAGTTGAATCATAGAGGCCGGTGCTTGGATGAATATATGAACAGTTAGATTGAGGACTCATTGAGCATCGTCAAATGATTGTTAAAAGATGATCTCCAACCTGAGTAGGAGATGGCAATCCTTATCTCTAAAGGTTGATATCTAACCGACCTCTCAATGCAAGTCTTCCACACAGAAATAGAGATTCGGAGATGTTAGATTAGTTAGGTCAAAGAGTTGACTTAACATGATCGAGATAACCAAATACCTATGTCATATGCTGTCACAATATAGGTACGCATCCTCTGATCGAAGGCAGATGTGTTACTATATGTCTAAGTATGTACATTTGAGAGATTAATAGGTTGATGACCTAATCAATGTCTATACATCGGTGCGTTGGTGTGCATATAAGAGCATATGAGTAATACGATCTCTCAATGGGATCATACAGATTCATTTACTGAACTGGAAGACATGATCTCACTCATGAGATATTGGGAAGAATCAAATTCCACGCACGGTCATCTCGCTTTGGAAGCTTGACTGAATTTGTAGGTTTGATAATTATTTTTGGAAAGTATATGATCAACACTTGGGTATGATATATTCTTTTGGAAAGTATATGATCGATACCAACTCCCAATGATCAAATGAGAAAACTTAATGATAAAACCCTGAAGGAGACAGTCTAAAAGAGATCTAAAACTTCGGGTTTAATCTAGGTCTTCCAGTATGCAGGACGTACAGGTATTGGGAGTTCCTAAGGGTGATGTGATCATAATTGATTATATAACCATGACGCTTCCATTCCTCGGGAGTGATGAAACGGGTCTGGATTTTAGTGACTCCTCTCATAAAGAAGTGATCTAATCTTAGTCCAAATGTTGGACATTGATCTAAATGCGATTTAGATACAATGAGAAGATTAGATATACAGTCTTGATTTAATCAAGCATCTATTGAAGGTCCGCAAGATCTAGATTTGAGATTTGATCTCAATATCCAAGTCACTAAACATGGAACAATACAATCGCCCTATCCTTATCTCCATGTATCCGCGGAGAAAATGCATTATCCTTGAAAGAGTTCATGGATAATTTAATTATTTATATGTGCATCCAAGCATCGAGAAAATTGATAATTAAATATGATTTAATTATCATGGATAATAAGAATTTGATTCATATTATAAGGAGAGTTATCTGAGATAATTAAATGTGTGTTAATTATCAAAGATGTGAATAATGTGAATGTGATTCATATTATTTTGGCACATAAGAGTAGAGATCCAAGATGATTAAATATGATTTAATTATCATAGATATGAATAATGTGGATAGCACTATCCATAATAATCATATATATTATAAATGTGATTTACAATATATAAAGAGAGCATATTGTGATTTATATTTGTTAATTAATTATTGATGTGAATTGGATTCACATTGTATAATTAATTAAAATATATTTTAGATTTTATTTTGGGATATGAATTTGATTCACATTTTTCCAATGAAATGATTGCAATATTTCACATGATAATTATGAATTATTTTTATGAAATAATTTACAACAATTGTTGTTGTAAATCCCGGAGATATCATGTGATAATGGTATCTAATAAGATAATGAGATCTCATGGCATAACGAGATCTCACGAGATAATGAGATCTCATGAGATGTTGGTAGTCGTCCCCCCTTTTTAGGGGATATGGTTTATCATCTCATTATCTCCAAGGATAATTAATTGATTTGAATTAAATTTAAATATATTGATTTATCGATATATATATTTCAATTAAATTAATTGTTTTTGTGTTTCACAACAAGATCATAGCCATTGAAAGAAACACAATTCAATCTCAACCAATGATTGTGTGTTGTCTATGGATTGAGAGATCCATGGACTTTCAAAATACTATATAAGAAGAGGCACCCATTTCTCTTCGAGATACACAATTATGAATGCTCTCCCTTTCTCTCTCTCTCTCTCTCTTTCTCTACATGCCAAACCTCTCTCTCCCATAGTTGCCGCCCACCATGGAGCCTTGAGAAAGTCGACATCATCGCAGCATCGTCGTTATGCTGCATGAGTTCTTGCTCATGGATCTCAGTCTCTTTCGGTGCACCTCGCTCATGAAGAAGACGTCAGATCTCGTGTGACGGGATCAGGATATTCGCTGCTTGGATCATCAACTTGGATTGCGAGAAGGATGCATTTCATCAACGCGCTCACAAGTGTCTCCTCTGTCGGATCAGACTTGAGACAGTAGGTCTCTTGGTTTAGAGACTTGATCGTATTATTGGATTTAAATTGATCGAGTTATGTTGATTTTAATGAGTAGGGGTCATTGCTGCAAAATTAACAAACTTGATCATGAACCTTGTGATTGTCATTCAAATAAATTAATGGAAATTAATTGTTAATTTTCTGAAATGATTATTGATAAATATTTGTAAAATATTTAAGGATGATAATTATTTCCTTGAAAGACATTGCATTAACCAAAATAATAAGATAGTAGATCTTGATCACAATTGGTTAATATAAAATTTCCAACAAACATTATTTTCATGAAAACTCTAATTTATCCTACAATAGTTCTAGGACAACTTTTACATGCAAAACCTTGTTGCTTGAATAGGATTGGGGTTTTTTTATCAAATCTCCTTATAATATTATCAAAATGGTTTTGATGAATATTCTATGGTATAACTTCGGTTGAAAAACCGATGAACATCTCAAGTACAAAGTGATTGACTCGGCATTATTTTTTTCCCGTGGCAGATATGGTGCCTAGTCGGGGAGCATTGGGGTAGCAGGTTGCACCGTGTGTGGTCTGTCTCACTATCGTTGATACTGGCCATGACAGCGGGTAGGGAACAAATGATGCCTGAGAGATCATGATGTATTTTTCTAATTATTAAAATTTGAATAACATGTACTTTGATATAATACCACTATTTAAAGTAACAATCAAGTTTGTTGATTGAATTGGAATAATAATTTATTTAATGAGATTAAATTAATTATATCCAATTAAAAATACTCTATTATGAATAGAGTTATATTTTCCTTTGAAGAATTAATTACATGAATAGGATTCGTGGCAATTAATTAAAATTTGAATATGAGGTGGAGGATCACATAAGTGACATCCATGGTCTCCCGTCAAGGCAAAAGGTTTCATCACCAGTGGTTGTATATAGGAGACACCTATCCGAAGTGACAACTCGTCATACAAGTTCACCTGAATCTGGCCTTTTGCTTCTCGAAAGAGTAAGTCCATATGCGTAGTGACCCCAGTATCGGTTCCTCATATTATTGGGGCAATATTGGATTGCACATAGCGAGTATTAAGCTTGTTGACGGTTGGTTCAATTAACAACGGGTCAACATCATCTTAGGGGTGGTGGGCCCGGGTGTTAAAGACTGAACTGGGAAATGCAAGTTGGACTTGCAAGGCGGAATGAGTTCTCGCTTCTTTTTATCTGAGTTGTAGTTTCTCATATTATTGGGATGCAACAAAGATAGGAAAGGAGATCCAAGATCTCGATAGAGATATAATGGTAAGAATATCTCTTACATTGAAAGTGACTAAGGGAATGAACTTTCAATGTTGGCAAGCCAAGACAACTTTGATATAAAAATTCCCAAATCAAAATAAAATATGTATATATGTATATGTATATATATTTATGCAAATTTCTTATTTCAAATAGTCCTCATTAAACCCACTCAAAGCTATACTCAATAATAACAAGTGTAATATCATGAATTGAATTCATGATCAAGATATTATCCTCCCAATTGGACACATATTTTATGTGATTGCAATGTGCAAGTTTCCTCATAATATGAGGAATGATAATTAAATAGATAATAGTACTACAACCCTAGGGTTTGTATGTCTCTATAGTCTTGATCTCAACGAGTGTACTTTGGAAGTGACATACCGATGATGATCGTAATTGTTGGATAATCCTTATAAAATCTAAGAAGATGTTATGGCATACATATGCTCTCTTAATAATTAATCATGAATGACATGGTTCACTGCATTATGCAGAATGGTGGCTCTATAAGAGATGATGTATTCAAAATGTTTAAATACCTACCTGAACCTAAGTCTTTAAGTGTTAAGATGTATGAAGATATGATAAGTGTCATCATCCTACTATTTATACTCTAGTCGTTCATGAAGTTTCATAATATTCATATTGTATGAATTAAATGAAGCATGTATAAATGTCAAAATACTCTTACATTGAAATCTTTTGAATTCAATATAAGAGATCCTTTGTCTTAAGCAATGGTTTTTTAGAGATGAAATGAGGACAACGGAAGCATGGGTTGGACCCGAGTTAGAAGGAAATTCAAAGAGTTGATTGTACTTCTATGATTTCTATACATATGACATCCGAAGAGTTGGATGAATGCCAATACTGCAATAAGCCAATGTATTGATAGTGTGACTATCTAGGATCCTTAGAGAAGGTCTCGGATAGTGCATCAAAATAATCCACATCTACATATAATCATTGAAATTGGATTTTTATTTGATAATATTAAAAGTCTAATAATTGTATCTCATTCTTCTGATAACATTTGCAATTGGTTGCATATGTTTTATAAGATTAGAAACTTGATCTTAAGGTTTAATAGTCATCCACATGTACATTGATGCAATTGTTGCAATAATCTCTGTTGGATACATAGACCTCATATTTTCAATGGGATAGTCCTTAGTCTTAGAGAATTCTCTATGACCTAGATATTAGAATACATTCATTGTTGGAGATGAACATGTATTCTGGAATAGACATATCATAAAGAGTTATGATAGTGGACTCTACTAAATTAGAATATTAATGAAAGGTTCATTAATATTTCTAATCCTGAAAATTAAACCCCAATAGATCAATAGAAGGATGAAGATCATTTGACAATGATCTGGCATCAAATCTTGGACATATGTCTATTGATATGATCGGTAGACTAGTGAAATATTGAACTTTAAATTGTCTAGTTCAAGTCTTACATACTTATGAATATGCATTCAAAGTAAATATGTCCAATACACTCTTCTCTGAGAATTGTGTAAGATGCCAAGGTATTCAATATCTTGTACATATTGATGTATGTGGATTATCTGAATCATAATAAACATTGATGATATGTGATATCATTCGATGATTATTTGTGATATGATATTCCTTCCTTTCACCATAGAAACCTTTGAAATGTTCAAGGATTTCACAATTTTGGTTTGGAACCAAAGTTTGAAGGAAGATGAAATGAATTTGATCTAAACTAGGTAGCAAGTACCTATTAGATGAATTCAAGGAATACCTTATGGAAATAGGAATACCCGTTAAGATGTAAACAGATCTTCAAGAGAAAGAGGGAACCTGATGAGAAGGTAGAGACCTTCAAAGCACGGCTCGTAGCCATGAGCTACACACTGAATAGAATACATTGCTTGCGATGAGACTTCTTCTTCAGTGACCGTGCTTAAACCCATTAGAATATTTCTACCTATAGCTGCACAACTTGACTTTGACATTTTCGAGATAGAAGTCAGGATTGCATTCCTCTATGAATACCTCTCTGAGGATATTCATAAGTAGTAGCTTCAGGGCTTCATGGTTGAGGAAAGGAAGGTGTGCAAGTTGAATAACTCTAAATATGGACTCAAATAAGCTTCTTGTAGTTGGAACATAAGATTTGATGAAATTATAAATGTTAGGTTTTCAAATAGAATCTTGATGAACCATGTAAAGATTAGTGGGAGTACCAATGTGTTCATCGTGCTAAATGTAGATAATATCATAATCATTTAGAATGATATAAGGATGATAATAAGTGCTTTATAATCTGGCTATTTTATACCTTGAGTTATGATCTCAAGCGTACCTCTTAGATCTTAGTTCTGAAGTTGTTCAGACGCAAAAAGAAGAGAGAGAATTGTGATTGTCACATTATTGGTACATCCTGGATGTATTCTATCCAAGGAAGGCTCCTTTCCCTTAAGATTTGGTATTGACCAATCTGAAGAAATAGCATGTCAAGTGTTGATAATGCTAAAACTAATTTCCCATGTGCATCGGTTGCTAAAAGTATGGTATGTGTTAGATTTGTACGAAAGGTCAGATGTCTGCCATGAAGTAGTAGTAGTAAACTATTGCTAATCCTACTATGGAGATAAAACACTTAGTTGCAGTAATAAAACAATATCTTCAAAGATGACAAGACTTAGAGATATGATCTCAAAGTCTCATCATCAAGAACCTAAGACTTTATATATAGTGATCTAAAAGGTATTAACTACAGATACCTTAAGAGATAAAGATCTTCGGGAATAAGGGCATTCTAATAAGGATAATTGAAATTAAACATTGGTTAAACGATTGTTGGTTGTAGTGTTAAAGACATTATGACTGCCTCAATATTGAGTATTGGTTGCATAAGATGCAACATTCGCATTAGATGCGAGCATTGTTACTAAGGGATATGCAAGTGCCGTAAAAGGACTTGGCATAGTCTCTCGGGAACAGAGTGACTCATCATCTTAGCTGGATATATTAAATAGCCTATGATTGTCATATGAGTGTGGGTTTAAATGATTAGTCCATTAGTGACTCATTGGGCTAGTGGGAGATTGTTGGACATGCGAGTCCACGACAAGCCATTATGCAATAAATGTTATTGCAATTCTCTTCTTAATCTGAAATGAAGAATAACTATTTTGCATAATAGGTCCCTTAGTACAATTAGGGTTATGTGCCATGGCCATATTAAGGATCATATAACTGTTGATTCAATAATTGAATCATAGAGGCTGGTGCTTGGATGAATCTCTAAAGAGTTAGATTGAGGACTCATCGAGCATCGTCGAATGATTGTTAAGAGATCCAGCCTAAGTAGGAGATGGAAATCCTTATCTCTAAAAGTTGATATCTAACCAACCTCTTGATGCAGGTTTTTTGCATAGGAATAGAGATTCGGAGGTGTTAGATTAGTTGGGTCAAAGAGTTGACTTAATGAGATCGAGATAACCAAATACCTATGTCGTATGTTGTCGTGGTATAGGCACGCATCCTCTGACCGGAGATAGATTTGTTACTATATGTCAAAGTATGTACATTTGGCAGACCAATAGGTTGATGACCTAATGAAGGTCTATACACCGGCGCGTTGGTGTGCATATAAGGGCATATGAGTAATATGATCTCTCGAAGGGATCATACAGGTTCATTTACTGAACCGGAAGACATGAGCTCACTCTTGAGATATTGGGAAGAATCAAATTTTGTGTACGGTCGTATCTCTTTGGAAGCTTGACTGAATTTGTAGGTTTGATATATATTTTTGGAAAGTATATGATCAACACTTGGGCATGATATATGCTTTTGGAAAGTATATGATTGATACCAACTCCCAATGCTCAAATGAGAAAACATAATGATAAAACCCTGAAGGAGACAGTCTAAAAGAGATTAAAAACTTCGGGTTTAATCTAGGTCTTCCAGTATGCAGGATGTACAAGTATTGGTAATACCTGAGGGTGATGTGATCATAAACGATTGTATAATCATGATGCTTCCATTCCTAGGGAGTGTAGAAATGGGTCTGGATTTTAGTGACTCCTCTGGTAGAGAAGTGATCTAGTCTTAGTCCAAATGTTGGACATTGATCTGAATGTGATTTAGATACAATGAGAAAATTAGATCAACGGTCTTGATTTAGTCAAGCATCTATGGAAGGTCTGCAAGATCTGGATTTGAGATTTGATCTCAATATCCAAGTCATTATACGTGGAACAATACAATCACCATGTCCTTATCTCCATGTATCCACGGAGAAAATGCATTATCCTTGAAAGAGTTCTGGATAATTTCATTGTTGATATATGTATCCAAGCATCGAGAAAATTGATTATTAAATGTGATTTAATTACCATGGATAATATGAATTTGAGTCATATTATAAGGAGAGTTAGCTGAGATAACTAAATGTGATTTAATTATCATGAATGTGATTCATATTATTTTGGCACATGAGAATAGAGATCCAAGATGATTAAATACGATTTAATTATCATGGATATGAATAATGTGGATAGCACTATCCATATTAATCATATATATTATAAATGTGATTTATAATATATTAGAGAGAGCATATTGTGATTTATATTTGTTAATTGATTATTGATGTGAATAGGATTCACATTGGATAATTAGTTAAAATATATTTCACATTTTATATTGGATGTGTATTTGATTAACATTTTTCCAATGGAAAGACTGCAATATTTCACAAGATAATTGTGAATTATTTTTGTGAAATAATTTACAACAATTGTTGTTGTAAATCCTGGAGATATCATGAGATAATGGTATCTCATGAGATAATGAGATTTCACGAAATAATGAGATCTCATGAGATGTTGGTAGTCGTCCCCCCTTTTTAGGGGATATGGTTTATCTCCTCATTATCTCCTAGGATAATTAATTGATTTGATTTGAAGTTAAATTTATCGATTATCGATATATATTAATTTAAATTAAATTAATTATTGGTTTATTTTCACAACAAGATCATATACATTGATAGAAACACAAATCAATCTCAACCATTGATTCTGTGATGTCCGTGGATTGAGATCCATGGACTCCCAAAATACTATATAAGAATAGGCACCCCTTGCTCTTCGAGATACTCGATTATGAATGCTCTCTCTCTCTTTATCTACACGCCAAACCTCTCTCTCCCTCATAGTGTCTGTCTACCATGGAGCCTGGAGAGAGTCGACAGCCGCAACATCGTCGTTATGTTGCTGGAGTTCTTGCTCGTGGATCTCCGTCTCCTTCAATGCACATCTCATGAAGAAGACATCGGATCTCGTGTGACGAGATCAGGAGATTCGCCTGTTGGATCATCAACTTGGATTGTGAGAAGGATGTGTCTCACCAACGCGCTCATAAGCGTCTCCTCCGTCGGATCGGACTTGAGACAGGAGGTCTCTTGGTTTAGAGACTCGATCGCGACTATGCTTCAAGAGGTAACCCTAGTAACTATTTGTGGTTTAGATGAAACAATCCAAGAAGAGTTCTTGGATAATGTGGTTTCATCATTTAATTTTTTTTTTAAATTCTGCTACTTGGAGCAACTAATGTGACTAGTCGCACCCGATCGCATACGATGCGATCCTCACGCTTCCATGATGCGCTTGAGGATTTTTCCCATATCCTTCATTTAGGAAAGACGATCCTTGTGCAAAGTTTCCTTAGGGGTTTAAGTCATGATAATCGGAAGCTAAAAGATGCCGCTTATGGGGGAAGTCATTTCAACAATGATGAGGATGTCCTATACTAGATTTTCAAGTAGATGGCAGAGAGCTCTACATCTCTTTCTTCTTCACACGCATTTCAGAAGCATTCCTTCATGTCTCCTACAGTACCCCACAAGGTTGTCAACATGACGGCATCACATGATGTGGATAGGTGTTGACATGAAATTCGAGGAGTTGGAAATTTTAATGGTAAAACAATGTCGTTGTTGTCCCCAAATCCCGTGACAACAAACAAATATTTCTTTTTAATTTTTGTTAGTTATTAACCTGTATAGCGGACAGGGTCGAACTCAGGGAGGCTACAATTCCTGAGGGTAATTCGATTAATCGAAAATCAATTAAGAGAAAACAAGAATCTCAAAGGACAACTATCCTTGGTTTTGTGATTTTTTATTTATTTTTTTATTTTTTATTTTTTTTTTAAATTTTCAAAAATAACACGAAGCCATATTTACAAGATCAAAACACACACACACACACCAACTCTTTTTATAATTTTTCAGTTTATCAAATAAATAATCTAGAGAAAATATTTTGGGTTTTAAAAGTTTTGAAAAGTTTTTGAGAATTTTTGTGGGATTTTGAGATGTTTCTGTATTTTTCTAAAAATAGAACAGTGAGAAAATGTGAAAATGTGCACAGCCTAGAGTAATTTGCAATTTAAAATTATTTTATATACCCAAAACTCTTACAATTATTTTTAAGACAAACTAAACTATATGCAAATATTTACAAAAGGGAACTGAAATCAAGTTTTTTGGATTTTTGTAAAATTTTCTGTGATCTTTATAAGATTTTTTATGTTTTTCAATTTTTTCGAGTTTTATAAATAATGCGTGAAAATTGGTCAGAAATTTAAAGACAATGAATTACAACTACTGTAATTTTTTTGGAATTTTTGAATAATATTTGAATTTTTATGAATTTTGGAATTTCAAACAGGGAAAAATGACATGTTTTGCATTTTTTAATAATAATAAATGAAAACAAAATGCAATGAAAATTTTATGCTTTGAAGATAATCACATCAAGAGTATAACACAATTTTTGCAAAATTTTTGGATCAAAAATAACATTTATTTCTATGCAAATAGAGCACACAAATTATTGTTCTGCAGTTCAGGGACTAGAATGTAATTGTAAAAAGTTTTGCACTGAAAATAAATAATAAAAATAAACACAAGAGAGACCGTGCAATTTTACCACTAAATCACGTGCTTGAGATATGCTAGAGAATGACAGGGGCTTCTTGGAATATTTGAAATCATCTTGGGGCTTTAATGCAATTTGCCAAAATATATATTTCCCTTTTTCTTAGAAGCCCTAGGGTTTGTTGGCTTCGTTTCAATCACAGAGGAGATGGAACAAGGGGGCGTCGCTGCTCCCACCCTTTCTTCCTCGATGAGCGACGACGGTTGGGGTCTTCCAGAGTGCTGTGGACGGCATCATGGCGGCACAAGAGGTCGGAGGGCAGCCGAGGGGGCAGCGTCAGGAGGGATGGTGCGGTACGGGGTCGAGCTCAGCGCGAGGCTGCGAGGGTTGAAGGGGGCAGCCTTGCACGACGATTGGCGCGCGGAGCACTAGAGGGCTGACGACGAGCGGTTTGGTATACCACGCGGTCGACGTGCATGGGGCGCGCAATGAAGGAGAGCCGCGCGTCGACGGTCGGCGTGACGGAGCAGGAGGAGGGCGGCGTATGGCCTCCGTTGGAAGAGGCTGAGGGTGCGGGCCTCCTTCGCGGGCAATCTGATACCGGCGCGGAGACGGCTGAAAGTCGAGGTGGGGTGCAGCAGCTCTGCCTCATGTGAAGGTCGGTTGAGACCTACGGCGGAGGGGACAGCCGGCAAGGTGTCGGGCTAGGAGGAAGGAGCAGGGGCGGCTAGAGGCCGTCCCTTTTTTTGTTTGTTTTTTTTGTAATAATTTTTTATTGCAGTGTAAACGGTGATAGAAAAAAACTTTTTTAATTTTTTTTATAAACTCGAAAAAAATCGAAAATTAGAATTTTATATTTTATTTAATTATCCTGCAAAACAAATGTCAGAGATGAAAAGAAAACACATGGTTTTTTTGTTTTATTTATTTATTTACATATCAGAAAATGAGTGAGGATTCGACAAAAGTAGAGGATTCAAATCCGATCTCCGACCACCGACGTGGTCGGAGTTGAGAGAACATGGAAGATAGAAATAGAACGCATGGAGATCGAGAAAGTGATGAAAAATCGAGTCGGAGCGGATCAAAATCGTGATGTAAAATTTTTTAGTGATCTAGAAAAATAAAATGACGATAAAAAAATGCGAGAACTAAACTACGATTAAACTAAGATAAAAGTACGAAGAAAATGTGGATTGCACCTTAGGAGCGGAAAAGGACCATGATCGTCTCGACAAGGCCGGCTCGTTGTCACCGGACGGCTTGGAGACTAGGCAACTTTCTCGACGAAATTGTTCTCTCGGGGATTGGGCTCCGCTCTCTAAAGATTGATCAAGTTGGAACGAGGGAGAAGGAGCCATATAAATAGAAAAGATGGAATGAATTTGATTTTTGATTTTTTTGGATAAAGAGATGAGAGATGAAAATTGAAATTAATTTTGGAATTTTTTTTGTGGAAGGGATGACATGAGATAAAGTAAAAGAGATAAAACTATTTACAAAATTATCTAATTTTTTTGAATTTTCGTCACTTTTTTAATTTTAATTAAAAATGTTATTTTTTGTTTTTTTATGGTTAATTAAAAATAGCAATATAAACATATGCCATATGACATTATATACAAGGGTAAATAAGGAAATTAGCTTTTTTGCTTCTTTTTTGTGTTTTAATTAATAATTATTTTTATTTTTGTTTTTATTTTAAATAATTAGTAAGAATAATTTACAAATATATACAAATACAATATTTACATGGGAAATTTGCACAATCCACCCTGGAAAACCAAATTTTTACTCGTAACTGAAAAATTATGAAATCATAGCCATTTTAAAGATAATTTAATTTAGAATCCAATGGAAGTGAGATTGGTTTAATTTGAGTTCATATGGAGCTGGAATTGATTTTTCAATTAGTGCTTGGTGGCTTTTTGTAGGTGTGGCTACTTTTGTTCTGTACATGATTTAATTGTGCAATTATTTTTATTGATTAGGATACATTTTTATTTACATCTTTGGTTTTGAAAGTTATTTGATTTGAGGTCAATTAAGGCACAAATAAATTAGTGTCATGTTTATACAAATATACAAAAAATAAGTGAGAAGTATTTACAACAACACACACATATTTTTTTGATTTTCTGCTTAAGGGCTCTTATCTCCCCCTACTTTATTCCTGGTCGATCAGGTCAAGTCTTGACCTTCTCTCGTGGTTCGCGTTAGCCTGTATATAGTCTTCCTTTTTTTCTTTATTTTCCTTTCGTTATTTATTTATTTATTTTAGGTTAAAATCAGTAAGAAGTGTACAATATTTACACACAGATGCAATTTAGTAAGAATATGGAGTTTAGAATCCAATGGAAGTGAGATTGGTTTAATTTAAGTTCATATGGAATCGAAATTGATTTTTCAATTAGTGCTTGGTGGCTTTTTGTAAGTGTGGATACTTTTGTTCTGTACATGATTTAATTGTGCAATTATTTTTATTGATTAGGACACATTTTTATTTAAAACTTTGGTTTTGAAAGTTATTTGATTTGAGGTCAATTAAGGCACAAATAAATTAGTGCCAGGTTTATACAGATATACAGAAAATAAGTGCGAAGTATTTACAACAACACACACATATTTTTTTGATTTTCTGCTTGAGGACCCTTATCTCCCCCCTGC
The DNA here is from genome assembly GCA_037367405.1 of Ottelia alismoides. Classification (NCBI taxonomy): domain Eukaryota; kingdom Viridiplantae; phylum Streptophyta; class Magnoliopsida; order Alismatales; family Hydrocharitaceae; genus Ottelia; species Ottelia alismoides. The sequence continues at coordinate 1,454,156 of JAZKJV010005183.1, forward strand.
TTTATTCATGGTCGATCAGGTCAAGTCTTGCCATTCTCTCGTGGTTCGGGTCAGCCTGTATACAGTCTTCCTTTTTCTTCTTTATTTTCCTTTCATTCTTTATTTATTTATTTTAGGTTAAAATCAGTAAGAAGTGTACAATATTTACACAGAGATGCAAATTAGTAAGAATATGGAGTTAGTGTTATACGCAGATGTTTTATAAGGGATTTTAAGATAAAATAAATGAATAAAGGTGACGAATCACAGATTCATCATCCCCTATGTTTTACCTTTGCTAGTCCCTTAGTAAACACTTATTTGAAAAAATAAGTGAAGAAAAAGAAAAAAAAGGGAAAATAAAGAAAGTAGGACAATATTGAGTATTAAACTTATCTTCATAAAATTGTACTTTAGAGCTCTGTCGGACCTTTGTATTATTAGTGTGTCGGAAATTCTGTGAGACCTAGAATTTTAAAATCGACAGCCTTCAAGTTCTACACATCATTGTCACAGTTTCGGCTCAGAAGTCATCTTAGATCAATCCTCTTCCCAAGGTATGCCCTATGAACATTAAACAATCGACTCATGTGTGTGAAAGGTTTTAGCTCTTCCCATCCAAAATGCCCGACTACCATGCAAATTTCCTCTCCAGTAACTCGTCCTCGGGGAGTTAGGTATTTCCTTCTAAGGTCTGTCGCGCTGTTTTCACAATCGAATTAGGGGAGAAGTTAGAAGAAAGAGAAAAGAATTGGAGGGTGGCCAGCGTATTCACCTCTCCTTGTGATGCTGGCCAGTGTAGCCGAGTCTCCACCAAGATCTGCAGGTTTTCTTGAAGCTTGGACCTTTTTGGTCAGATATTTATTTGGTAGTGGCTTCTTTGTATTTGGATATTTGGTGGTTCTGCTTGGATCTTGTTGTGCCCCTACAGATATAGAATCTTTTTTTTCGTACATGTTTTGGGGTCATAGAAAAAATTGTGCCCAGCTGTCCATCCATTTTCTGAAGCTTTATTTCAACCCGTACTCCGATCTTTAGATTTCCACGCTACCAGAAAAGAAACTCACACAGTCTTCCAACATCCCGTCTAAGTTGAGCTAAGTGTATAGTGCGGGAGTACAAATTAATTCCCTATTACAGAGTTGTACCCAAAATAAAGAGACCAAGTTAGACACTAAGAGTCAAACGCTGCACATTGTCATGTGGAACTCAAAGATATAATTCAAAGGCCTGAAGCTTCTAAAATCCTATTTCTCGATGAAGTTCCTCTGAGAATTAGGAGGATTAAGGTCCAACTATGCTTCATTCTTCAATTTTATTCCAAACATAGTTTAAATATCAATACTATCCTGAAAAATGCACATGCAAATGCAAAATATGAACAATGCAAAGAGTTTTTTTTAAAGAATTGATGCACATGTGAAAAGAACCTTTTTTGTTTTGAATTCTTTATGGACTTTTGGAGGAAATATGCAGATGTGAAAAAAAGGTTTTTTTTAATTATGCATTTTTTAGAGATTTTTGGTTTTGTAGTTTTTTAAAGGTAAAAGGGTTAGTAAAATATCTACAAGTATATACAAGAAAAAAATTTGTTTTTTTTGTTTTTGTTTGTGTTTTTTTATTTTTTTGCTTTTTTTGTTTTTTTTTTGCGTTTTGTTTTTTACACATGCAGATTTTACAAAAATGTATACATAACCCCCCAAATAAAAGTATTTAAAAGTACGAGTTATGTCTAAAGTATATGTACAATATATACGACACCCCCCTATACTTAGCTCGAACTATATCCTCATAGTGATCAGAGAGCGACAAAGGAAGACATAACTCGTGCTAAGTATAGAAAGGTGAAAAGAATCCTATGCTACAATGACTCAAAGAAAATATAAAAAGAAGAGCAGTTGGTGATCCCCCCTACACTTAGGATCAAGTAATCCTAAGTATAGTAGAATGCACAAAGGGGAAAACCGATGAAGAGAATGTACAAACTCACAAGGACACGATATGAACAACATCACCCCCCTATACTTAGGGTAGAGTATCCCTAAGTATAGGCAACAAGGGTGATAAACATGACGAATATGAACAACACAAATCCTTCACTCCCCTATACTTAGGATAAAGAACATCTTAAGTATAGCATGTATACACACACACACGAAAAAGGGGTGAATGAAAAAAGGGGAGAAGAAAGAGTGAAATGAAAGGATATACAAGAGGAGTGGATATACAAAGGTCAAGAAGGTCGAAAACAAACCTTCTTGCAGGACCGTTGAGGTATGGATTTGATAAGGTGTAGGTCGATATTTGGATCATCAATAGACATAAACTGAGTAGGATCGACCAAGAATGTATCCTCAGCGGTTTCAGATTGTGCAGGCCTAAATCGGTTACTGAAGTACTGTGGTCATGTCCTGCCTGGGAGGTCTCACAAACATCAAAGTAAAATGGCTCGAAATCCTTATCAGAAAAAGTAGGATCAATTTCAGATTGGCGAGCCTCTACTGGATCATCACCTTTATCAAAAGGCCCAAATTCCTTTATAAAAGCAATGAAATCAAATTTGGCCTGATCGGTCTCATCTGAATCAAGGTGAATAGGAACATACTCATCAGTGAAAGTAGTCGAATCATGTCCGTCCCGTGTAGTCTAAGAGTCTGCCTTCCGCTCTAGGGTGTCTATCATGTAAATTCTGTGGATGTCATCAATGCATCACCACGTACCAGAAGAGGTAACTCCAAGGTCTATGCTTTTCGAGTCCCCCTCCTTGAAGAGGAATTCTGGGGTCTCAGTATCATCCATCATATATCAAAAATCTGCTGTAGTATCATCATGGTCAAAGTCCTTGGGGTTGGCTAACACGGGCGGGCTCTCATGGGATGCGGGTCTCTGAATGGTAGGGGTGTAGTGATTAACACATCGCTCCCTATATCAGAATGGAAGCGAATCTCTCTTGAACCATAATCAATAACGGCTCCCGCAGAGGCGAGGAAAGGCCGTCCCGGGATGATTGGAGGGTGCTCCATAGGGGTGGAGGTCTCCATGGGCATTACAACATAATCCGAAGTAAGATTCATGCCCTGAATGAGAATGACAACATTTTCTAGCTTACCCTTCATCCTCTAGATAGATCCATCAGCAAATTGAACTATCATCCTGGTTTTCTTGAGAGGCCCAAGATGAAGAGACTGTACCATAGAGAAGGGTATTATATTGATTGACGAACCACCGTCAAGGAGAGTGTTATCACAAGAAAAGTCGGAGATGGAGAAACTCACAAGAGGTGTGGTCATGTTCCTTTTCTTAAAATATGGATGATGAGAGATGGTGTAGGCAGTGGCCATGGTCAAGATGTGACGCTCAGATCTTCTCCTTCGCTCTCTCTTCTTGTGTTGAGGAGTAGATAAATCTATCATGGCCTATTGAAGTGGGGCTTTAATGATCTCATGAAGGGTGGCTACCACTTCGGGTTTAGTCAACATTTTTTGAATCTTTGGACCTCATCCATACAAGGGAGGAGATCAGAATCAGCATATACACGAGGATTGCCAAGAGCAGTCTGTACAGTGGCATCCTTGGGGTTAAGGTTGGGACATGGCTGTGTGGGTAAATGATAGGGCATTTGGGTCTTATCCTCACAAAATGAATCAATAATATGTCTCCCAGAATATTTTTGTATTTTCAAAATTTTCTCAGTTTTTGTATTTTGGGTGATTTTAAGCTCTCATGATTATCCTCAAGTGAATCCATATCCTCAAATAGTAGAGCAGCGTTCTGGCTCTCATTCATGTTAAATAGATTAGAAATCCTCGAATTCATATGCTCCATCATCTTGTTCAATGTCTTAAGTGTGGAAATTATGAAAGGTGACACCAAAATTCACGATTGGGTGCGTTGAAGGAGGGTGGGTGAGAATCAAGGTCCTCCGACTCCTGAAATAATGGGTTAGGCGGATATGCACAAACATCAGGAGGAAGATCCTCCAGGAAAAGGGAAGGTGGATCGTCTGGAGAGTATGAGGTATCTGCGAAGATCGGATTAAAATAACTCCAGTGGGCCATCTTCGAAACAAAATATGAGAGAGCACGAGGGTCAAGTCAAAAGATATAGAGAAAAAGGCGCAAATGCACAACAGGATCTAGTATGGACACAAACAATCAAACACAATACAAACCCCCAATATACCAACTCAACGCAATGTGAAGACCGTGAAGTTTCGGTCTCTTAATCTTGCCTATTTTAGAGTTAGTTGATAATCACAAAGTTGTACAAACAGTTAGATTGAATTATGGCATTTGGGCACTAACCTTAGTGTGTACGTGAGCAAGTTAAAACGAATACAATGAGGGTTTACTCTCCCCAAAACAATGATTTTTCCTTACGTTTTTTTTAGGGTCGAGTTTTCTTTAGCAGTCCCAGATATAAGGCAGTTATCACTTGGTTAAAATATTTTCAAAGAATCACCTATCGAGTGTCCAATTTCCTTTTTTAACTTATGTGAGTGAAAACAAGGAGGAGATCGGAAATGCAAATGCGCGATTAAAAAACGATGATGCATGCAGGGGTTAGAGATGCATACCTTGTCACCAGCATTCTACATGCAAGTGATCCGCACAGAATTTAAATACTGAAAAATAAACTAGCCTATATGATGCAAGTGAACCGTCCTAGATGATAACTTCTATTAAAGGGCAAGAACAAGTTAATTTGACTAAGTCCAAATTACGCTATACTCTATAGGCACAGAAATTCTTGTTTAGGGTGTTTGGACCTAATTAATTACCTGGCTCAAGCAAATTAATTAAATCAATCTATAGTTGTCTCGCGAAATCCGCGGAAAATAAAGAAAAATAAAGGCGATGAAAACAAAACCGGTGATGTCCCCCAAGTGCACCGGCATTTGGTGAAACAGAACCTGCAACAAATGAATGTCCATTTACAAAGTTCAAATGTTAGAAAAAATCTCTCTCTCTCTCTCTCCGTCTCTTTCACTTCTTCTTCTCCTCTTCTCACGCTATCCTGCGGCTTGGTGAAGAATCAAGCTGCCTCCACGTCGCTTGGGTGCATCGGCTCTCCTTAGATCGCCCCCTTCGCTCCGCGGACCCTCGTAAGAAAAATAATAGAAAATGTGTAAGAAAAACAATTATCAAATTTGAGAAAAAAATTAATGCAGTGGATATGAACAATGGAATAATGTGGCATATTATAAACAGATATTTACAACCAAGAATAGCAGGTCAAAAGAGAAACCTAACTACCCTCGCCGTGCCTCCCTGGCAACGACACCATTTTGTTGACATGAAATTCGAGGGGTTGGAAATTTTAATGGTAAAATAATGTCGTTGCTGTCCCAAAATCCCGTGACAACAAACAAATATTTCTTTTTAATTTTCGCTACTTATTAACATGTATAGCGAACAGGGTCGAACTCAGGGAGGCTACAATTCCATAGCGTTATTTAGTTAATCGAAAATCAATTAAGAGAAAACAAAAATCTCAAAGGACAACTATCGTTGGTTTTTTTATTTTTTATTTTTTTATTTTTTTTAAATTTTCAAAAATAACACGAAGCAATATTCACAAGATCAAAACACACGCACACCAACACTTTTTGTAATTTTTCAATTTATCAAAAATTTTCAAAAAATCCAGAGAAAATATTTTTTGGTTTTAAAAGTTTTGAAATGTTTTTTGACATTTTTGTGGGATTTTCAGATGTTTTTGTATTTTTCTAAAAATCAAATAGTGAGAAAATGTGAAAATGTGCACAACCTGGAGCAATTTGCAACTTATCACTATCTTAAGTACCCAAAAATCATGACAACTATTTTAAGACAAACTAGATGCAAATATCTACAAACAGGAACTGAAATCAAAATTTTGGATTTTCGTAGAATTTTCTGTGATTTTTATAAGATTTTTGATGTTTTTTAATTTTTTTTGGATTTTATAAATAATTAATTTGTAAAAATTGGTCAGAAATTTAAAGACAATGAAATACAACTACTCTAATTTTTTTGAATTTTTGGAATAATATTTGAATTTTTATGATATTTGGAATTTCAAACAGGGAAAAATGACATGTTTTTCATTTTTTTTAATAATAATAAATGAAAACAAAATGCAATGAAAATTTTATGCTGAGAAGATAATCACATCAGGAGCATTGCACAATTTTTGCAAAATTTTTGGATCACAAATAACATTTATTTCTATGCAAATAGAGCATACAAATTATTGTTATGTAGTTCAGGGACTAGAATGTACTTTTGAAAAGTTTTGCACTAAAAATAAATAAAAAAATAAATGCAAGAGAGAAGGCGCAGTTTTACCACTAAATCGCGTGCTTGACATGTGCTTGAGGCTGATAGGGGCTTCTTGGCAAATTTGAAAACGTCTGGGAACATTAATGCAATTTGCCAAAATATATATTTCCCTTTTTCTTAGAAGCCCTAGGGTTTGTTGGCTTCGTTTCAATCACAAAGGAGATGGAACAAGGGAGCGCCGCCGCCTCCCACCCTTTCTTCCTCGACGAGCGGCGGCGGTTGGGGTCTTCCAGAGGGCTGTGGATGGTGTCACAACGGCACAGGAAGTCGGAGGGCAGCCGAGGGGGCAGTGTCAAGAGGGATGGTGCGGTGCGGGGTCGAGTTTGGCGTGGGGCTGCAAGGGTTGAAGGAGGCAGCCACTCGCGGCGGTTGGCGCGCGGAGCACTAGAGGGCTAGCAGCAAGCGATTCGACGTGTCGCGCGATCGGCGTGCATGGGGCACGCGTTGAAGGAGAACCGCACATCGAGGGTCGACGTGACGGAGCGGGAGGAGGGCGGCGTACGGCCTCTTTTGGAAGAGGTCGAGGGTGTGGGCCTCCTTCGCAAGCGATCTGACACCAGCGCAGAGACGGCTGAAAGTCGAGGTGGGGTGCAACGGCTCCACCCCAGGTGAAGGTCGGTTGAGACCTGCGGGGGAGGGGACAGTCGACAAGGTGGCGGGCCAGGAGGAAGGAGGGGGTGGCGGCTGGAGGTCGTCCCTTTTTTTGTTTTTTTATTTTTTTGTAATAATTTTTTATTGCAATGTAAACATTAATAGAAAAAAATGCTTATTTTTATTTTTTATTGTAAATCCGGAAAAATAGAAAATGAGAATTTTTTTAATTATCTGTAAAACAAATGTGAGAGATGAAAAGAAAACACATGGTTTTTTTTATTTTTTTTATTTATTTACAAATCGGAAAATGAGTGAGGATTCAGTGAAAGTGGAGGATTTGAATTCAATCTCCAGCCACCGTACGTGGCTGGAGTTGAGAAATCGTGGAAGATAGAAATAGAACACGTGGAGATCGAGAAAGTGAGATGAAAAATCGAGTCGGAGCGGATCAAAATCGTGATGAAAAATTTTTTTAGTGATCTAGAGAAATAAAATGACCATAAAAAATGCGATGAACTAAACTATGATTAAACTAAGATAAAAGTATGAAGAAAAATGTGGATCTCACCTTAGGAGCGGAAAAGTTCCATGATCGCCTCGACAAGGCCAACTCGCTGTCACCGGATGTCTTGGAGACTAGGCAACTTTCTCTACAAAATTGTCCTCTCAGAGATCGAGCTCCTCTCTCTAATGATTGATAAAGTTGGAATGAGGGAGAAGGAGCCATATAAATAGAAAAGATGGAATGAATTTGATTTTTGAATTTTTTGGATAAAGAGATGAGAGATGAAAATTGAAATTAATTTTTGAATTTTTTGGTGGAAGGGATGACATGAGATAAAGTAAAAGAGATAAAACTATTTACAAAATTATCTATTTTTTTGAATTTTCGTCACTTTATTTATTTGAATTAAAAAATGTTATTTTTTATTTTTTATGATGTTTAATTAAAAATAGCAACTATATACATATACTATATGACATTATATACAAGGGTAAATAAGGAAATTAGCTTTTTTTGCTTCTTTTTATGTGTTTTAATTAATAATTTATTTTGTTTTTATTTTGTTAAATAATTAGTAAGAATAATTTACAAATATATACAAATACAATATTTACATGGGAAAATTGCACAAACCACCCCAGAAAACCAACTTTTTAATCGTAACTCCAAAAATTATAAAATCATAGCTATTTTAAAGATAATTTAATTTAGAATCCAATGGAAGTGAGATTGATTTATCTTGAGTTCATATGGAGTCGGAATTGATTCTTCAATTAGTGCTTGGTGGCTTTTTCCAAGTGTGGCTACTTTTATTCAGTACATAATTTCATTATGCAATTATTTTTATTGATTAGGACACATTTTTATTTACAACTTTGGTTTTGAAAGTTATTAGATTTGAGGTCAATTAAGGCACAAATAAATTAGTGTCAGTTTTATACAGATATACACAAAATAAGTGAGAAGTATTTACAACAACACACACATTTTTTTTTGATTTTCTGCTTAAGGACCCTTATCTCCCCCTGCTTTATTCCTGGTCGATCAGGGCAAGTCTTGACCTTCTCTCGGGGTTCGGGTCAGCCTGTATACAGTCTTACTTTTTTCTTTATTTTTCCTTTCATTCTTTATATATTTATTTTAGGTTAAAATCAGTAAGAAGTGTACAATATTTACACACAAATGCAAGTTAGTAAGATTATGGAGTTAGTGTTATATGCAGGTGTTTTATAAGGGATTTTAAGATCAAATAAATGAATAAAGATGACGAATCGCAGATTCATCAATAGGGTGGACAATGTAGATCTGACCATCATAGGCAATCACCTATCCAAAGTGGACTTATTCGAGAAATGATCAAGAAGCCTGAGAAGTTTCAAGTGATAGAGCATAGGATAAAGTACCCGGATAAGTTTGATGAGATAACCAAGCATATGGAGCTTCTTGTGAGTACGATTAGCACGTGTCAGAGTGCGAGTGCAGCAGTCGATACTTCTAGTAGGAAATAAACATCCTCTAGGTAGAGTACCAGAGGACCATCTACCATTTAGCATGTTTACTACGTGCAAACTCCTTACCAAGTCCAACATTCACAACAGATTCTACCGTACCAACAAGAGGTTCCCTACATTCCTAAGCAGCATGCTCTACCTCCACCTATCATTCAGGAAGTGAACAGTATCGGGCTCGTCCGAGAGCGCAATCGGCCTCGTCCATCAGGGCAAGGCTAGTTGGGTTCCCAGTAGGGTCAAAGACCCACCCACCAATTTCTGGGACGCAAACCGCAGTAGTACCAGCACCAGTAGTTCCAGCCTCACTTTCAATCTCCACCTCAGTTCCAAAACTGGAGACATGGCAAGCAGCAGATGTAGCCTACATATTTTCCACCATCTTACCATCAGCAATAGTCTACATCTTATGGATAGTATTCACATCCCCCTCCTTGTTACAAATAGTATGGATACCAGCATCCTCCTCACTGATGAATCTCGTATTCATCTTGCTAAAATCCGCATATTAAACCTTGTCTTAATCAATTCAATAAAATTCTCCATTAATAATGTATTTTTACCCTGTAATATATTGTGTATAATTTACCTTAATTAATTGTATTTAATTTCCTTTATTATTTTCTCGTCAAAAACCCCTAAAAATTTGGTAGATTAATTGTCTATAATTCACTGTTCATTAAAAAGCTAAAAAGTTACAAAAACAGCTCAAAAACAAAAAGTCAGTATAGTTGGCCTCTTAAAAATACCCCCAAAAATACTTTTTTTACAAATGACCTCTTTTGATTTTTTGTCCAACATAAAACTTGTAGATCTCGTCGATACGAACAACTTTCATGTTTTGACTTTTTCCTAATTTGTCCTGTAACTATTTCTTTCGTATTTTTCTTTGTTTTAACAATTTTGAATTTTCTAGTTGGGACATGTGGCGCCCTCTGGGACATCCACGTAGCCCATTCCTCCTTCCGCCACCCGGCGCTCACCTGGGCCATAAGATCTCCTCCATCACCACCGTCCATCTGTTGCCCACTCCCAACCATCAGATCAGGCTTCTAGATTTGATCTCTGCCACACTTCACCGCATCAACCTCAGCCCCACGATCCCCTCCTCATCCTATGCCTATTATTGTGCCACGTCGCCCCTTCACCTAGGCTGTTAGATCTATCTCCTATCCCACAGCTTGCATCTCTCCACGTCACCCCATTCATCTCAACCATATGATCAATCCTGCCTGCTCATCAACACCGCACACACACGCATTAATCTCATCTACCCGATCCACTCTTCTAGATCCAATCCAAACCCTCTGTCCACGCCATCATCCTGACTGTTGTATGCTCCAACTGTCCAAAACCCTTCATTAACCTCTAGCTCTCTCTCTCTCCCCAAGTGTTACACCTCGCCAACTCATCCCCCTTCCTATTTTGGGAAGAGCATCCGGTCGCCTCCCCCTCTCCTAACGGTCGCCCCACGTAGCTAGGTCTTCCAACTTCTTTGCGTAACCCCAACTCTCCCCGGCATTACTTTAAGCATTCACTACCTCCAATCAAAACCTTCACTCCCCCCGTTGGTAACCGTCCTCCCGTCCAATAAAACCGCCTCCTACACCACCGTCAACCCCCGTCCACCATTTCTAGGCATAAGCCAGCTTCCATCATCGGAGGGGTGGATCGTCGAGGCGACGATGGCTTCTCGCCCGGTATCGACCTACGGCCGCCGTGGTCATGCTGCGGTTGGCTCCGCCACTGCCAAGCTTGTTGGATAGGCTGCCCAGCTAGGTGAAGACCCCGAGACACGTCTGAGCCTCAGCCCAAGCCGCTACATCCTCCGGGTTCCCCTCTCCGACAAGGTATCATTCCCTTCTTCTTTTTTCTTGATTTCTTCGAATTAACCCGATCTACTCGCTCGCCGTCACCCTCACCTGACCACCTTACGACATCCGCCCGACCACCAGCATACTCGTCGACCACCTTTCCTTTCTCCACAACCCCGTCTACCCTCCGCCACCTACTTCTCTGCTCCGTCGGAGAAGGAGCACTTGGGCCTCCACTTCCCGATACCCCACGACCCCCAACCCATTCACAAAAAACTACCACATGCTTCGACTATGCGAATCTAACATCTGCAGGTTCAATGGCTGGAGTTCAAGCCCCTTCGTCGATCTCGTGCTCCAACTTCGATGACCGGGCCCCGCCTCTCTTATCCAGGCTACGGTGGAGCTTCTATAGGTGTCCAGCACCTTCGCCAACCCTCCCACAAGCTTCCTCGAGCTTCAGACAGGCGAAGGGAGTACGACGGAGGAACCAGTCGGTCGCAGGAGCCCCGTCTCCTCTGGTGGCCTACGACGGAGAAGAAGCTACAGGTGTCGTCCGATCATCTGGATCGGATGTCCAAGAAGATGACACGTGGACACCCAAAGTCTCATCCTAACCTAGCAGCTTCGGGCTATCCGAGCTAGGACCCGATCCATCATCTCGTGCCACGTGTCCCAAGCTAGAGACGCCTCTCGAACCTAAGCTCCTCATGTGCACTACACGTGAGGGCTTGGATAAATTGCATGGAAGACCTTGGAAGATTTTGATATTTGCAGAATGGTCCCCAGGCACGTGCCTCACGTACGTGCCTGGGCATTTTTACAATGAGGCCCTGGCAAGTTTTCAAAATTACAAAGAGGTCCCTACGCGCATTGGAAGAAGTACATTGGACCCTGTCGACTTTTGGTATTTACATTTAGGTCCCTCTAGGGACCAAAAAGTAATATTTATCTTTTTTCTTGCAATTTTATTACAATTATGCCCATGCATTGTTTTCTTCATAACTTGAGCATCGTAGGTCCAAATTGCATGATTTTAGTGTCATTTTGATCCTTGTTTCCTTATCTACATCATGGCATATTTAATTTTCTCATCCGACATCATTTTAAAGGAAGTGAATTTTTGTGTTAGATGATGACTCTTCTCTACTTGTCCTTGCTCTGATTTGACGACTGAATTTAATGTGTGATCAAATTGACCCTAATTTCAATCTTTATTACGTTGCTCAGTTTCACTGATATTTTTAGGGTATCTTGGTAATCTTTTGTTCTGCACATAAGTTCCCTTGCATTATTCTCATACATCACCCTATAATTGCATAAAATTCAACTAAAAACTACAAGCATCTTTTGAGTGCAGTTTAATCTACCTAGTGCATCTTGCACATCTGCATAAAGGCCTATAACTGAGAAATGATTCACATGTGCTCTAATTGTTAGAAATCCGTACATAGACAAAGTATCTTTGTCCCTATGTTCGACCTTTGTAGACTTGCCAAGTATAAATACTCCACAACATTCCAAGTTTGTGGTTTTTTGCTGAACCATTTTCACCACTTGTACTACCATAAAATACGACAATTAAAGTGGTGAAAATGCAGATCATCAAATGGCGTCGCTGCCGGGGACACGACTTAACTTAATTTATTCATTGAATTTTGACTCATTTTTGTTGAATATTTTTCAAGAATTACAGGTCATCATTTCATGCATCATTTTTCATCACGCCTGCTGTTTAATTTCCTCCGTATTTTTCTAACTTTTCTCTTTTGTGGCAGGGCCCATGAAAATCAAGGATGCTTGATATTCATGGAGTCGTGAAGTCGGGAGCTTCCACTGAAGCGGACACAAAAGAATTTGTGAAGAAATAGTAGGATCTTTCATCAGATAGCCTGCATTTGCATACTGTAAAAAATTGTGTTGCTTGTACATATTTATTTTAACAATCCTCATTAGAGGGCCTGCATGTTGGTAAAAAAACGAAGAGAAAAAAAAGAGAGAAAAAAAGTAGATCACTTAATGATCTACCCCCCCCCCCCCACACACACACACGCACGTGCGCATACACACTCACCCCCCATCTCCCTTCCCTTTGTATATTTTACAATCTCTTTCTCTGTATATTTCACCAACCCCCCCCCCTTTCTACCCCTATCGTTTTGTAAAATTACAACACCCCCTGCCCCTGTATCATAGTTCCTCCAAACACAAGACATTCGCCCCCTCACTCAGATCTATTACTTAGGCTAATTGTAGCCTAAGTATAGGGGGGTCCCGTCTATCCATCTATCCCTCACATTGTCTTCTTATACTTAGGTCAATTTTTGACCTAAGTGTGGGGGGACCCTCCTCGGCTCCTCTATATCACCTTATATTTGATCGAGCCATGGCTTCAGGACACTTGTGCTATGAGGACATAACAAAATTTAAGTATAGGGGGGTATACCGTATATAGTTGTATATTTACTTTAGCCATAGCTCGTATTTTTAAAACTTTTTGAAAATTTGATTTTCGGGCTTGGTTTTGGTAAACATGTGAACTGAGTTTTGTAAAAAAACCTTGTAAAATGTTTTCTTAAAAATTGAGGGATTAATTTGTGTAAATACTCCTTATCAAAAAAAATTGAAAAATTGAAACCGTTTCTTTGAATTAGATTCTGACTACTAGACTTAGTAGACACTTCCAATGAGGGAACTTCTGTCTCCCTTAGCAGAGTGGGTGGTTTAGAGGACATTGCTGAAGGCTTCGTCCTCAAGTAACACGGGTTCGTCTAACGACTCGTACTAATACTTATACTGGCTGAGAGTAGATACTTTTATTCATTTGAGCCTGGGCTAGTCATTGCCTCTCCAAAGAATTAAAAAATGTGAAAATTAAAATCCATAAAAATCTGCAAAAGAAAAAATACGCAAAAATCATTAACTAAGGAGTTGGTGTATTCCTGACACAAACACATTCACTCAAGACTTGAGGATTTTGAGGACACTGGATTTCTGTGATCTTGAGAGTCTGAGTTAGCATGCCTTAGTCATTAGGGTTTTTTAGCTTAATTATCCACACTTCCCTAGTTTGAAAGATTTGAGTGCTATCTTAAACTCTTCATCTTTACCTTCAAAGAGTATGATCAGCACAATCACTTTCACAACTGCATAATTGATGAGATGAGTTGAGTTATCACTTGAGGAACTAGGACTGAAGATTTGATTTTAGACCTGATCTGATGATATTCGAGGATGGGACAAAGTTAATGAAGGCTTCAAAAAACTTGAGTGTCAGCAAACCCTAGACAGTATATGAACAAGTTCATATGCTATCGCTTTGACATTTACCTGAAGTGCCAGGGTGTGATGAAACTTAATGAAAATTGTTGATCAGTGTGCGCCAACTTTTGGTAGAAGCAGTGGAGCTAGCCAACAAAAGCAATGAAATAACAAAGAAAAGCTCTATCATCTAAGACAAATTATAAATGAGCTTCCACCAATGGTGAGCACTCCCAAACATTTTCAAAGTGTCCACTTGGACCAAGCGCTAATTAGGACCAAGAAGTCAGACTGACACCAAAAAAGGGATCTACATCGTAAATGCTACAAGTTTGGGTGTCGAAGGTATCTTAATAATCAAAAGGGATGCATCACGGTGTACTACCAGAAAAACAAGTGCAGATGACTCCAAATTCTCTTGACGGACACATTGATCAACAAAATAAAAATATACTAGTGTTGAGTAATAAGTCACTCCAGAAGCCCCTTGTTCCAACATGAGGGAGAGAAAATCAGACACAATCTTATGCCCTCCATCATCTGGCCGTCCATCTACACCTTCAAGTCTGACAAACTAATGAGGTGGTTGACTGAAGCAAGAATAGACTTATTAAGGCTGAGGTCTAGAGGAGAGTCTTTGGGACTAGAACTTTGAGTGATGCATTGACTCAACTCTCATGAAATGCAGTACACTTAATTTCATATCCTTATATTATATGTACAAAAAGAGAGTCTGATAATTAGAGAAGTTGGATTCCTTCTGACTAAGGCTAAGATAAACCCAGAACTTTAGGATCTCTTAAATTCAGGGTCTTCGAAAGATCAAGCCTTAAAATCTTCACTTGCATTGTCAGGAGTTAATCTGACTCCTTCATTCCTTAGATGCTCGAGGACGAGCACGGTTTAAGTACAGGGGTATAATGAATCTCGTATTCATCATGCTAAAATCCACGTATTAAACCCCTGTCTTAATCAATTCAATAAAATTCTCCATTAATTCTGTATTTTTACCCTATAATATATTGTGTGTAATTTACCTTAATTAATTGTATTTAACTTCCTTTATTATTTTCTCATCAAAAACCCCTAAATATTAGGTAGATTTATTCTCTATAATTCACTGTCCATTAAAAAGAATAAAAAATTACAAAAACAGCTCAAAAACAAAAAGTCGGTGTTTTTGGCCTCTTAAAATTACCCCCTAAAATACTTTTTTACAAATGACCTCTTTTGGATTTTTGTCTAACATGAAACTTGTAGATCTTGTCGATACGAACAAATTTCATGTTTTGACTTTTTCTTAGTTTTGCCTCTAACTATTTCTTTCGTAATTTTCTTTGTTTTAACAATTTCGAATTTTCTGGTTGGGCCATGTGGCCCCCTCTGGGACGCCCACATGGCCCGTGTCTCCTTCCACCGCCCGACGCTCACCTAGGCCGTCAAATCTCCTCCATCTATGTCATCCATCTGTCGCCCACTCCCAGCCATCAGATCAGGCTTCTAGATTTGATGTCAGTCACACTTCACCGCCTCAACCTCAACCGCTCGATCCTCTCCTCGTCCTACGCCTATTATTGTGCCATGTCGCCCCTTCACCTGGGCCGTTAGATCTGTCTCCTATCCAACGGCTTGCATCTCTCCATGTTACCCCATTCATCTCCACCATACGATCAATCCCGCCAGCTCATCAGCACCGCACACACCCGCATTAACCTCATCCACTCGATCCACTCTTCCAGATCCAATCCTAACCCTCCGTCCGCGCCATCATCCTGACTGTTGGATCGTACGATCCAACGGTCCAAAACCCTTCATCAACCACCAGCCTCTCTCCCCCAAGCGTTACACCTCACCGACCCATCTCCCCTTCCTATTTTGGGAAGAACCTTCGGTCGCCTCCTCCTCTCCTAACAGTCGCCCCATGTAGCCAGGTCTTCCACCTTCTTCGCATAACCCCCAACTCTCCCCGCCATTACTCCAAGACTTCACTACCTCCAATCAAAACCTTCACTCACCTCGTCAGAACCGACCTCCCCTCCTATAAAACCGCCTCCTACGCCACTGTCAACACCCGTCCACCATTTCTAGGCATAAGCCCAGCCTCCCCCGCGTCAAGGCGACGGTGGCTTCTTGCCCGGTGTCGACCCACGGTCGCCATGGCCGTGCTGCAGTTGGCTCCGCCACCGCCGAGCTCGCTGGATAGGCTGCCCAGCTGGGTGAAGACCCCGAGACTCTTTTGAGCCTCAACTCAAGCTGCTATATCCGCTGGGTTCCCCTCTCCGATGAGGTATCATCCCCTTCTTCTTTTTTATTGATCTCTTCGAATTATCCCGACCTACTCACTCGTTGTTACCCTCACCTGACCACCTCACGACATCCGCCCGACCACCAGCATCCTCGCCGACCACCTTTTCTTTCTCCACAACCTCGTCCTCCCTCCACCACCTCCTTCTTTGCTCCTTCGGAGAAGGAGCACTTGGGCCTCCACTTCCCGACACCCCACGGCCCCCAGCCCATTCACAAAACACTACCGCACGCTTCGCCTATGCGAATCTTGAAGGATATTGAGTATCCTTAAGCGCATCACGGAAGCGTGTCGATCGCATCGTATGCAATCGGAGCAACTAGTCGCACTAGATGCTAGATGCAGCGGAAATTAAAATTTTAACTTTAAAGATGAAACCACATGATCACGAGAACACTTCTCGGATCGTTTCATCAAACCACAAAGTATAAGGAATACCTCTTGAAGCGTGGTTGTGATCGCGAGATCCCAAAGTAGAGATCCTCCTATCTTAAGTCCGACCCACGGAGAATGCGCTTGCGGGCACGATGATGAGTCGCGTCCTTCCCGCAATCCTTTTACGAAGATCCAAGCGTCGAGGCGTAGCAAGATGATCTCCTTCCTAATACACAAAGTGGACGGCCACTTGAATATTAGGGAGACCCTACGAGAATGAGAGAGAGAGAGTAGAGTTCTTCAACTCAAGAATGTTGTTGTCACTTGGAAAGGCTACCCTAGCCCTCCTTTTATACTAGTTTAGGGTCCAATGGATCTCAATCCATGGGACTCATGGATCCAAGGGCTATGCTTGGTCCATGCTAAATCAATGGCTATGATTGTTGTTGGTTAAAACCAACAACATTAATTTAAATTAAAATATGTTGCAACATTATCAACATAATTTAATTTAACTAATTAAGAGATAATGTGACAACAAAAAGGGAGTCAACCAACCACCCTAATTTATAGGGTGTTATTTTGTCTCCTTTTATTTTATCTTATTATTTCTTAATAAATTGCAATAACTATTATTGTAATAATATCCACCAAATTAATTCCAAATTAATTTGTGAATATTTCAATCATGCCATTGATCATTATGTGAATCATATTCACAACCCAAACTAATTTGTAAATTACATTTCCAATTAATTAATTAATGTGAATCCAATCCACACAATTAATTAACAAATGCTATTTACATAGATTCTCTCTCTTATATATGTATATTATAAATCATATTTATAACACACATATATCATGGATAGCGTTATCCACATTCTCTTAATCTTTGATAATTAAATCCCATTTAATTATCTTAGATAATCATTTTCACAATATGAATTATATTCATATTAAGCTTGATATTAAATCTCATTTAATCATCAAGTCCTTGCTTGGATATTTCATCAAAAGAATTATTCTTGAACCCTTTCATGAATAATGTGCTTTCTCCGCAGATACTTGGAGATAAGGACAGGGCGATTGTATTATTCCACGTATAGTGACTTGGATATTGAGATATTATCTCAAATCCAGATCTTACAAACCTCCCATAGATGCTTGATTTAATCAAGACCGCAAATCTAATCTTCTCATTACATCTGAATCTCATTCAGACCAATGTCCAACACTTGGACTAAGATCAGATTGCTTCTCTACTGGAAGGAGTCACTAAAATCCAGACCTGTTTCATCACTCCCTCGGAATGGAAGCGTCATGGATATACAATCGTTTATGATCACATCACCCTCAGGTATTCCCAATACCTGTACATCCTGCATACTGGAAGACCCATGGTCAACCCGAAGATCAAGATCTATTTTACACTGTCTTCTTCAGGGTTTGATCACCAAGTTTCTCATTTGATCATTGGGATTTGGTATTGATCATATACTTTCCAAAAGCATATATCATACCTAGGTCTTGATCATATACTTTCCAAAAGTATATATCAAACCTACAAATTCAGTCAAACTTCCAAAGCGAGACGACCGTGCACGGAATTTGATTCTTCCCAATATCTCATGAGTGAGCTCATGTCTTCCGGTTCAGTAGTGAACCTGTATGATCCCTTTGAGAGATCGTATTACTCATATGCCCTTATATGCACACCAGCGCGCCGGTGTATAGACCTTGGTTAGGACATCAACCTATTGGTCTGCCAAATGTACATACTCAGACATATAGCAATACATCTGTCTCCGGTCAGAGGATGCGTGCCTATGCTGTGACAACATTCAACATAGGACTTAGGTTATCTCGATCTCGTTAAGTCAACTCTTTGACCTAACTAATCTGACACCTCTGAATCTCTATTCCTATGCAGAGGACCTGCATCAAGAGGTCGGTCAGATATCAGCTTATGTGAGAAAGGATTGACATCTCCTACTCAGGCTGGAGATCACATCTTAACAATCATTTAACGGTGCTTGATGAGTCCTCAATCTAACTCTTTAGATATTCATCCAAGCACCAGCCTCTATGATTCAATTATTGAATCAACAGCTGTATGATCATTAAGATAGCCATGGTACATAACCCTAATTGTACAGAGGGACCTATTATGCAAATTATTTATTCTTCATTTCAGATCAGGGAATGATATTCGCAATAACATTTATTGCATAATGGCTCGCCGTGGGCTCACATGTCCAACAATCTCCCACTAGCCCAAAGAGCCATTAATGGGCTAATCATTTAAACCCACACTCATGTGACAATCATAAGCTATTTAGAAATAGCTAGGTAAGCTGATCAGTCACTCTGTTCCCGCGAGACTACGCCAAGTCCTTTTACGGCACTTGCATATCCCTAGGTAACAGTGCTCGCATCCAATGCGAATGTTGCATCTAATGCAACCTATACTCAATCTTGACAAAGCAATTATAGTGTCCTTGACACTATTGCTCAATAACTATTATAACCAGTATTTCCATAATCCTTGTTAGAATAACCTTATTCCGGGAGATCACTATCTCTCAAGGTATCCACAGTTAAGACCTTTTAGATCTCTATCTATAAAGTCTTAAGCTCTAAAAGATAAGACTCAGAGATCACCATCTCTAAAGCCTTGTCATCTTTTAAGATATCGTTATTTCTGCAATCAAGTGTTCTTTCTCCATAGTAGGATTAGTAACAGTTTACTACTCCCACTGCATGGCAGATATCTGGCTTTCGTACACATCTAGCATACACTAAGCTTCTCGTAACTGATGCACAAGTGCAAGCAGTTCTAGCATTCACTTCCTCAACTCTTTGAGGTGCTATTCCTTTAGATAGGTCAGTACCAAATCTCAAGGAAGGAAGCCTTTCTTGGAATTTCCAAGAATGGAATATGTCCAAGGTGTACTACAAATGTGACAGTCCTAATACCCTCTTTTCTTTGCTTCTGAACTCCTTCAGAACTAAGATCTAAGAGGTATTCTTAAGATCATATCTCAAGGTATGGAATAGCCATATCATAAAACACTTATTATCATCCTTATATCATTCCAAATGATTAGGATATTATCTACATTTAGCACGATGAACACAATGGCACTCCCACTAAGCTTCACATGGTACATCAAGATTCTATTTGAAATCATAACATTTATAATTTCATCAAATCTTATGTTCCAACTACAAGAAGCTTATTTGAGTCCACAGATGAATTTCTTTAGCTTTCACACCTTACTTTCCCTGATCATGAAGCCCTGGGGCTACTTCATGTGAATATCTCCAGAGAGGTATTCTTAGAGGAATGCAATCTTGAATTACATCCCGAAGATGCAATAGTCAAGTTGTGTAGCTAAGGTTAGTAATATTCTGATGAGTTTAAGCATGGTTACCGAAGAGCAAGTCTCATCGCAAGCAATGTCTTCTCTTCCGATGTGTAGCTTATGGCTACGAACCGAGCTTTGAATGTCTCCACCTTCTCATCAGGTTCCCTCTCTTATTGAAGATCCATTTACACCTTAACGGGTCTAACCCTTATAGGTAGATCCTCGAGGGTCCATATACAACACTTGTATATGAAGTCTACTTTAGACTTTATTGCTAATATCCATCTTTCCTTGTCATGATCCTTAGGAGCTTCATCACATGAAGTCCGATCATTGTCAGACTTAATCGACACATGGAATACATCCTCAAACTCATTTGAAGAGGTATTAGTGATTCATCTTTAATTGTCCTTTAAGTTTCCAACTTTAGGAGCCTCATCACCTTCTCAAGATTAGATGAGTTCCTACACTTCATTTTGTCTTGATTCTCAAGAGAGTCATCCTCCAAGAATCACATTCTCAGGGATGAGATCTTTTAAGAATCTCAGGGTTATAAAGTAGGTATCCAATACCATCCTTTATTTTCCTAATGAAGCAACACTCTCAAGTGCTAGATTCCAGCTTACATGCATGGAACCTTATTAAGGATATATATTGTAGTCTCTACTACACATATATACCAGGAAACTAAGAGGATAATTATGCTAAAAAAATATCATTGACCAAATCATGTCACACATGATCCAATTGTATCTCCCTACAACTTCATTGAGTTTAGGTTCATCTGGAGGAATGAGATAGAAATGATATTCATATCTCCATAAGGTATTCTTTGAATTTTATCTAATAGGTACAAGCTACCTAGGTTAGATCAAATTCATTTCATCTTTCTTCAAACTTTGGTTCTAAACCAAAATTATGAAATCTTTGAACATTTCAAAGGTTTCTCAGGTGAAGAGAAGAAATCTCATATCATACGTAATCATCAATAGATATTACATATCCATAATGTTTACTATGATATAGATGATCTACATACATCAATATGTATGAGATCTTGAATACCTCGACATCTAACACCATTCCCAAAGAAGGGTGTATTGGATATTTTACTTTGAATACAATATTCATAAGTATGTCATATTTGAAATTTTAGATATTCTAAAATTTCATATCTTACTAGTCTATTGATCACATCAACAGACAAATGTCCAAGGCGTGATGCCAGATCATTGTCAAATGATCTTCATCCTCCTATTGATCTTATAAGGTTTGATTTTCAGTATTAGAAATCTTAATGAACCATTCATTAATTTTCTAATTTTGTGGAGTCCACTAGATGCTAGATTACTATCTGAAATATTTCCATCATAACTCTTTATGATAGTTCTATCTCAGAATTCATGTTTATTTCCAACATTTAGAAACAAACAATGAGGGTATTCTAATATCTAGGTCATAGAGACATTCTCTAAGACTAAAGGGCTCTCCCACTGAGAATATGAAGTCTATCTATCCAACAGAGATTGCTATAACAATTACAGCAATATCCATGTAGATGTCTACTAAACCTCAAGATCAAATTCTAATCTTCTAATATATATGCAACCAATTGCAATTGTCATTAGAATATTGGGATACAATTGTCAGACTTTATCTTATGAAATAAGAAAGTCAGAGTCAATGGTTATATGTAGATTATTTTGATGCTCTATCTGAGTCCTTCACTAAAGATTTTAGACAGATTTGATAGTCATACTATCAACACATCAACTTATTGTAGTATTGGCATTCATCCAACTCTTTGGATGTCATACGGAAGTCACAGAAGTACGATCAACTCTTTGACTTTCCTTCTCACATGGGTCCAACCCATGCTTCCATTGTGCTCTCTTCATCTATAAACAACCATTGTTCAAGACAAAGAATCTCTTATGTTGAATTCAAAAGATTTCAATACAAGAGCATCTCAACATTTATACATGCTTCATTTAATTCATACAATATAAATATTATGAAGCTTCATGAATGACTAGAGTATAGATAGTAGAATGATGACACTCATCATATCTACATACATCTTAACTCTTAGAGACTTAGGTTTAGGTAGATATTCAAACATTTTGAATACATCATCTCTTTCGAGCCACCATTCTGCATAATGCAGAGAACCATGTCAATCATGATTAAATGTATAGAGCACATATGTATGCCAAAATATCTTCTTTTATTTTATAAGGATTATTCGACAATTACGATCACCATCGACATGTCACTTCCAAAGTACACTCGATGAAAGATCAAGACTATAGAGACATACAAACCCTAAGGTGATGTCTTATTGTCTTATTTAATTGTCATTCCTCATTATGTTGAGGAAACTTGCACATTGCAATCACATACATTATGTGTCCAATTGCAAGTACAATATCTGGATCATGAGTCCAATCCAAGATATTTTACTGGTTATTATTGAGTATAACATTGAGTGGGTTTAATGAAGGATTATCTGAAATAAGAAATTTGCATAAGGGTATATATATAATATATACATATTTTACTTTGATTTAGGATTTTTATATCAAAGTTGTCTTGCCTTGTCAACACTGAAAGTTCATTCCCTTAATCACTTTCAATGTAAGAGATATTCTTACCATTATATCTCTAGAAAGATCTGGGATCTCCTTTCCTATCTTCGTTGCATCCCAATAATATGAGAACCTACAACTCGGATAAAAAGAAGCGGGAACACATTCCGCCTTGCAAGTCCAACTTGCATTTCCCAATTCGGTCTTTAACACCCGGGCCCACCACCCCTAAGATGATGTTGACCCGTCATTAATTGAACCAACCGTCAACAGGCTTAATACTCGCTATACGCAATCCAATATCGCTCCAATAATATGAGGACCCGATATTGGGGTCACTACATATACGGCCTTACTCTTTCGAGAAGCAAAGAACCCGATCCAATTAAATCATATATAGGATCTGTCACTTCGGACAGGCGTCTCCTATATACAACAACTGGCGACGGAATCCTTTGCCTTGACGGGAGACCATGGATGTCACTTATGTGATCTCCATCTCATATTCAAATTGTATAATTAATTATCGTGAATCATATTCACATAACTAACTCTTCCAAGGGAAATACACATCTATTCATGATAGAGTGTTTATTGGATATAATTAATTTAATCATATTAAATTAATCATTAATCCAATCATCAATCAACAAACATGTCTTTTACTTGAATAGTAGGTATATACTCAAAGTACGTATTATTTGAATTTTAATAATTAGAAAAAATACATATTGTCTGTCTCCGGTATTATACAGTCCCTACCCGCTGTCATGGCCAGTACCGACGAGAGTGGGACGGACCACATACGTTGCAACCCACTACCCCAATGCTCTCCGACTAGGCACCACATCCGCCTCGGGAAAGGATAATACCAGATAGACCATCATGTACTTTGAGATGTTCATCGGTTTTTCAACCGAAATTATACCATATAATATACATCAAAACATTTTTGATTATATTATAAGGAGATTTGCTAGACAAATCCCCAATCCTATTCAAGTAAAAGGGTTTTTCATGTAAAAGTTGTCCTACAACAATTGTAAGATAAACTATGGTTTTCATGAAAGCAATGTTTGTTGATGAACCAATGATCAAGATCTAATATCTCATCATTGTGGTTTAGGCAAGTGTCATTCAATGAAATAATTATCTCTTTAAATATTTCACAAATATTTATCACTAATTATTCCAGAAAATTAACAATTAATTTTCATCATGATAATTGAATGACATATCACAAGGTTCAAGATCAAAAATGTCAATTTCCAGCAGTGACCCCCAATCACTAAAATTAACATATCTTGATCAATTTAAATCCAAAAATTGCAAACTCAGTTTCCAAAGATTGCCTATTTGATTTATTAAAGAACCCAAGTGATAATTCACGCATTTTAAGGCGAATTAAAACCGTCATTATCTCATTAATCACGTTCAAATCCGCAGTTCCCGCAACAGTGAATATAGTCATATTCAAAAAGTCATATCTTGAGCAAATGAAGTCCAAATTTAGTAAACTCAAGTTCTATGGTTTCCTTGTTTAATGGGGAACAAAATCCAATTGAAAATTTCATGTTTAAACATTTTAAACAGAGCCGAAAAATTCAATTTTACAGAGGTGCGAAAAATTGAAATGCAGCAAAAATTTCGCAACCCTTTCAAGAACCAAATCATCTAAGGTTCATGGATCATATCCAAAACCTTATTCAACCTGGCTCTGATACCACTTGAAGGATATTGAGTATCCTTAAGCGCATCACGGAAGCATGTCGATCGCATCGTATGCAATCGGAGCAACTAGTCGCACTAGATGCTAGATGCAGCGGAAATTAAAATTTTAACTTTAAAGATGAAACCACATGATCACGAGAACACTTCTCGGATCGTTTCATCAAACCACAAAGTATAAGGAATACCTCTTGAAGCGTGGTTGTTATCGCGAGATCCCAAAGTAGAGATCCTCCTATCTTAAGTCCGACCCACGGAGAATGCTCTTGCGGGCACGATGATGAGTCGCGTCCTTCCCGCAATCCTTTGACGAAGATCCAAGCGTCGAGGCGTAGCAAGATGATCTCCTTCCTAATACACAAAGTGGACGGCCACTTGAATATTAGGGAGACCCTACGAGAATGAGAGAGAGAGAGTAGAGTTCTTCAACTCAAGAATGTTGTTGTCACTTGGAAAGGCTACCCTAGCCCTCCTTTTATACTAGTTTAGGGTCCAATGGATCTCAATCCATGGGACTCATGGATCCAAGGGCTATGCTTGGTCCATGCTAAATCAATGGCTATGATTGTTGTTGGTTAAAACCAACAACATTAATTTAAATTAAAATATGTTGCAACATTATCAACATAATTTAATTTAACTAATTAAGAGATAATGTGACAACAAAAAGGGAGTCAACCAACCACCCTAAATTATAGGGTGTTATTTTGTCTCCTTTTATTTTATCTTATTATTTCTTAATAAATTGCAATAACTATTATTGTAATAATATCCACCAAATTGATTCCAAATTAATTTGTGAATATTTCAATCATGCCATTGATCATTATGTGAATCATATTCACAACCCAAACTAATTTGTAAATTACATTTCCAATTAATTAATTAATGTGAATCCAATCCACACAATTAATTAACAAATGCTATTTACATAGATTCTCTCTCTTATATATGTATATTATAAATCATATATATAACACACATATATCATGGATAGCGTTATCCACATTCTCTTAATCTTTGATAATTAAATCCCATTTAATTATCTTAGATAATCATTTTCACAATATGAATTATATTCATATTAAGCTTGATATTAAATCTCATTTAATCATCAAGTCCTTGCTTGGATATTTCATCAAAAGAATTATTCTTGAACCCTTTCATGAATAATGTGCTTTCTCCGCAGATACTTGGAGATAAGGACAGGGCGATTGTATTATTCCACGTATAGTGACTTGGATATTGAGATATTATCTCAAATCCAGATCTTACGAACCTCCCATAGATGCTTGATTAAATCAAGACCGCAAATCTAATCTTCTCATTACATCTGAATCTCATTCAGACCAATGTCCAACACTTGGACTAAGATCAGATTGCTTCTCTACCGGAAGGAGTCACTAAAATCCAGACCTGTTTCTTCACTCCCTCGGAATGGAAGCGTCATGGATATACAATCGTTTATGATCACATCACCCTCAGGTATTCCCAATACCTGTACATCCTGCATACAGGAAGACCCATGGTCAACCCGAAGATCAAGATCTATTTTACACTGTCTTCTTCAGGGTTTGATCACCAAGTTTCTCATTTGATCATTGGGATTTGGTATTGATCATATACTTTCCAAAAGCATATATCATACCTAGGTCTTGATCATATACCTTCCAAAAGTATATATCAAACCTACAAATTCAGTCAAGCTTCCAAAGCGAGACGACCGTGCACGGAATTTGATTCTTCCCAATATCTCATGAGTGAGCTCATGTCTTCCGGTTCAGTAGTGAACCTGTATGATTCCTTTGAGAGATCGTATTACTCATATGCCCTTATATGCACACCAGCGCGCCGGTGTATAGACCTTGGTTAGGACATCAACCTATTGGTCTGCCAAATGTACATACTCAGACATATAGCAATACATCTGTCTCCGGTCAGAGGATGCGTGCCTATGCTGTGACAACATTCAACATAGGACTTAGGTTATCTCGATCTCGTTAAGTCAACTCTTTGACCTAACTAATCTGACACCTCTGAATCTCTATTCCTATGCAGAGGACATGCATCAAGAGGTCGGTCAGATATCAGCCTATGTGAGAAAGGATTGCCATCTCCTACTCAGGCTGGAGATCACATCTTAACAATCATTTAACGGTGCTTGATGAGTCCTCAATCTAACTCTTTAGATATTCATCCAAGCACCAGCCTCTATGATTCAATTATTGAATCAACAGCTGTATGATCATTAAGATAGCCATGGTACATAACCCTAATTGTACAGAGGGACCTATTATGCAAATTATTTATTCTTCATTTCAGATCAGGGAATGATATTCGCAATAACATTTATTGCATAATGGCTCGTCGTGGGCTCACATGTCCAACAAATCTAACATCTGCGGGTTCCGTGGACGGAGTTCAAGCCCCTTCGTTGTTCTCGTGCTTCAACTCCGATGACCAGGCCCCGCCTCACTTATCCAGGCTATGGTGGAAATTCTATGGGTGTCCAGCAGCTTTGCCAATCCTCCCGCGATCTTCCTCAAGCTTCAGACAAGCGAAGGGAGTACGGCGGAGGAACTAGTCGGTCGTCGGAGCCCCGTCTCCTCCGATGGCCGACGATGGAGAAGAAGCTACAGGTGCCATCCGATCATCTGGATCAGACGGCCAGGAAGATGACACATGGATGCCCCAAGCCTCATCCTAACCCAGCAGCTTCGGGCTATCCGAGCCAGGACCCAAGCCATCATCTCGTGTCACGTGTCCCGAGCCAGAGACGCCTCCTGAGCCTAGGCTCCTCACGTACACCGCACGTGAGGGCTTGTATAAATTGCACGGAAGACCTTGGAAGCTTTTGATATTTGCAGAATGGTCCCCAAGCACGTGCCTCACGTGCGTTCCTGGGTATTTTTATAGGGAGGCCCTGGTAAGTATTCAAAATTACAAAGAAGTCCCTTTGCGCATTGGAAGAAGTACATTGGACCCCTGCCAATTTTTTGTATTTACATTTAGGTCCCTCCAGGGACCTAAAAGTAATATATATCCTTTTATTTCTTTCATTTTTATTACAATTATGCCCCTGCATTGTTTTTTCATAACTTTCTAAATTGCATGATTTTAGTGTTGTTTTGATCCTTGTTTCCTCATCTACATCATGGCAAAATTAATTTTCTCATCCAACATAATTTAAAGGAAGTGAATTTTTGTGTTAGATGATGACTCTGCTCTACTTGTCCTTGCTATGATTTGATGACTGAATTTACTGTGTGATCAAATTGACCTTGATTTCAATCTTTATTATGTTGCTCAGTTTCAGTGATATTTTTAGGGTATCTTGGTAATCTTTTGTTCTGCACATAAGTTCTCTTTCATTATTCTCATACATCACCCTATAATTGCATAAAAATCAACTAAAAACTGCATGCATCATTTGAGTGCAGTTTAATCTACCTAGTGCATCTTGCACATATGCATAAAGGCCTATAATTGAGAAATGATTCACATGTGCTCTAATTGTTTGAAATTCGATGAATAGACAAAGTAGCTCATGTCCATCTGTTCGACCTTGGTAGACTTGCCAAGCATAAATACTCCACAACATTCCAAGTTTGTGGTTTTTGTTGAACCATTTTCACCACCTGTACTACGATAAAATACGACAATTATAGTGGTGAAAATGCCGATCATCACTTACTACCAATCTCAGCGACAATATTTCGTTGAGCATCTCGATGCACCTTCGTTGAATCCAACACTTGATCAGTTAGCACTATTGATGAAGAACATGAATGATCTTACTCATAGGCTTGATGACCTGACCACTACAAAGACATTGATACCAACACAGGTCGAAATTAAACCCAAGAACTGCAGATGCAAGGAGCATGTAGCCCATGATCCATCCACACCTGAGACATGTATGGCCCATGATTTTACATGTTTATCTAATGTTATTCATCTCAGGATATGTAGGAGATTGCAACCACCTTCATAGTATTTGGGATTGGGAGATCAAGCCGGTGATAGAGTTTCACATTTCACATCATCTTCTTCACCATAAGTGTAGAGACCCAGTGTAGTAGCAATTTAGCATGGTGTTTCACCATCTTCTTCTTCATCACCACCACCGTCAGCAATCAAATGCAGTTCATGTCAGTAGAGAGGGAGAACACACCAGTTGTGGATTCTTCTTTTACACCAGTAGTAGCAGTCCATCTTGTTTTTGATTTTGTTTCTTCTACCCCTATTTTGTACAACATTGTACAGACTGATTCTGGTTGTCCTATTGTACATGAGTATTATGTTTAGAATAAAAGAAATGAGCATTTGAATGTTTCTTCTGATTTTATGCCATTTCCTTCTGCAGTGAATAAAAACAAAGAATCCAAAAATTAAAAATAGACCTATTTTATCATGGAATAGTAGAAATCCTACATGACATATTTTTAGAGATGCCACTCCTCAAAATCATGGAGTACATTCATGTAGTGAAAAAGGGAATGAAATAAACATGTACT
The DNA here is from genome assembly GCA_037367405.1 of Ottelia alismoides. Lineage (NCBI taxonomy): Eukaryota > Viridiplantae > Streptophyta > Magnoliopsida > Alismatales > Hydrocharitaceae > Ottelia > Ottelia alismoides. The sequence continues at coordinate 1,483,024 of JAZKJV010005183.1, forward strand.
CAAAAGCATCGAACCAAGCAGAACAAAGGAAAGAATGCATAAAAACACATCTTGCCATGGACATTGTTCATGCCATCAACAACCTCTCGCCCAAAAAGAAAGATAAGGGAGCACCTCACATCCGTTGCCACATATTTGATCACGAATTTGATCGCACTCTTCTCGATAGCGATTCCTCCATTAATCTCATGGAATCCTCTCTACTTACTAAGATTGGGTTAGGTCCTCATAGATCGACCACGATGATCCTTCAGTTTGCTTAGATCATCTAGATGCTGAGGGTATTTTAGAAGATGCTACTGTAATAGTGCAGGGAATGAGATTTCCTATTGATTTTGTTCTCATGGATATGGACGCACCTGCACCGTTACTCCATACCCTAATCATAATAGATCGAACGTTCCTCTGAAAATCTGAAGCGGTAGTTGATTACGATATTGGAGAGATCATCTTTCACTCTCGAAGTGACGAGGTGGAAATTGAGGCAATCCCTGATCTGAGACTATCATTACCACCAAATATAGTAGGTGAGAGAGAACCAATTACACTAGATTCTGAGGACTGTGATTTTCTTGCCGAGTTTAGAGAGACTGGTCTGCTTACTAATTTCATGGATACCCACGAGTTTCTTTCCAAGAAGGAACTTCTAGAAAGCACAATCGATGTGAGCTCCCTTCTTGATTCATCTGAGTTGTTTGCTAATGGGCAGTTTGAGCTTACTTCTGAGAATCAGTTTGAGAGATTGGAGGTACATTCTTATATTCCTTTGACACATCATGCTGAGATTATAATTGATATACCTTCTACTAGGATATTTGAGCCACTTGCTGAGTTTATAATGCATTGATGATAGACATCTTTCTGTGATTATTGTTGCGATATCTGAGCCCTTTCTTGATGAGATTACAGAGATTTCTGAACATCTAGATAAACTGATCCTTTCTGAGTAGAGGTCAATCATTACAGATGTTTTTGAGGTTTTACTTGTTGAGACGACAGTAGCCAAATTGGATAGTTCACATAGTACATATAATATACCTTGAATGTCGTTACAGAGGTCATCATAGAGCCGATTCAAACCCCGCCTGAGCTCAAGTTTTTACCATCAACTTGAAGTATGCCTTCCTTATGGGTCCCCCCAAATTTTTTCGATAATCCTCAGCTCACAGTAGACCAATGAACAAGAATCTCGCATGCTAGAGGTTCTTGAGAGAAATTGCAAGGCCATTGGATGGAATATTCATATGTCCATAGGATTAGTCTAGCTTTGTGTTTGTGCTCGTATAATATTACTTAGAGGATGATTGTAAACCCTCCAGTGAGTGTCAGTGTCATCTCAATCTGAATCTAAGGGAGGTTGTCAAGAAAGAGATCGAGAAATTGTGTCATGTTGGCTTTTTTATCCAATTTCGGATTCCAAGTGGGTCAGTCCTATACATGCGGTCTTGAAGAAATCTGGGATTACTATCGTGAATAATGACCATGGTAAGGAGAATTCAACCCATGTATCTACTTCATGGCGTGTTTGTGTATATTATCGGTGCTTGAATTCAGCTACCAAGAAGGATCACTGTTCACTACCCTTTACTAATCATATTATTGAGAGGTTGGCATGGAAAGAGTTCTTTTGTTTCTTGGATGGGTACTCGGGGTATAATCAGGTTTCTATTGCTCCTGAGGATCAATAGAAAACTACTTTCACTTGTTTGTTTGGCACATACACCTTTAGACGGATGCCCTTTGGATTGCGCAATGCCCAACTTTATTCCAAAGGCGTATGTTGGCCATTTTTTCCGCCATGGTGGGTAGTTCTCTAGTGGTTTTCATGGACCATTTCTCAGCCTATGGGGATAGCATTGATATATGTCTTGCTCATTTAGATCGAATCCTTCAACATTGTTGTGAGGTAAACTTAATACTCTCATGGGAGAAGAGTCACTTTATGGGGACTAATGGGATTGTATTGGACCATGTCATCTCCAATCATGGTATGGAGGTTGATTCAGCTAAGATCTATGTGATATCCAAGCTTGAGCCACCACAAAATTTGAAGCAGTTGAGGTCATTTCTAGGACATGTTGGATTCTATAAGAGATTCATTAAGGACTTCAACAAGATCTTCAGAGCTTTGACTGAGCTTCTATGCAAGGGGAGTGAGTTTGTTGTTGATGAGAAAGTCATTGCATTCAATCAGATGAAAGACATGATAATTAGTGCTTATATCCTACAACCACCTGATTAGTCTCTCCCCTTTGAGATCATGATGGAGGCATCAGATTTTGTAGTTGGAGCTATTTTAGGGCAGAGAAGGGATGGGATGACATTTTTTATACACTATGCTAGCAAGACTCTGGATGAGGCACATCGTAATTACATAATCACATAGAAGGAGATGTTAGAAGTTGTGTTTGGATTAGAGAAGTTCACATCCTCCCTCCTTGGTTCACATGGTATTGGGTACATGGATCACACTTCCATATGGCACTTATAGGTAAAGAAGGATGTCAAACTATACCTTATTAGATGGATCCTTCTTCTCTAGGAGTTGTATTTAGATATTTGAAATAAACCTGGAGTGGAAAATGTTGTGGAATATCACCTTTCTCGCATTACAGATGTAGAGATTTCTAACCATAGTATGATCCCTATTTTTGAGACTTTTCCAGATAAGACCATTTTTTTATGGACTCACCCCTATGGTATGCTGATATTGTGAACTATCTTGTCTCCATGAAAGTTCCACAGGATTGGTCGAAGCATAAGGTAAACAGATTCCTATAGGGGATACATTTTTACCAATGGGAGGATCCGTATCTATTTTATGAGGGTGTGTATTGTATTTAGAGAAGGTGAATTCCTCAGGATGAACATATCGGTGTAATTGAGCACTATCACAAATTAGAGTCTGGTGGACATCGTTCGGGGATGCGCACAACAGCAAATATTTTACAAAGCGTCCTATGGTGGCCAACATTATTTAAGGATGTTGCAGAGTATGTTCGAGGTTGTACTGACTGTCAAAAGATGGGAGGAACCATTGGTTCTAAAGATACCATGCCCCTAAGATATATACAGATTTCGGTTGTTTACTTATGCTTGGAGCATAGACTTCATGAGCTCATTTCCTGTCAGTCAGAGATATCAGTACATCCTGCTTGTCGTGGATTATGTTACTCGATGGGTGCAGGACACCCGAGCTGCTGACAGTCGTATAGTGTGTTTCTTTATTAAGGACCATATTATTACGTGGTTCAAGATTCGTAAGATACTCATTTCAAATGGGGTAAGCCATTTCATTAATAGAGAAGTCAAGAAACTTGTGAAGGAGTACGCCATTGAGCATAGAGTTGCATCTCCTTACCACCCATAAACTAATAGTTTGGTTGGGATTTCAAATAGGGAGATGAAGATGATGTTGTGAAAACTTGCATGTCCAGATAGGAAGAACTGATCCCAGATGCTTGATCGGTTATATGGGCTTATCGGATGGCGTGCAAGTCTCTATTGGGTATGTCTCCTTACATATTGGTGTATGGAAAGCTTTTCCACCTGCTACTAGAATTAATTCATAAATCATTATGTGTACTCTACGTATGTATTTTAGAGTATGAGAATACGGGAAAGAGCATGAAGTTGGATCTAAAAAGATTGTTGGAATTTTAAGACTTTGCATATGACAACCCACTCATGTATAAGGAGAAAGTCAAGCATTGGCATCATAACCACACTAGAAGGAAGACTTTTTCCCCTAATCATAAAGTTTGATTGTTTGATGCTAAGTTGAAGTTGGTTCCAGGCAAATTAAAAAGCAAATGGTTAGGACCATTCATTGTGAGATCTGTGAGTTACAATGGTAGTATTGTCATATATGGGTTGTCATCTGACGTACAACCATTTGTTGTGAACGGGACGGGCAATTACTGAAGCCATATCTAGATAATGATACATTCGTATCCGTCATTGACTCTATATATGTAGTATGAAAAGCCGATTTTTTGACACCTTTTGCATATCATACATGAGTTGATTTTCTCTTGTATATATCCTTTCATTTTATTCTTTCTTCTTTTGTTTTTATATTTCACCTCTTTTATGTGCCTCTCGGTATGTGATATACTTAGGATGTTCTCTATTCTAAGTATAGGAGAGGTGAATGATTTGAGTTGTTCATATTCATCTTGTTTCATCACTCTTGTTGTTACTTATACTTGGGGATCCTTCACCCGAAGTACAGGGGGAGTGATCTTTTCCATACCGTCTCTTTTGTGTTTTTATTTTTCTTTTAATTCTTTTGTTCTAAGTACAGGCGGAGTGATCTTTTCCATACCGTCTCTTTTATGTTTTAATTTTTCTTTTAATTCTTTTGTTCTCTTTCTCATCCTTAATCTTGTTGATATTCTTTTTCTATACCTAGGGATCGTTCACCCTAAGTATAGGGGAGGATGAGTCGAGTCATTGATTTGTTCATTCTTTTCCTCAGTTTTCCATGTTTGTATATTTTTCTATACTTAGGATTATTTGATATTAAGTATAGGGGCATCACTGACTTCTATTCTTTTTTTTGATTCTTTGAGTCATTGTTGTATACGTTCTTTTCACTCTTCTGTACTTAGCACAAGTTATGTCATCCTTTGTATCTCTTTGATCATTATGAGAACATAGTTCAAGGTAAGTATAGGAGGTGTTGTATATATTGTATATATACTTTAGCCATATCTCATACTTTTATTAATAATATGGCTATAAAAATGTGTTGTTTGCAAAATGTTTGTAAAATTATTTTTGTATCAAAACTTTGTATATTGTACAACAATGATTGTAAAATTATTCTGTCATTTGTAACATCCACGTGTGTATACAATCTTTGATCATCTCCCCTCCTATAAATAAAATTCTTTATTGTATACAAAATTCATTTATAAAACTTGTATTTAAAACTTTTGTATAAAATCCTCTTGTAAAATCTTGTATAAAATTTGTATAATCCTTATATATACTTGTTAGTTTACTAACACTTTTTCTTTCTTAAAAAACTTGTTCAAAAAATGCCTAAAATCCATAAAATCTACAAAACATTTTGAAAACTTTTTCAAAAAAATTCTTTTATTTATTCCAAAAAAATTCTTAAAATCCATAAAAATTTTCAATCCACTTTGAAAATTTTTCTAAAAATATTTGTTTATTTCTTTCAAAAAATGTGTTTTGTACTTCTTGCATTTGCATGTCCATTTTTTTTTGAGAATGATATCGATACTTAAACTAGTCTAGAATAAATTTGAAGGATGGAGCTTGGTTAACACCTTAATCCATTTAATTTCAGAGGAACCTTATTAGAACTGGGTTGAGACTTTTCAGGTCTTGGCGACTTAATTCTTTAAGTCCACAAGACTACGTTCACATGTCATCTTGATGAATCCATGATTCATTAACTTTTCTGTCGCATTTTGCCTTAAAACCCTTAACAAATACATGTAAATATTCATTAATGCTCATACTTTAACAAAACTCCATTCATGTGTAAATATTCACTTTTAACCATTAAACTCATGTAAATAAATAAAGAATCAGAAAAATAAAGAAAAGGCAGATTGAATATATGTATATATATGCAATATGACTTAAAATATAAATATAGCCGTAAGATATATTTATAGCCTAACCCTCGAGACCAAGTCAGCATGGATTGGTCGACAAACCAATAAGTAGGGGGAGATAAGGAAAGAAAACCAAATAAAAATAATTTATCACATGTAGATACACCTTTCATTATTTATAAAATAAATACAAAACTTCAAAGAATTTTAATTATTTCATCTTAACATATTTTTCACCAAATCTTTCTCCTAATTATTCATAAAAATGTAAATAAAAATATAAAAATAAGTTAAAAATATTATCCTGTAAATATGCCAAGAAATCCAGCTTACAAATTGTCAGAATCTCAACTTCCGAACATCATAACTCCCTCATACGAACTCCAATTTCACTCTACTCACCTTTAAAGTTCATAAAATAATATTATCTAATTAATAAAGGTGGTTTCATTGAATTCGGAGTCCATTTGCAAAAAGTCGGTTTTGGGACCAAAAGACAAAGGGGATTCTGGGCTATTTATTTTATGTAACACACACTATTTATTATTTTCTTAATTTTATAATTTTTAAATTATTTCATGATCTTGTATTTTCACCATAAATTATTTCATAATTTTTGGAGACTATTTATTATTTTTATAAAATCAAACACTTCAAAATATATGTATAATTGACCTATATAGATATTTACTCTATTTATTTAAATATGTAAATTAATTCATAAAAATCCATAAAAATTCGTACAAGCTTTATTTAATACCGTAATAATTAAGAAAATATAAAATTAATTTTTACTTAATTATTTGTTAAATTAAAAATTCAAAACTTATTTATAAATACATATTTATTAATATAATATTTATATTTTAAATAATTATTATTATTTATAAAAAGTAATTATTCCATAAATAAGAGTATTAATGTATTTACATTTCTTGTATTTATACCTATTTAAAATAATGTAAGTTATTATTTTATACTTAATTTACAAGTAATTAACGGATCTGGGCGAACCAGGTGCTGACACGTGTCAGCACCTGGAGTCTTCTTCTTCAAGAAGAAGTTGAGCCAGGTTGTTCAACCGGCCAACTTCCTCTAATTCTCCCGTGCCCTTCTTGAAGCTTCTGATCCATCTTGACCCTCCAACTCCTTCCTCCAACAAACCCCTCCATCGCCGGTCGTCCATCCAACCTTGGAGCCCAAGCATCTGCTCTATATAAGGCCCCCAAGTTCGCCAATCACCATTAACTTTTCCAACCTTCAAAGCTCTAGCTCCAGGTTGTACCGACTACCTAACTTCCAAGCCTTGTTCCAACCAACTCGAGCGGTGACAGCGCCAAGGAGGAGATCGTGAGGAAGAAGGATCGTCGGAGAAGAGTTCCAAGGCGGAGCAACGCCTTGAATCGCCGCCTCGTGCTGCGTGCAGCTCCGAGAAGACCGCTCGTCGAGCAACCATCAGGAGGTCATACACATCCAGTTCCCAGGTCAGTTCCTTCACCTTTTGCGATTTTATTTCTCGATCTTCGAGCCACGATTAGCGTGGCTAATCCATGCTTTAAATAGGTTAATCAACCATCTTAACGCACATTCGATGTTCCTTCTCGATTCACTTTCGATTCGATTCAAATCAATCCTAAAACCATCGTCTTCTTCATGCGTTCTGTTATTTGGCTGGAATTATATGATTTTTCCTAAAAACTTTGGGGCTCGAATTCTTAATCTCTCGGCCGATTCTACATGGATCGAGCATATATCTTGATTCATTACAGAACCAGGTATTTCGCGAGGCCTTGCTTCATCAGCAAAAAGCTTTGATCAGCATCTAAATCTATTTCGAAGAGGAGACTCCAGACCTGCAACAAGCTTCAAGTGCCGAAGCCGTCATCTTCATCGTCATTCCGTCGCCGCTCGGAGCACCGCCACCGCCGACCCTACCGCGGGCGAGCTCGAGGGGTGGAGGAGCCACCCCTCTGGCCCCGCCGGAGCGTCAGCTTCGTCGGAGGAAGACGGCGATAATTCGGAGAAGAAGGTCTGTCAGTCAGGAGCTTCAACAGATTCAAGAACAGAGGAAGCACAGGCTTCTGACACGTGGCGCGCCCGTAGCCTTCAGATCGCGCGCCGCACGTTCTAATCTCGGGCGTCAAAGTTGAACCGGTGGAGAATTTGCATCATACACCCAGTCAAGTTTCCAGAAGTGCAACCCGCCTCCAGAGTTTTTCCTTAATTACATTTAGGTCCCTCTGCAGGGACCTAAACGTAAGAGTTTGTTTTAGTTTTCTTGCAGAACAGTCCTCAAGGACCAATTTGAGAATATTTTAAATCGTTTTTTTACGCTTATGCCCCTGGGCTGTAGGGGCTGTATCTTGCTCTCTTGACCTCGGATTTCGACGATTCTTGGAGGGGTAGTTACACAACTACCCCAACTACTTAGTATAAAGTTTTCGCAGCTTTTTGATGAGTTTTTGATGTGATTTGATTTCTCGAAAACCGCTTCGTTTTGTTTTGTTTTCTTGTGTAGTTCGAGTACGCAGCTCGAACCTCGTTCACCATTACTATATAATATCACCTATATTCTATCCACCTACTATATAATAAATAAATCTTTGAAAAATATCCCTTTTTGAAAATAAATAAAGATTTGAAAAGAATAAAATCAAATAAAAATAAACAAAAATAAAATAACTAAAAAGCGTTTTGACTTAGAGAAGAATTAAAATAAAATTACAAGAAGAGAAATCAAGGGAATATATTCTGCCTCCTTGAGTTCGACCCAGGAACACTTGCCTGGTTAAATATTAGTGAACGGTTTTCCGACAAAAAACCGTAAATTTGTTTGATAGGTTTTAAAGAATCAAAACTTGTTTCGCGGCTTTTGCTACATCGACCACTTTCTTCATCAAATAAAAGAAAGCCGCGAAACTCGATTCTTTTTGACCTCATCAAAATGGCGCCGTTGCAGGGGAGGCGTTAGATTCCTTGGATTTTTCATTTTTCATGATTTTATTCTTTCTCTTCTCTGTGTTTTGTTTTTCGTACAGTTTTCGTACGGCTTTTTCGTGCTTTATTTTCTGAGTTTCTTTTTGGTTTCTTTACGGCTTTCTCGGCTTTCTCGATCAATTTTTTTGTGCTAATCATCTTTGCAGGGCCTGCAGGATCAACCGGCTTCTTCGGGAGGCCGAGCTAGTTGAAAGGGCAGAGGTCGGCTTCTTCTTCACGAGTCGACTGCGGAGGAGCAAAGATCTAGTATCCTTTTATTTGTAAAAGAGAGAGAAAGGGAGAGAGTTGTACTTAATAAAACATTCAGTTTTTAGGGGCTTGATCATCGGATACCGTGTATCCGGTGGATCAGGGCACCCACCGCGGCTTTTTCATCGTTTATCGGTTTTCCGCAGTTTTCTAGATGATTGTTTAGGTTTTTACTCTATCTGCTTGTGCCACGTAGCTAGTTTTAGGACTTGCAACCTAGGTGCTTGCTTTAGGGTTTTTAAACAAAAAGACAAAAAATAGACGTTGTTTGAAAATACCATAAAAATCGCGAAACTAAAATTGGGACTGCTAAAAATATCTGATCAAAAACCGTAAAGCGATTCAATTGATTTGGGGCGAGTAATCCCCGCACATTTTTCAGAGTGCGCGAGCGAGAGACGACATTTAATAAATATCCCGAAATCTTTCAAAATACTACTTAGTTCATACACCGAATCACCGCTTTTTAGTGGGTATGCTCGGGTAGCCGGCAACGGTCCGAGTTTACTTAGCAGAGTGGGGGATTTAGAGGACACTACGTAAGGCTCCGTCCTCAAGTAACGCGGTCCAGAATCGGTTCGTGTACTTGCCACCATACTGGCTGAGAGCAAGTGGTTCTTTGTAAGGACTCGGGACAGTATAGCGAGAGATACATCGGGCACCTATCAGCTCGCACAGCGCACGATAAAACGCAATAATTTGTTTGCTAATTACAACCCTAAAACCGAAAAGATAAAAGACCGAACTCTTACGGTCTTCATCAGGGTTGAGTTGGTGAAAATGGGGTTTGCTTTATGTTTGTTTGCGGTGCGTGAGTTTCCGCGGCTTTCGCATTTATCTCTCTCTTGAATCGTACACGTGCTCTCCCGACTTTTCTCTTGACATTGAAGATGACGTCTCGACGACTTTTCAGCTCAGACTCTGTGAGCCTTCAACAGTCCACCGTCGAACGTATGTCTTCACAGGCTCGGGATGACTCTCTTTCCGAGCCGATCCTCTTAGATCTTGAGGCGAGTCAGACCCAGACTCCCTCACCTCCTGGCCAGAAAATTGAGACAGACTCTCGTCTCAATAAATCATCTCCAGCTGAACTATCACTGAGTGCTTACGAGAGCTTTTCTTTTCCAGACGACTCGAAGCCGATGGCTCGCGGTAAAGCACCAGTAGCAGAAGAGAGGGCAGCAGCCGAGGAGCACGATGACGGAAGATCAGAAGCTGCAGATATGACTACTGAGATTCTCGATACACATCAGCAGATGAATCTACAAATTCGAGAACAATTCCGAGTTCAGACGGAATTACAAGGGCAAATAGTCGCGCTGCGAGCAGGGGCCGGGAACCAGTTACCGCCTGCGGTTCCCACAACTTTACGGGACGAGTATGACCCGGGCACAAGAATGCTCCACCATTGGATTCGGCTACCGCCGAATCAAGGGCCATACGAACTCCGACCGTCCTTTATATCTTTGCTTCCCAAGTACTATGGGAATGCCGCAGAGGAGCCGTTCATGTTTTTGCAGCAGTTTGAGATGATCTGTGGAACGGCTTGCTATCCAGGAGTAACGCAGGAAGCCGTGCGCCTCAAAGCCTTCCCTTTTTCCTTAGCCGATAAGGCCCTTTATTGGCTGAGCCATCTGGGAAGAGAAATCACCACGTGGGACGACCTGAAGTCTACCTTCCTACGCAAATATTTTCCTCTAGGAAGGACGAACATGATGAGGAGTCAGATCTCCAACTTTACGCAATTGCCGCACGATTCATTCCATGAGGCATGGGATCGATTCAAGGACCTGACGGAGAGATGCCCGCATCATGAGATTCCGATGAAGGTGCTCGTACAGAATTACTTCGGAGGACTCCAGCCGGAAGTTCAGGGGCTAGTCAGTGCTGCATGTGGCGGTAGTTACTTGAACAAGGATGCCGAGTCAGTCTGGGCCATCTTCGAAGGGATGGCCGAGAATTCAAGAGTTGTAGACTCTACTCGGGCATTTCAGAAAGCCCCACAGCCACCACATCACCGAGAAAATCACAAGGTGGCAAACATCTCGGACTCTGAATCCAACACCAACATGGGCTTCATTAGCGAGAAATTGACGTTGGTGGATGTGATTCACAAGAAGGTCCAAGACCTATAGCCGCTGCGAGAGTTGGAGAAACTCTCATCTCTACCTCAGCAGCTGAGTGATCTATCGAAGAAGGTCGCTGAACTTCAGATCCAATACCAGCAGAGTCAGACTTCTTCGAATGCGCAACCAGCACGGAGGATTGCACCCGCTCCACCCACCCGTCAGATCCATTACATCCAGAGCGAGTCCGAGATTCCGCAGCTCGATTGGCATGAGGATCAGTCTCATGCCAATCCTGTCCAAATCACCAGCACCGTAGAGATGGAGGTGGAGCCGCAATCCACTTTCGAGATCAACGGGATTTGGTATACTCCGATGCAGCAGCCGAGTATACCGAACCAACAGCCGCAGCAGCCGTATGGTCATCCGCAGCATGGACGTCCGCAATTTCAGCACCGCTAGAGCTTTACGCAGCAGCAGTCTCATCCAAATGTCTACCATCAGAGACCGCAACATTCATATCAGCACCCTGCCCAGTTTTCACCGAATTATTCTTTTCAGCAGCCGCAGCAGTCTTCCTCCACACCTCAGCGCTACTCTCAGCCTTTCACCTCGCAGCAATTCACGCAAGGCAGGAGAGAGGAGCAAGCCAGGGCCATCACACCGAACCGGAGATGTCTTCACATGCCCAGGAGCTCAACCAGATCATGGATATGCTGAGTACGCTCCAGATCGCGCACAAGACAGAGATGGAGCAGGTTAACCATCGTCTAGACGAGTTAACCGTGCCAAAGACCACTCTCCCAGCCCAGCCTCAGATGAACCCGAATAACAAGAGGAGGCATCCAGACCAGGTAGATACTACAGGTAAGATCTCGTTTCCTAAATTTTTATCTAACTTCATTCGTCTCAGGAGCGATAGATCACCGCAAACACCTGCTGAAGAAGAGGAGAGGGCACCAGAGGAGCACGAGCATGATCCAAAAGCCGAGGAGGAGAAACCGCAAGAGGATGAGGATCAATATGCAGAATCGAGAGACGGGAGCAATGCCAACTCATCAGATATGGATACTGGCGACTCAGACGATGATATCACGCCAGATCAGGCAGAGAGCCTGGACAAAAACATTTCTTCCCCTATCTTAGAGAGTTTTGTAAATAATTCTGAAACTCTCGATGTACAAGCTGATTCCAATCTAAATAAAAGTTCTGATTTTCTAAACCCTGAAATTTCCTTTTCCCGATGCTTTGTTTGGAAGAGGAAAGAAAAAGACCAAAAATAATGTTGTCACTCCAGAAACAGAACGTTTTCTGAAAGATCACATCTTTCTGAAGATTCCACTGCACGATGCCTTGGATCATTTTCCTACGCTCACGAATCAGTTGAGGAACCGATGCACCACGCGTAGGAATAAGAGATCACGAGTTGAGAAGCATATATTGACCAAGGCAACTTCGTGTGCGATCCGGAACAAGGTACCGAAAAAGAAGAAAGATTTGGGAGCTCACTATGTCAATTGTCATATTGAAGACACTACATTCCATCGAACTCTCTTAGATAATGGTTCCTCGATCAATTTACTTCCATCCTCTTTGCTTGATAAGCTCAAGCTAGGTCCTCTCTATAAATCACGAGCGATACTTCAGTTTGCAGATCGATCTATAAAGAGACCTAGAGGTGTGCTAAGGAACATTATCGTGACTATTCAGGGCTCGCAGTTTCCCGTGGACTTTACAGTCCTAGACATGACATGCCCTACACAGTTACACCTTGCTCCAATCATTCTCGGGAGACCCTTTTTGCAGACAGCCAGAGCACTCTTCGATTATGATGCTGGGAGAGTATCATTCCGTACAGACAACAGAGAGATACACATTGAGATGGAGAGAGAATGTAGCAGTCCTAGATCAGTATTGTCATTCACTTCAGAGGATACCATTCTTGCGGAAGATTGCCAGAACATAGATGAAACACAGTCTCCTGATCTTGAGAGTGTTTATTTTGATACCCACGATATCCTACATGAGGATTGGGTAGATCACTGGGTACCTAGTTCTTCATATGATTGTTCATACACAGAAACAGATTTCATATCAGATTCAGATGAGAAGTCACCTGCAGTAGATATCTCTATGCTGCAGATTGAAAGAACACATATTACAGCACAAGAGTCCATCGAATACATTGTACAGATCATACAGTCCATTCAGCATAGAGAGTCGGATGGTGTAATGCTGACACATATAGACACCTTCTGTAGTCTGACTCCAGAGACGCATATTTCAGAAAAGAGAGCTATGCCATGTACAGAGTTCACTTACAGAAGAGGCTCTACTGTTACAGCTAGCGATCAGTATACACACAAGAAGCAGAAAATTCAGTATGATCCTGGTTGAGTAATCAGATAACCGTTCGTGGTTAACGGGCAGATGCTACAGCACTTCGTAGAAACTACTGATCATCTGGCCCGTACTGAAGTGATCTACTTTGTACAGGAATCATGATCATTCCTTCACTTCTTCCTGTATAAATTCTTTTGAGCCATTCTGGAGATTCACAACTCTTGTACATTCTTCGTAGACCACAATCGTCCCCGTTTTTGCTCGTCTTCTATACTTAGGATACCAGATCCTAAGTATAGGGGGGACCGATTGCCCGCTGATTTACGTTTTATTTTTTGTACTGATTCTTTTGTATAGCCATTCTTTCTCACGAATCACTGGTCCCCAATTTTTGGCTACAATCTTTTCTATACTTAGGATGCCTTATACTAAGTACAGGGGGGACCGAGTGATTTCAATGATTTCGTATTCTTGTCCTTTTGAACTTTCGTTATTTATCCTTTTTATTCAGTCATCCTGTTTTTGCTCTCCCGTGATACTTACGATGACCTGATCGTAAGTATAGGGGGGTTGACTGACTTGTACTCGATATCCTTTTTCACCCACTTTTACTTAGCACGAGTTAAGTCCTCCATTTTCTCTTTTGACGCTATGGGGACATAGCTCAAGCTAAGTATAGGGGGGTGTGTATATATTGTATATATACTTTCGGCCATAACTCGTACTTTTATGTATATTCTATATCTATAAAATCCATAAAAAGTGGGTACGGGTTAAATTAAAATCCACTCTTTTATCTATAAAATCCTTGTAAATAAGTAAAATATGATTAAAATTTGTATTTAAAACTTGTAATTAAAATATGTATTTAAAATTTGTACTTAAAATTTGTATAATATTTATTTAAAACCCTATTTATTAAAACATGTGTAAAAAACCATTCAAGCCCTTGTAAAATACTTTGTAGGTAAAATTTGTAAAATACATTAGATATTTAACTCAAATAAAATATATTTTGTAAAATTTATGAATAAAATTTTGTTTATAAAAATCATAAAATCCATAAAAAAATACAAAGTCCTAAAATTCAGAAAAATTACAAAATTCTTAAAATCCATAAAAATGAGTAAAATTCATAAAATACACTTCACAAAAACATGGTTGCATTTGCATTCGCATTTTTCAGAATAAGTTTGATTTCTGGAACTAAGGACTGAGTCTAGTCTAAAGGATGGAGCTTGGTTACGGCTTTTGACGTTCATTGTAAGGAGCCTGATTAGGAACTGGAATTTAGACTCTTCAGGTCTTTGACTTAAATCTTTGGGTTCCCTAAGACCATATTCGGGAAATCAAGTCATCTGAGCTTAAGTAGACCATTTGGAGTCATCCGTATAACTCTACACCAGTGAACCAATCTTGAACACATGCACTCTGCACTTAGCTCGACTTGCATGGAGTTCCGAAGGGCAGTACACCTTGGTAGTGCGTTTCTATCCTTATCTTTGCGGCATTGACGTCTAAAGACGGGAGAGATTGGGGTTGAGATAGTTGCTTCGGATGAGGGAAGGTTCTGCTGACACAATTTTTCTAAGACCTCAAAAAAGGGACGGACTAAAAAGATGTTATATCCGTCGAGGCACAAAAAGATGAATGCAGTGCAAGCAAATTACAAAGTCAAAGCAAAGCAGAAGCCACCAAATAAGACCACAATGGTCCAAGCTTCCACCAAAAATGACCACAATGGTCCAAGCTTCCACCAAAAATGCCTGCACATCTTAGTGGAGACTCAGCTACACCGGTTGGGCTTCACAAGGAGATGCGTATCCACTGGTCGCACTCCACTTCTTTTCTCATTCTTCTAACTTCTCCCTATATTCGATTGTGGACATAGCAGAACTGAACTCAGAAGGGAATACCTCCCTCCCCGAGGAAAGAGTAGCGAGATGAGGAAGCCATAGGAGTGTATAGCCGGGATGGACGGTTTCTGCGGTTCTCTAAGCAGGAAGAGATAAATCAATTCACACACTGTACAAGTTGACTTCAAGGATAATAGAGTTTGCGATATGAATAAGTGAGTCTGAACTAGCCAATGAAGTGATCTTGAGTAAGGATTATGGAACTTGAAGACTGTTGAGGATAAAATCCTAATCCTAGTTAAGGTTCCGACAAAATGCTTGTTTCAGGCCCGATCGAGCTCTGTCCTCTGTCTGTTCTCATGAATTGGTTTAGGAAAACAAATTCATTCTAACTTTCTTTCTTTTTCACTTACTTTTTCAAAATAAGTGTTTGCTAAGGGAGTAGCAAAGTTTAAGTATAGGGGTTTGATGAATCCATGATTCATTAACTTTTCTGTCGCATTTTGTCTGAAAACCCTTAACAAATACATGTAAATATTCATTAATGCTCATACTTTAACAAAACTCCATTCATGTGTAAATATTCACTTTTAACCATTAAACTCATGTAAATAAATAAAGAATCAGAAAAATAAAGAAAAGGCAGATTGAATATATGTATATATATGCAATATGACTTAAAATATAAATATAGCCGTAAGATATATTTATAGCCTAACCCTCGAGACCAAGTCAGCATGGATTGGTCGACAAACCAATAAGTAGGGGGAGATAAGGAAAGAAAACCAAATAAAAATAATTTATCACATGTAGATACACCTTTCATTATTTATAAAATAAATACAGAACTTCAAAGAATTTTAATTATTTCATCTTAACATATTTTTCACCAAATCTTTCTCCTAATTATTCATAAAAATGTAAATAAAAATATAAAAATAAGTTAAAAATATTATCCTGTAAATATGCTAAGAAATCCAGCTTACAAATTATCAGAATCTCAACTTCCGAACATCATAACTCCCTCATACGAACTCCAATTTCTCTCTACTCACCTTTAAAGTTCATAAATTAATATTATCTAATTAATAAAGGTGGTTTCATTGAATTCGTAGTCCGTTTGCAAAAAGTCGGTTTTGGGACCAAAAGACAAAGGGGATTCTGGGCTATTTATTTTATGTAACACACACTATTTATTATTTTCTTAATTTTATAATTTTTAAATTATTTCATGATCTTGTATTTTCACCATAAATTATTTCATAATTTTTGGAGACTATTTATTATTTTTATAAAATCAAACACTTCAAAATATATGTATAATTGACCTATATAGATATTTACTCTATTTATTAAAATATGTAAATTAATTCATAAAAATCCATAAAAATTCGTACAAGCTTTATTTAATACCCTAATAATTAAGAAAATATAAAATTAATTTTTACTTAATTATTTATTAAATTAAAAATTGAAAACTTATTTATAAATACATATTTATTAATATAATATTTATATTTTAAATAATAATTATTATTTATAAAAATTAATTATTCCATAAATTAGAGTATTAATGTATTTACATTTCTTGTATTTATACCTATTTAAAATAATGTAAGTTATTATTTTATACTTAATTTACAAGTAATTAACGGATCTGGGCGAACCAGGTGCTGACACGTGTCAGCACCTGGAGTCTTCTTGTTCAAGAAGAAGTTGTGCCAGGTTGTTCAACCAGCCAACTTCCTCAAATTCTCCCGTGCCCTTCTTGAAGCTTCTGATCCATCTTGACCCTCCAACTCCTTCCTCCAACAAACCCCTCCATCGCCGGCCGTCCATCCAACCTTGGAGCCCAAGCATCTGCTCTATATAAGGCCCCCAAGTTCGCCAATCACCATTAACTTTTCCAACCTTCAAAGCTCCAGCTCCAGGTTGTACCAACTACCTAACTTCCAAGCCTTGTTCCAACCAACTCGAGCGGTGACAGCGCCAAGGGAGGAGATCGCGAGGAAGAAGGATCGTCGGAGAAGAGTTTCCAAGGCGGAGCAACGCCTTGAATCACCGCCTCGTGCTGCGTGCAGCTCCGAGAAGACCGTTCGTCGAGCAACCATCAGGAGGTCATACACCTCCAGTTCCCAGGTCAGTTCCTTCACCTTTTGCGATTTTATTTCTCGATCTTCGAGCCACGATTAGCGTGGCTAATCCATGCTTTAGATAGGTTAATCAACCATCTGTAACGCACATTCGATGTTCCTTCTCGATTCACTTTCGATTCGATTCATATCAATCCTAAAACCATCGTCTTCTTCATGCGTTCTGTTATTTGGCTGGAATTATATGATTTTTTCCTTAAACTTTGGGGCTCGAATTCTTAATCTCTCGGCCGATTCTACTTGGATCGAGCATATATCTTGATTCATTACAGAACCAGGTATTTCGCGAGGCCTTACTTCATCAGCAAAAAGCTTTGATCAGCATCTAAATCTATTTCGAAGAGGAGACTCCAGACCTGCAACAAGCTTCAAGTGCCGAAGTCGTCATCTTCATCGTCATTCCGTCGCTGCTCGGAGCACCGCCACCGCCGACCCTACCGCGGGCGAGCTCGAGGGGTGGAGGAGCCACCCCTCTGGCCCCGCCGGAGCGTCAGCTTCGTCGGAGGAAGACGGCGATAATTCGGAGAAGAAGGTCTATCAGTCAGGAGCTTCAACAGATTCAAGAACAGAGGAAGCACAGGCTTCTGACACGTGGCGCGCCCGTAGCCTTCAGATCGCGCGCCGCACGTTCTAATCTCGACCGTCAAAGTTGAACCGGTGGAGAATTTGCATCATACACCCAGTCAAGTTTCCAGAAGTGCAACCCGCCTCCAGAGTTTTCCTTAATTACATTTAGGTCCCTCCGCAGGGACCTAAACGTAAGAGTTTGTTTAGTTTTCTTGCAGAACAGTCCTCAAGGACCAATTTGAGAATATTTTAAATAGTTTTTTTACGCTTATGCCCCTGGGCTGTAGGGGCTGTATCTTGCTCTCTTGACCTCGGATTTCGACGATTCTTGGAGGGTAGTTACACAACTACCCCAACTACTTAGTATAAAGTTTTCGTGGCTTTTTGACGAGTTTTTGACGTGATTTGATTTTCTCGAAAACCGCTTCGTTTTGTTTTGTTTTCTTGTGTAGTTCGAGTACGCGGCTCGAACCTCGTTCACCATTACTATATAATATCACCTATATTCTATCCACCTACTATATAATAAATAAATCTTTTGAAAAATATCCCTTTTTGAAAATAAATGAAGATTTGAAAAGAATAAAATCAAATAAAATAAACAAAAATAAAAATCACTAAAAAGCGTTTTGACTTAGAGAAGAATTAAAATAAAATTACGAGAAGAGAAATCTAGGGAATATATTCTGCCTCCTTGAGTTCGACCCAGGAACACTTGCCTGGTTAAATATTAGTGAACGGTTTTCCGACAGAAAACCGTAAATTTGTTTGATAGGTTTTAAAGAATCAAAACTTGTTTTGCGGCTTTTGCTACATCGACCACTTTCTTCATCAAATAAAAGAAAGCCGCGAAACTCGATTCTTTTTGACCTCATCACATCTTCAATTGTCTAAGTAGAATATTTTACGATACATGCATGATTCTCCTGGATAGTGGCTTAACTTGGACAAGCACTCTACATGTAGCTCTTCGTGGAAGAGGTGGTGAGGGGGCATAATCCTTTGGCTTGGGGTAGCACACGGCTGTGTAACAACTAGTGGAAACATCTGTCTTCCTCTAGGGAGGGCGGTGCATCTCAACCTGGTCTAGTAGCATTGAGGTCAAACGACATGAGGTTGTGGGTTACAATAAATCTTCAAAAAAGGGATAGTATACTGGCTTAGGAAGAAAATCTCCTTATGTATATGTTGCATGTTGTATATATGTCAAAAAATGCAAAAACTTCAAAAAAAGGGGGCATGCATGATTGAAAAGTAAATGCATATCAGAGTATATGCAGTTGAATAAGCAAGGATTATGTGATTCATTATCTCATCTCATAGAAGCTTGCAGCTGGAGTCTTGGCTACACTGCTCATGCTCCAAGGGATACGTGGCTACACTTACCATAGTCCATTCTATTCTTTCCCCCCTCTTCTTGAGCCGGTTGTACTTGAACTTAGAAGAGAATACCATGCTCCTCGAGAAAAGAGTTGCTAGATTAGAGGACTAGAGTTGCCTTGTTGAGGGAGGTTGTTTCTTTGCCATTTAAGAGGTGGAGAGCCATGTTCCACTTACACCGTATAAGTAAAGATTCATAGTCATAAGAATTTGTGTATGTAGACTTGTTCTGACCTAACTGTTGAGGCAACTTTGATAAGAGTATTGTGGAACTTAAGGGATGTTAGGTTCTAAACCCATTTCCCAATGAGGTTCCGCCAAACTAATAATCCAAAGGTCTGACCGAGCTCCATACTACAATTTTATGAAGATAAGTTTAGTACTGAATATGGTTCTAAGTTATTCATTTTTCCTTTATTCTTTTCTTTTTCTTTTATTCACTTATTCTTTCAACTAAGTGTTTGCTAAGGGACCAGCAAAAGTAAAGCATAGGGGAATGATAAATATGCATTTCATCATTTTTATTCGTTTATTTTAGCTTAAAATCCCTTAGAAAACACCTGTAAATATCAATGAATTCATTCTTTTACTAGTCTTTATTCTTGTGTAAATATTCCATATTTACCACTCTTTTAACCAAAATAAAGAAAGAAAGAAATAAAGGAAAAAATAAATAAAACGAAAGATTGTATATACGCAATAGATACAGGCTGAAGCGGACCCCGCGAGAAGGTCAAGACATGACTTGATCGACATGGAATATAGTAAGGGGAGATATGGCCTAATTACTAGAAAATCTAAAAAAATAACTTGTCACCTGTATATATTTATAACTTGTAAAATAACGTCAATATTACACAATCTTTCATTATTTTATTCATTGCCAAATTCTTTGTAAATAAAGATTATTTTTTTTCTTGGAAATTTTTTAATAAAATTCTTTTGTAAATACTAAAAATAATTGTATTAAAACTGTATATATTGTGTAAATTAGGACACTCTCCAAAAGCCACAAATCTCAACTTTCAAAAACAATATATGCTCCATCCAAACTCCGAATTCATCAAACTCATTTTCATTGTACTCCAAATTTAATTATTTTAAAATGGAGGTGATTTAATAAATTTTAAAGTTAAACTGTGAAATGTTGCCAATTAGGGTATTATTGTATATTATACCTATATACACTATATATATTTTTAATTAATTATTTCCTTGTGCATACTTGTGAATATTGCATTTCTTCTTAATTGGGAATATCGTATTTAACTTATATAAAATACAAATAAAAAACACAAAATCAAAAATCAACAAAAATTAAATCATCTATATATTGTATATATAATCCCTTGTATATATTGTTCTTATACCTACTTAATTAACCTAACAAATCAATTCCTAAAAATCAAATAAAAATTTCAATAAAACTCTTGTAAAATCTTGTAAATAAATTATTAAATTATGTATATATTTATATAAACAAGTAATTAAAAATCAAAGTCTTATATATATAGCTATACATACATATAAATAACCCTATATATTTATGTTAACCCTTTTATATACATTATTTATTTAATTAAAAATCACTTAAATTAACTATAATTTATTATTAAAATTTTTATTTACATTACTTAATTTCAAAATACATTTTTTATTTTTATTGCTTTATTACCTTTTCTTCCCATTGTGTCATTTAGCTTATTTGGGATGTATTTCGCGTGCATTCTTATTGGTTGACCCAGATTTGTTCACTCGGGTCAACTGCTCAGTCTGTGCCTACTTTTTCGCTCACTTTGCGTTCAACTATGCTTCTCACATTTTTATCTTGTGCAGCACTCACTACTATTCTCACTCCCTTCTCCATAATTGTCACCCTGTTATTCAACTTCATCGCCAGCATCTTAGATCCGCCAATCGTGCCTCTGATCTCACCCATTTTGAATTCAAACCCACATCGGACTTCAACCTATAAATATTACTCTTCCACCTTCAGTAAGGTTTTAATCATATTTTAGCCCAAGATCACTATAATCGAGTGACAGGATTTATGATCTTTTGATAGAGGGTTGATGAATCCATGATTCATTAACATATCTGTTGCTTTTTGTCTTAAAACCCTTAACAAATACATGTAAATATCTATTAATTCTCATCTTTTAACAAAACCCAATTCATGAATAAGAATGCATTTTTAGGCATCAAAAACATGTAAATAAATAAAAGAATAAAAAATAAAAGAAAAGAATGCAGATTGTAAATATGTATATATGTACAATATGACATATAAATATAAATATAGCTGCAAGGTAAATTTATAACTTAACCTCGAAAACAAGTCAGCATGAATTGGTCGACAAATTAATAAGTAGGGGGAGATAAGGAAAGAAAACCATAAAAAATAATTAAGTTACACTTCACACATTCCTCACTATTTATCCAATAAAGACCAAATCTTCATTGATTTTTAATTAATTCATATGTACATATTTTTCACCAAACACTTTTCCTAATTATTTCTAAAAATGTATATAAAAATAAGTTAAAAATATTATCCTATATATATGCAAAGAAATCCAGCTTTTAAATTGTCAAATCCTCAACTTCCGAACACCATAACTTATTCATATGAATTCCAATTTCACTCTACTCACCTTTAAAGTTCATAAAATAATATTCTCTAATTAATAGAGGTGGTTTCATTGAATTCAGAGTCTGTTTGCAAAAAGTCGGTTTTGGAACCAAAGGACATCGGGGTTTTTGGGCTATTTATTTTATGTAGACCACATTATTTATACTTTTATTAATTTTATAATTTCTAATTATGTTCATGATATTATACTTTCATCATGATTTATTTCAAAACTTTGGTGCTTAGTTATTATTTTAATAAAATCCAAAACCCAAAGTTATAGATAAAAATGAACTAGTTAACTTATACTTGTATTTATTAATATATCCAAATTAACTTATTTAAATACTTTAAAGTTTACAAAGACTTTATTTATCACCCTAAAAATACAAAATTAATATTTAATGATTTATTTATTGAATTAAAAATTCATAATTTATTTTTGAAGTAATATCTATATCTATTTATTAATATAATATTTCGAATTATAATTACTATTTATAAAAAGTAATTATTCTATAATTTAGATAATTAAATTATTTACATTTCTTGTTTTTATACTTTATTAAAATAATGTTATTTAATATTTATTATTGAATTTCTAAGTAATTTATGCATCTGGCCACTCAGGTGCAGACAGGTGTCAGCACCTGGTGCATCTTCTCCAAGAAGCTGGTACAGATTCTGTTCCAACCTGCCTTCTTCACCAATTTTTCCCACGTGTTTTGTAACCTCTTCAGGTGATCCAAACCCTTGAATCTATTCTCCTAACAACCACCACACTCGGCCACCTTTGGATTAAACTTGGAGATCACAAAATCTCTCTATAAATATCCTCAAAGTTTGCGGATTGCAACTAACTTTTCCTAACCACCCAGAACTCTGTTCCAGTGGCCGAACACCAATCTTCATCTCTCGATTCCGGCCATCCAAGGAGGTGATAGCTCCTCGTCGTCGGCTTGCAATGAAGGAGGGTGATCAGAGGAGGTTCCAAGGCATCCATTCCGCCTTGCATCGTCGTCGCATGCGCATTGAGCTCCGACAAAGATCGGTCGTCGAAGTAGACACCAGAGGTAATACACCTCTACTTTCACAGATCTATTCATCCATCTTCGTCGGTTTTTTTCTCAATCTTCGTACATCCATTAGTGTGATTAAGCACATCATTAGGACGCTTAATCCTTCATCTTAAATGCTCATTCAAAGTCAATATCACAATCGTTTCACTCTCAAACCAAATCGTGATTTGTTTCTTATTATTTATCATGCACAGTTCATTAATTCTGGAAATGCAATTTTGATCTTACAAAAATTTAATTTGTTAGCCGATTTCTTTGCAAATCGAGCATATATATTATCTTTGCAGATCCATTTACTTCTTGGAGCAATTTCGAGTCATCAGGTGCCCTTAATCCTCAAGTAATTTGCGATTCAAAGAAGGAGAAACTAACTCCAAGAACCTTGAGAGCAGTGTGACCATCCAACTTCTTCGACCTTTCGCCGTCGCTCTTAGTCTTCTCCGGCCGTCGTCCACCGCGGACGAGATAGAGGGGTGGAGGTGCCAACCCTCTGGCCCTGCCGGAGGCCCAAGTGACACAACCATCGCATGTGAAAAATCGGAGAAGGAGCGGCCATTGCTAACAGCGTCAAGTGCTGAAGAACGGCCCAAGAACAGCCGGGCTATAGGCTCTTGACACGTGTCCTGTAGTGGACGGTCTAGATCCAGCGCTGCCTTCTAATCTCAGCCGCCAAAGTTGAAACGGTGGAAAAATTTCATACTAAGCCCAGAAGATCTCTAGCATTTCAACGCGCCTCCAAAGATTCCAAGAATTGCTATTAGGTCCCTCCGCAGGGACTAATTGCAATAATTCATATTTTCTTTACAGAACAGCTCCTGATCGTGGACTTAACTGCGGAACATTTATTATTTTTTCATGCATTTCTACCCCTGTACTGTAAGGCGACTTTGGACGCATTTTTTACATTATTTCCCGTAGTTTTTTAGTGTAGTTACACAACTACCCCCGCAAGGTTTTTTATTAATTTTTGTGTGTTTTCATCGCTTATTCATCGTGTTTTGGTTTGTCGCATGTTCACTCCGTTTTGATTTGATTTCGAGTGTTCATCGAGCTCGTTGCTCGATCGATTTACCTACTATATAATATCATTTATATTTCACGTATCCTTCACATATTATATTGTAGGTAAATTGTTTGAAAAATATCACTTTGAAAATTAAATAAAAATTGGGAAAATATAAAATCAAATAAAAATTTAAAATATAAAAAAAATCTATAAAAAATATCGCATTCACTCGATCGCTTTAGGAAGAGGTAAAATAATCACAAAAATATATCTTCACTTAAAAAAATCAAAGTATCCTATTCTGCCTCCTCGAATTCGACCCAGGCACACTTGCCTGGCTAAAAAAATAGTGTAAGGTTTTTAAAACCAATGTTTATTTGATGTAAAAGCTCGGGTCTCTTTGTGGTTCTCTACACCGACAACCCAAACACTTAAAACCGCAATCGGATCCGAGCCGCATCAAAATGGCACCGTTGCGAGGGAGGCGTTAGTGTTATTTTGATTTTTTTTACATATTTTCTGATTTTATTTTCTCTCTTCTTATGTTTTTCGTAGCTTTTAAATCGGTTTTCTCTTACAGTTTTTTTTCTCGAGTCTTTTATCGATCGTCTTTAGCCGCTAACCAATTGTTGTAGGGCCTACAGGATCAGCCGGTTTCTTAGGAAGCCGAGTCAGTTGAGAGAGCAGAGGTCGACTCCTTTACGAGTCGACTGTAGAGGGCAAGATTGATTAGTGTAATTTTTGTAAAAGAGAGAGAAAGAGAAAGAAAGTTGTATTGAACTTTAGTAGAATGGGTCCACTAAAGACATCCCGACTTGTACCTTCCCCCCCATTTTTCTTTCAGTGTCTGATTCGTCGAGTACCGTGTATTCGAAGGATCAAGGCACCCACCGCGGTTTTATCGCATCGATAGTTTTTTTGCAGCTTTTTCCGAGGATAGTTGCTTGACTAGGAGTTCTCTTTTATTCTATCTGATTGCGCTTACGTAGTTAGTCGTAGGACTCGCAATCTAGGTCCATGATTTTAGGATTTTTATAATAAAAATAAAAATAAAAAATCGGTAGACGTTTGTCTGAAAAAACTTAAAAAATATAAAACCCCAAAATAAAATCGGGACTGCTAATGTATTTGATCTAAAATAAACGTAAGGTTCATTTGATTTGGGAGAGTAATCCCCACACATTTTTCAGAGTGCGAGAGTGAGAAACGACCCTTATATATATATATATATATATATATATATAAACCCGTTTTCTTTCAAAGTACTACTTAGTCTATACACCCGATCACTTCTTCTCAGTGGGTACGCTCAGGTAGTCGGAAACTGTCCGAGTTTACTTAGCAGAGTGGGGGGTTTAGAGGACACCGCATAAGGCTCCGTCCTCAAGCAACACGGGTAGCCGGAAACGGCCTGTACTTACTCCCATACTGGCTGAGAGCAAGTGGTTTTCTGTAAGGACTCGGGACAGTATTACGGGGAAAAATTGGGCACCTATTACCTCGCGTAATCTATTATACTTGTTTGCTAATTACAACCCTAAAACCGACAAGATAAAAGACCGAACTCTTACGGTCATGATCGGGTTGTGTTGGTGAAAACGGGGTTTGCTTTGTGTTTGCTTGCAGGGTATGAGTTACCGCAGCTTTACGCATTTTTCCTCTCTCCTGAATCGCAAATCGTGCTCTCCCGATCATTCTCTTGATATCGAAGATGATGTCTTGATGGCTTTTCTGTTCAGACTCCGTGAGCTTTCGATCGTCCACCGTCATTCGTACATCTTCACAAGCTTGGGATGACTCTCTTTCCAAGATGGTCCCATCTGATCTCGAGGAGAGTCAGACCCAGACTCCCTCGCCTCCCGACCAGACTATTGAGGCAAACCCTTGTCTCAATACATCATCGATATCTCCAGCTGATTTTTCGCTAAGTTCTTACGAGAGATTTTCTTTTCCAGAAGATTTGAAGCAAATGGTTCGCAGCAAAGGACCAGCAGACGAGAGGACACCAGCTGAGGAGCATCATGACGGAAGACCGGATTCAGCCGCAGATTTTACAACAGGGATTCTCGACACTCTCCAACAAATGAATATCCAGATTCGAGAACAATTTAGAACTCAGAATGAGTTGTGGGCTGAGATAGCCACGCTGCGAGCATGGGCTGGGAACCATTTACTGCCTGCAGTAGTTCCTGCTACTTTACAGGAAGAGTATGACCCGAGCGCGAGAACGCTCCATAATTGGATTTGTCTACCGCCGAATCAAGGGCCATACGAATTGAGGTCGTCCTTCATCTCATTGCTTTCCAAGTTTTACGGGAATGCTACAGAGGAGCCGTTTACCTTTTGCAGCAATTCGAGATGATTTGTGGTACGGCTAGTTATGCAGGAGTTACGCAGGAGGTTGTTATCCTCAAAGCTTTTCCCTTCACCTTAGCTGATAAGGCGCTCTACTAGTTGAGTCACCTAGGAAGGGAAATCTCTACATGGGATGATCTGAAGTCTACATTCCTACATAAGTACTTTCCTCTGGGGAGGACGAACATGATGAGGAGTCAGATCTCCAATTTTACGCAACATCCGCATGAGTCTTTCCATGAGGCATGGGATAGATTCAAAGATCTTACGGAGAGATGTCCGCATCATGAGATACCAATGAAGGTACTCATACAGAATTATTTCGGAAGACTCCAGCCAGACATCCAGGGGCTAGTAAGTGTCGAATGTGGCGGCAACTATTTGAAGAAGGATGTCGAGTCAGTATGGGCCATCTTCGAAGGGATGGAAGAAAACTCGAGACTCATGGACTCTACTCGGGCATTCCAGAAAGCTCCTCAGCCACCACATCACTGAGGACACCATAAGGTGTTTAATATCTCAGAATCTGAATCCAACACCAACATGGGCTTCATTAGAGAAAAATTAACGTTGGTGGATGTGATTCGGAAACAAGTTCAGGACTTACGGCCACTACGGGAGTTGGAGAAACTCTCATCTCTACCTCAGCAGCTGAGAGATCTTACGAAAAAGGTTTTCGATCTTTTATTCAGTACCAGCAGATCCAATCTTCTTCGACCGCACAACCTACGCGGAGGATCTTACCGCTCCACCCACCCATCAGATTCATTACATACAAAGCAAGCCAGAGACTCCGCAGATTCATTAGCATGAGGATTAGTCTCATGCCAATCTCGGTCAGATCTCCAGTGCTGCAGATATGGATTTGAGCCGAAAGCCACTCTCGAGATCAACGGGATTTGGTATACTCCGATTCAGCAACCGAGCATACCGCATCATTAGCAGCAGCAGTATAGCCTACCGCAGCATGAACGTCCACACTTCCAGCACCGATAGAACTTCACATAGCAGCATTCTCACTAGCATGTTTATCAGAGACCACAATCATAACAGTATCATGCTAACCATTCACAGATATATCTTTATCAACAGCCGCAGCAATCTTCCTCCACACCGCAAAGATTCTCCCAGCCTTCCACCTCTCAACAATACACGCCAAGGCAGGAGAGAGGAGCAAGCCAGGGTCACCACACCGAATCTGAAATGAATGCATAGGCCCAGGCACTAAATCTAATCATGGATATGCTGAGTACGCTCCAAATTGCGCATAAGACAGAGATGGAGCAGGTTAACCATCGTCTGGATGAGTTAACCGCATCGAAGACCACTCTCCCAGCCAAGCCTCAGATGAACCCGAACAATAAGAGGAGGCATCCAGATCAGGTAGACAATACTACAGGTACGATCTCTTTTCCTGAATTTTTATCTAACTTCATTCATCTCAGGAGCGGTAGATCGCCACGAGCACTTGCTGGAGTAGAGAAGCAGGCACTTGATGAGGAGCAGGAACAAATTCATGAGCAGCCAGATTCTGATGCTGAGGAGGAGAACCAGCACATTGATGAGGACCATCACAAAGATCAAAGAGAAGGGAGCGATGCCGAAACAATTGACAAGGACACCGGTGATTCAAACGATGATATCACGCCATACCATGCAGATACTCCCGACAAAAATATGTCTTCCCCTATGTTAGAGAGTTTTGTACATAATTCTGAAACTCTTGATGTACATGCTGATTCTGAATTGAATAATAAATCTGATTTTCTCATTCCTAACATTGTCCCTTTTCTCGATGCTTTGTTCGGGAAAGGAAAGAAAAACACCAGAAGCAATGTTGTCAACCCAGAAACAGAGCGTTTACTGAAAGATCATATCTTTTTGAAGATCCTGCTTGAAGATGCCTTGGATCATTTTCCTATGCTTAAGAATCAATTGAAAAACCGATGCACCACGCATAGGAAAAAGAGATTCCGTACAGAGAAACATGTTTTGACCAAGGCTACATCTTATGTTATTCATAATAAGTTACCGAAGAAGAAGAAGGACTCGGCCGTACATTATGTCAGATGCGAGATCGCAAATGCCGAATTCGATCACACTCTTTTAGATAACGGTTCCTCGATCAATTTGATACCATCTTCCTTACTCGACAAGCTCAAATTAGGTCCTCTTTACAAATCCCACGCGATCCTTCAGTTTGCTGATAGATCCGTAAAGAGACCTAATGGTATATTAAGGAACGTTATCGTAATTGTGCAGGGTCTGCAATTCCCAGTGGACTTTACTATCCTAGACATGGACTGCCCTACACAGTTACACCTTACCCCGATTATTCTCGGGAGGCCTTTCTTAGAAATCGCGAAGGCTCTCTTCGATTATGATACAGGGAAGGTATCTTTTCACGCCGAGGGTAAGAAGGTACATATAGAGATGGCGAGAAATTTAAACATATCTAGTGATGCATCTTCTGATTTCTTGAGTTCTTTAGCCACCTGCGATTACATGGATGAGATTCGTCTTGATGATCTCAAAAGATATCAAGTAGAGATCCAAGACTGCTTAACAGAGGACGGGTCCGAGATTACAATTGGTGATTCTTCGGAAGGTACTTTATATTTCAGTATGGATGACGAGAAGCAAAGGGATCAGACTTATGAGGAGTTTATTGCAGAACCTTTAGATTCAGAGACTTTACACGATTCCTCCACTTCAGATGATCTAGAGATAGAATTTCATTTAGCTGATTTGTTTTCCTCTAGTCATTCTGAGAATGAGCATAGTAGCGAGTCGGATGATGTTTTGAACATCATCTGTAGTCTGTCTCTAGAACATATTGAGATAGTGGATAACCAATTTGCAGACAAATCCACAACCGATACAGATCCTAATACACATATAGATGAGGTTTCAACAGATCTAGAATCTACCTAACCAGAACTAAAGACATTGCCACCAAATATGAAGTATGCCTTCCTTGCGGGTCCACATTGACAGTTTCCGGTCATTATCAGTTCATCTTTGACCGACGAACAAGAATCTCATTTGATGGAGGTTCTAGAAAGAAACCGCAAGGCTATTGAATGGACAGTATCCGATCTCCGCGGGATTAATCCTGCTTTGTGTTCTCATCATATATATGTCGATCATGATAGCAAACCTTCTAGAGATATTTAGTGTAGGCTGAATCCGGTTTTATGAGAGGTTGTCAAGAAAGAGATTACGAAATGGTGTGACGCAGACTTCATTTATCCCATCTCCAACTCTGAATGGGTCAGCCCATTACATGTTGTCCTGAAGAAGTCAGGAATTCAGATGATTAAGAATGAGAGTGGAGAGGAGATTCCAAAAAGAGTAACCACGTCGTGCGGGTGTGCGTTGATTATAGGAAATTGAACGCCCCGACAAAGAAGGACCACTTCCCTTTGCCTTTTATAGACCAGGTCATAGAACGGTTGGCAGGGAAGGAGTACTTTTGTTTCCTTGACGGTTACTCTGGATACAACCAGGTAGCAATTGCTCCTGAAGACCAGGAGAAAACCACCTTCACACGTTCGTTCGTGCCTTTAGAAGGATGCCCTTTGGATTGTGCAACGCTCCTGCTGCTTTCCAGAGGTGTATGCTTTCTATTTTTGCGGATATGGTCGGTGATTTTCTAGAGGTTTTTATGGATGATTTTTCGATCTATGGTGAGTCCTTTGATGATTTCATAGCGCACCTAGACCAGGTTCTTCGGAAATGTTGTGAGGTAGATCTTGTTTTGTCTTGGGAAAAGAGCCATTTTATGGTTACACATGGGATCGTGTTGGGGCACTTCATCTCCCAGCGAGGTATGGAGGTTGACCCTGCCAAGGTGGATGTCATCAAGTGCCTCGAACCACCATCCAACATCAAGCAGTTACAGTCATTTCTCGGGCATGTCGGCTTTTACTGACGGTTTATCAAATATTTCTCCTAGATTGCCCGACCGTTAACTAAATTATTAGGCAAAGACATCAAGTTCTTGTTAGATGATAAATGTATTAATGTCTTCCTCACATTAAAAGAAAAGCTTATTAGTGCTCCTATCCTACAGCCGCCTGATTGGTCTCTACCCTTCGAGATCATGACGGATGCTTCAGACTTTGCGGTCGGGGTTGTATTAGGACAGAGGAGGAATGCACTTCATGTTGCTATCCACTATGCCAGCAGAACTTTAGATGATGCTCAACGTAATTATATAGTGACAGAAAAGGAAATATTGGTAGCGGTATTCGCTTTAGATAAATTCAGATCTTATCTTCTTGGCTCTAAAATCACAATATACACAGATCATTCAGCTATCCGGTTTTTGATGGAAAAGAAGGATGTC
This sequence comes from Ottelia alismoides, assembly GCA_037367405.1. Taxonomy (NCBI): domain Eukaryota; kingdom Viridiplantae; phylum Streptophyta; class Magnoliopsida; order Alismatales; family Hydrocharitaceae; genus Ottelia; species Ottelia alismoides. The sequence goes on from JAZKJV010005183.1 coordinate 1,513,652, forward strand.
AAGGCACGCCTTCTTAGATGGATTCTATTACTTCAGGAATTCGATTTGGACATTAGAGACAAACCTGGGGTGAAGAATGTGGTAGTTGATCACCTCTCCCTATTACAGATAGAACAGCCTTCGGATGAGTATACGCCAAAAATTGTAGAGAGATTTCCTGACGAGAGCATCATTGCAGTAACCGAACTTCCAGGGTATGCAGATATAGTAAATTTTCTGGTTACAAAGAAAAGTCCTTAGGGGTGGCCAAAGAATCGAGTTGATAGACTAGTTTCCGAGGCACGATACTACCATTGGGAGGATCCGATACTTTTTCATGAAGGACCGAATTGTGTTTACAGGAGTTGTATTCCTCAGGAGGAATATAAAAGTGTCCTTACTTTGTGTCATTCTTTAGAGGCAAGGGGACATCACTCATGGAAGATGACAGCGCAGAAGGTACTTCAGAGCGGATTATGGCGGCCAACTCTTACTAGAGATGCTTGTACATTCGTACTCGGATTGTCAAAGAGCAGTAGAGACAGTCAGTGCTAGAGACGCAATGTCGATGCGACCCGTCATTATTTGGGAGATCTTTGACGCATGGGGTATAGATTTCATGGGACCGTTCCCTTCTAGCAGCGGCTTTGAGTACATTCTTTTCGTTGTAGATTATGTTTGTAGATGGGTGGAGGCTATAACTGCACGAACCGCAGATAGTAAGGTAGTTTGCAAATTTATAAGAGAACACATTATTTCACGGTTCGGGATTCCATGTATTCTTATTTCAGATGGGGTAGCCATTTCATTAATAAGGAGGTCAAAAAGCTAGTGAAGCAATACGATATTGATCACAGAGTAACTTCTCCTTACCATCCACAGATGAACGGCATGGCTAAAGTTTCAAATAGGGAGGTGAAATCAATTCTCCATAAATTAGTACGACAAGAAAGGAAGAACTGGTCGCAACTTCTAGATCAAGTTCATTGGGCATATCATACTGCATATAAACTCCCTTAGGTACTTCACCATTCAGACAGGTTTATGGAAAGCCATGCCATTTGCCCATAGAGATCATGCACAAATCTGAATCGGCTATTCGAGAAATTTTACTTGATGCATAGAAAGCAGGAGCCAAGAGAAAATTGGATCTGAATGAGCTCGTAGAGATTCGAAATCAAGCATACGAGAACACTCTCATTTATAAGGAATGGCACCACAGACATACTCGGCACAAGATCTTTGTCCCTGGGCAGAAAGTCTGATTGTTCAATGTAAGATTAAGAATTTTTCCTGGAAAATTAAAAAGCAAGTGGGAAGAACCTTACATAGTCAGAACGGTGCACGATAATGGAAGTATAGCAATATCAGATGAGTCACCTGGTCCAGAACCATTCATGGTTAATGGGCATATGCGGAAGCACTTCGTAGAGACTAATGATCATCTAGTCCGTATTGAAGTGATCTATTTTGTACAGGACTCATGATCATTCTTTCACTTCACCGCATCCTGTACAAAGACTTTTGAGCCATTCGACTTCTGGAAATCCACAACTCTTGTATATTCTTGTAGACACAATCGTCCCCATTTTTGCTCGTCTTTTATGCTTAGGATACCAAATCCTAAGTATAGGGGGGCTGATTGCCCGTTGATTCAAGTTTTCTATTTTGTTCTATCCATTTTGTATACCTATTCTTTTTCACAAATCACTGCTCCCCGATTTTTTTTGGAAACATTCTTTTATATACTTAGGATGCCTTATTCTAAGTATAGGGGGGACTGAGTGATTTCGATGATCTTGTATTCTTTATTTCTTTTGATCTTTCGTTATATATTCTTTTCACTCAGTCATCCCATTTTTTGCTCTCCCGTTATACTTACGATTACCTGATCATAAGTATAGGGGGAGGGTTGACTGACTTGTTTTCTTATATTCTTTTTCACCCACTTTTACTTAGTATGAGTTGTGTCCTCCTTTTTCTTTTTTGACGCTATGAGGACATAGCTCAAGCTAAGTATAGGGGGTGTGTATATATTGTATATATACTTTTGTCCATAACTCGTACTTTTATATATTTTCTATATCTATAAAATCCATAAAAAGTGGGTGAGGGTTAATTTAAAATCCATTTATACATATATCTATTACTTATAAAATCCTTGTAAATAAGTAAAATATGTTTAAAAATTTGTATTTAAAATCTGTAATTAAAATTAGTATTTTAAATTAGTATTTAAAATTTGCATAATAATTATTTAAACTCCCATCTATTAAAACATGTGTAAAAATCATGTAATCATTGTAAAATTCTCTGTAGATAAAATCTCTAAAATACATTAGATACTTAACTCCAATAAAATATCTTGTAAAATTCATGTATAAAGAAAAAAACTTGTTAATAAAAATAAGAAAATCCATAGAAAATACAAAGTCCTAAAAGTCATAAAAATTACAAAAACCTTAAAATCCATAAAAATGAGTAAAATTCAGAAAATAGACTTCACAAAAACATGGTTGCATTTGCATTCGCATTTTTCAGAATAAGTTTGATTTCTAGAACTAATGATTTAGTCTAGTCTAAAGGATGGAGCTTGATCACGGCCTTTAACTTTCATTGTAAGGAGCCTAGTTAGGATCTGGAATTTAGACTCTTCGTGTCTTTTGACTTAAAATCTTTGGGTTCCATAAGACTGTATTTGGGAAATCAATTCATATGTGCTTAAGTAGACCATTTGGTGTCATTCGTACAACTCTGCACCAGTGAACCAATCTTGAACACATGCACTCTGCACTTAGCTCGACTTGCATGGAGTTTCGAAGAGTAGTACATCTTGGTGGTGCGTTTATATCCTTGTCTTTGCGGCATTGACGTCTAAAGGCGGGAGAGATTTTGGTTGCGATAATCGCTTCAGATGAGGGAAGGATCTGCTGATACAATTTTTCTAAGACCTCAAAAAAGGGACGGAACAAAAGATGCTATATCCGTCGAGGCACAAAGAGATGAATGCAGTGCAAGCAAATTACAAAGTTAAATCAAAGAAGAAGCCACCAAATACATGTACGACCACAATGGTCCAAGCTACCACCAAAAATGCCTGCACATCTTCGTGGAGACATAGCTACACCGGTTGAGCTCCATAAGGAGATGCGTCTACACTGGTCGCACTCCACTTCTTTTCTTATTCTACTACTTTCTCTCTATATTCGATTAAGGACATAGCATGAACTGACCTCAAAAGGGAATACCTCCCTCCTCGAGGAAAGAGTAGCTGGATGAGGAAGCAATAGAAGTGTATAGCCGGGATGGACGGTTTCTTCGTTTCTTTAAGCAGGAAGAGCTAAATCAATTCACACACTGTACAAATTGACTTGAAGGAAGATAGAGTTTGCGGTATGAATAAGTGAGTCTAAACTAGATGATGAAGTGATCTCGAATAAGGATTTGTGGAACTTGAAGACTGTTGGGGATAAAATCCTAATTCTAGTTAAGGATCCGACAAAATGCTTGTTTCAGGCCCGATGGAGCTCTATCCTTTGATTGTTCTCTTGAATTGGTTTAGGAAAACGAATTCATTCTAACTTTCTTATTTTTCCCTTATTTTCCAAATAAGTGTTTGCTAATGGACTAGCAAAGTTGAAGTATAGGGGGTTGATGAATCCATGATTCATTAACATATCTGTCGCATTTTGTCTTAAACCCTTAACAAATACATGTAAATATCCATTAATTCTCATCTTCTAACAAAACCCCATTCATGAATAAGAATGCACTTTTATGCATCAAAAACACGTAAATAAATAAAAGAATAAAAAATAAAAGAAAAGGAGGCAGATTGTAAATATGTATATATGTACAATATGACTTATAAATATAAATATAGCTGCAAGGTATATTTATAACCTAACCCCGAGACCAAGTCATCATGCATTGGTTGACAAATCAATAAGTAGGGGGAGACGAGGAATGAAAACCATAAAAATAAATTAAGTTACACTTCACACATTCCTCACTATTTATCTAATAAATACCAAATCTTCATTGATTTTTAGTTAATTCAAATTACATATTTTTCACCAAACTCTTTTCCTAATTATTTCTAAAAATGTAAATAAAAATATAAAAATAAGCTAAAAATATTATCTTATATATATATGCCAAGAAATCCATCTATTAAATTGTCAAATTCTCAACTTCCGAACATCATAACTTCTTCATACAAAATTCAATTTCATTTTACTCACCTTTAAAGTTCTTAAAATAATATTCTCTAATTAATAGAATGGTTTCATTGAATTCGGAGTCCATTTGCAAAAAGTCGGTTTTGGGACCAATTGACAACGGGATTTTTGGGCTATTTATTTAATGTAGACCACATTATTTATACTTTTACTAATTTTATAATTTATAATTATGTTCATGATATTATATTTCCATCATGATTTATTTCAGAATTTTTGGAGCTTATTTGTTATTTTAATAAAATCCAAAACCCTAAGTTATAGATAAAAATGAACTAGTTAACTCATACTTGTATTTATTAATATATCCAAATTAACTTATTAAAATACCTAAAAATTTACAAATACTTTATTTATCATCGTAATAATTAAGAAAATACAAAATTAATATTTAATGATTTATTTATTGAATTAAAAATTCACAATTTATTTATTAAGTAATATCTATATATCTTTATTAATATAATATTTCAAATTATAATTATTATTTATAAAAAGTAATTATTCTATAATTTAGATAATTAAATTATTTACATTTCTTATTTTATACTTTATTAAAATAACATTATTTAATATTTATTATTGAATTTCTAAGTAATTTTTGCATCTGGCCACTCAGGTGCTGACACGTGTCAACACCTGGTGCATCTTCTCCAAGAAGCTGGTACAGATTCTATTCCAACTGACCTTCTTCACCAATTTTTTCCACGTGTTCTATAACCTCTTCAGGCGATCCAAACCCTTGAATCTATTCTCCTAACAACCACCTCACTCGGCCACCTATGGATTAAATTGAAAATCACGAAATCTCTCTATAAATATCCTCAAAGTTCGTGGATTGCAACTAACTTTTCCTTACCACCCAGAACTCTGTTCTAGTGGCCGAACACCAATCTTCATCTCTCGATTCCAGCCATCCAAGGAGGTGACAGCTCCTCATCGTCGGCTCGCATGGAAGGAGGGTGATCGGAGGAGGTTCTAAGGCGTCCATTCCGTCTTGCATCGCCACTGCGTCCGCGTGGAGCTCTGGCAAAGATCGGCCGTCGAAGCAGACACCAGAGGTAATACACCTCTACTTTCACATGTCTATTCATCCATCTTCATCGAATTTTTTCTCGATCTTCGTGCATCCATTAGTGTTATTAAGCACGTCATTAGGATGCTTAATCCTTCATCTTAAACGCTCATTCAAAGTCAATATCACAATCATTTCACTCTCAAACCAAATCGTGATTTGTTTCTTGTTATTTCTCATGCACAGTTAATTAATTCTCGAAATGCAATTTTGATCTTGCAAAAATTTAATTTGTTGGCCGATTTCTCTGCAAATCGAGCATATATCTATCGTTTTTGCAGATCCATTTACTTCTTGGAGCAATTTCGAGTCATCTGGAGCCCTTAATCATCAATTAATTTGCGATTCGAAGAAGGAGAAACTATCTCCAGGAACCTTGAGAGCAGTGTGATCGTCCAACTTCTTCGATCTTTCACCGCCGCTCTCAGCCTTCTCCAACCGTCATCCACCGCGGGTGAGCACGAGGGGTGGAGGAGCCACCCCACTGGCCCTGCCAGAGGCCCAAGTGATGCAACCATCGCCTGTGAAAAATCGGAGGAGCTGCCATTGCTAACAGTGTCAAGAGCTGAAGAACGGCCCAAGAACAGTCGAGCTACATGCTCTCGACACGTGTCCTGCAGTGGACGGTCCAGATCTAGCGCTGCCTTCTAATCTCCGCCGCCTAAGTTGAAACGGCGGAAAATTTTCATACTAAGCCCAGAAGATCTCCAGCATTTCAATGCACCTCCGAAGTTTCCAGAAATTGCTATTAGGTTCCTCCGCAGGGACCTAATTCTAATAATTCATATTTTCTTTACAGAACAGCCCTTGGTCGTGGACTTAACTGCAGAACTTTTATTATTTTTTATTTGATTTCTACCCATGTACTGTAAGGCGACTTTGGACGCATTTTTGACATTATTTTCCGTAGTTTTTTTAGGGTAGTTACACAACTACCCCCGCAAGGTTTTTCAGTAATTTTTGCGTGTTTTCGTCGCTTATTCATCGTGTTTTGATTTGTCGCATGTTGACTCCGTTTTGATTTGATTTCAAGTGTTCATCGAGCTCGTTGCTCGATCGATTTATCTACTATATAATATCATTTATATTTCACATATTCTTCACATATTATATTGTAGGTAAATTGTTTGAAAATCACTTTGAAAAATAAATAAAAATTGGAAAAATATAAAATCAAATAAAAATTTAAAACATAAAAAAAATCTATAAAAAATATCGCATTTCCTCGATCGCTTTAAGAAGAGATAAAATAATCACAAAAATATATCTTCACTTAAAAAATCAAAGTATCCTATTCTGCCTCCTTGAGTTCGACCCAAGCACACTTGCCTGGCTAAATAAATAGTGTAAGGTTTTTAAAACCGATCTTTGTTTGATGTAAAAGCTCTGGTCTCTTTGCGGTTCTCTACACCAACAACCCAAACACTTAAAACCGCAATCGGATCCGAGCCGCATCAATAGAGGAGCATATCCTCGATCTAGAGAAAGAGTTTGGTGCCATATGTCGTTATTCAACCACATAGTCAGAGTTCTTCACTGCTCGTTCTGCCTCTCCATCTTCAGCAACAGATCAAGGTGATTCCACCCTTCTACCTTCTCTGTAGGCAACTTTTGTAGTCTAGCATTGTTGTAGTTTTTCCTTTTCATTTTGATTTCGTTTAAATCATCTAGTTCGGATCCTCATCTCCAACCTTTAATCTGCATGATTAGAGGAGTTTTGGTTACTACCGACACCTTCTGACTATGCTAGCACATCCAACATCTTCTTCTTCATCCCTTCCATTGTTTGTCCACCTTCAGAACCTCCAAAGTCTGAAGCCAAGTCCCCTCTTTGACCATCTTTGCAGGAGACCCTCGTCCATCCACCATCTTCTACATTTTTGACCTAACTTCATGGCTGGAAGATATCTACAAGCATAGGCTATCATTCGCAGGTTGAAGGAGATCCAGAGATAACATAAAGAGAAGAAATCAAGGTTGGAACATGTTCCTCGGGCTGCAAAATTCATCAATTTCCAGATCCACTATTTGGTGATTCCATAATGATCCAAGATGCACACTAGACATGGATTCTAAAAAGCTTTGATTTGAGAAATTTGACCAAGAGTGGAGTTGGAAGAGAGAGATCCAACCAGATCAAGCTCGCTAGGGAAGACCCTCTTACCAGTTCATCCAGACCATTTTGTAGCTGCACGATCAAGAAGGAGCACTGGTTTAAATCTCACCCATCCATTTTGCCCCAATTCTGAGCTGCAAGATCTACCTTCCAGATGTGATGGATGCCCTACATTCCAGAGCCAATCTCTATCGTCTGATCCAATCTGCAAAGCAATAGAGTCGTTGCTTGTGCCACATCATTTAAGGATACAATTGCATCTATGCCCCTATCTTTATTTAATTTTCAAATAATTCTCTGTGAGGAAACGAGACCTCTTGTCTTTATTTGAACATTTTCAAGTTTGCCCTTTGACGAAATCCAATTTCATCATCTTAATTTCCCATTTTTAACCCCCTTGCTTAAATTTGTGTCAATAAAATCCAGATAATGTCATGTAATTATCAGAGTCTTGAATAAATTAAAAAGCACAAAAAAATCACAAAACTAAAATCAGTGGTATTTTAGCCTTAAAATACCCCTAAAAAATGTTTTATACATACAGACGACCTCATATACACTTTTGGTCAACATGAAACTTGTAGATCCCATCGAGATCTACAACTTTCATGTTTTCAGTTTTCTCAAATTCGGCCAAATTGACCCTCATATGTCAATTTCCCTCTTGAAATAATCTGATTGGGCCACGTGGCCCGTTCTAGGTGAGCCACGTGGCCCCGTTCCCCTTGCATTATCCGCCCCTGTCCTAGACCGTTGGATCTCCCTCTGATCCAACGGTTCAAATATCTCCACTTCCGCTCTTTTCCCTCATCGTCTGATCTCCCTCAGGCCTTGATCACCGCCCTCCGTCAGCGCCTTTCTCATAGGCTGCCACGTGGCGCAATGGTGGTCGTTCGCATTCGCCTGGGAGCGTTAATCTTAACCGCTCAATCCTCTCTCTCCTCTCAACCCTCCGATCGCCTTTGCCAAAGACCATCGCGCCCGTCCGTTCGCCCACGCTCATACCACAACACGTGGCGCATCCACCACCCTCATTCATATCGCCCGAGATCTCATCAGCGTCATTCTTAGGCACCTCGATCCAGGTCGTCTACCTCGCACCCTCTCCCACACACGATTCCCACCTTGCATACCCAGCTCACCCTTCCTATTATCTCGCCATTTACAGCCGCCCTCTCCATGATCTCAGTAGCCCCCGTCCTTCTCCAGTCACCCACCATCCTCTCCAGATGCCCATCAACCCACGAAAGCCCCTCCGCTCGCTCCACTTTCTCCTCGAAATCCACGTCCTCACCAGCCAAACTGTCGTCGTCGATCTTCAAATACGCCCTCCCCTCCGCCCATTTCCGATGTCCACCTTTACGTGGGGCATGGCCCAGCCCTCCGCCACCACTCAGTGACAAGGGGAGGTGGCTGGATCGAGCGAAGATGACCAATACCACCGGTGAGACCCTCCGGCAAATAAGGCGGTGCTGTGGTGCCCAGAGCCCGCTCGATCGGACGGCCGCCCAGTATGTGCGACGACCCCGAGGTCCTCCGATGACCTCGAGCCCAGGCCATTACCTCCGCCCAACCTCAGGTAAGCCTTCTGATCCCTTCTGTATTTTTCATTTATTTTCTCTTAATTTTGTAGGCCGCTACACCCATCTTCATCTTCCATTGAACCCCTTCCGATCTTCGCCAACACCCCACCGTTCACGCGCACTCTTCCGATCAACCAATCCCTCCATCTTCGCCTCTAACCACCTCCGACCCACCTCATCTCCGATCACCGGAGATCGAGCTCCGGCTCCTCACCTCCATTCGCTCGCACGGAACCTCACTCCACTCACGTGCGCACGCCTTCTTGCTTTGTCTATGTGTACTAACGATGCAGGTCTTCTATACTTCAATGGTCGAGAACTTCGCCGGAGATATTTTGCGCAGCTCTGCCTCTGCCTTACAGATGTGATCAGACACTTCCAGGATGCTTGGAAGGTTACTCTGAGCTCCAGCTACATCGCCCAACGTCCACAAGCTCTGGGGACCTTCATTGAGAAAGCTAGACGATGGCGAAGCTCGGGACCTTCACCGGAGTCCTGAGTTCGCCACCAGCCACGACCGAGGAAGATGCTACAGGCACCGTCGGATGATACTCCTCGAAGCTCATCCAATAGTCTAGGAACGGCCACGTCACCAACCAGAGGATCCCCCAGTTACCGTTTGATCCTAATGATCCAATGGCGCACGAGCGTCCACCCGTCATCAACAGGGCATCCCCGAGCCCACTGTCCAAGCCCGGAAGGTCGTACATCTGAGCCTACGCCGCGCCTTACTAGAGCTTCGAGCTGTCCGAGCCAGAACCCGAAGCTAGCCAAAATAGTCTGAGCCTCCTCCGAACCTCAGCATTCACCGAGCCTGGGGATGCATGTGTCTGTCACGTGCAGCCTTGGGTTATTTGCAGAGAAGCCCTCGGATGTCTCCAAATTCGCAACCAGGTCCTGGATCACGTGTAATCCACGTGCACTACGGGTATTTTTGTAGTTATGCCCTCGCGGGTTTTTATAACTGGAAAAATGCCCTTGTGCGTGTGGGTATTTTATAGGGAAGGCCTCACACTTTATTTTTATTGCATTTTAGTCCTTCCTAGGGACCTGTTTGTAGTTTTATTTCATGTTTTCTTTCAGTTATGCCCTTGTCTTCTTTATTGCATATCTTGAGCATCGTATTTCCGTTTCAGTTGATTCCAGTTTCATTTCGAAGCTTGCTTGATGTTCTTTTTAATGGCATGATCATTTCTCATTTTGGGCACTGTAATTTTGATGTATTATTTTAGTGGCTACGTGTCTCTTAGAGCTTTAACTTGTGCCTTATTTAACTTGTTCATCAACTTGACCCCTTAATTAAAGCTTAAATCAACTTTTGTTAAATTTGCTCATTATTCTGATCTAGGGCATACTGCTTGTATCGCATTGCATTTCATTGCCTTTATTTGCATGAAAAAATAAAATAAAAAATTGCATGTTTACTTTTGTTTCAATGCATTGTTGTGTCTTCTTGCATAATTTGACCTATGCTTCCTTAAATCAGCACTTAGTTAAATAGATAGAAATCTAGATAATAACGAGAGAGGCTCGTGTCCCTGAGTTCGACCTTGGTTTCTTACCAAGTAAAATAATACGACCATCTGATTTTTTATTTTTTTATTTAAATGAGGTGGTCTTTTGATGAGCCCATTTCGACCCGACTACGATGACAATTTCAAGTGTTAAAACAACACTATTAAGGGTCGATTTAACGATTCATCAAATGGAGCCGTTGCCAGGGACACGGCTCATTTCTTGTATTTTTGGACTTTTGTTTATTTAATTTAGTGTTTCTTTTATATAGGTCAATTTGTCTTGCATTGGAAAATTTTCTTCTCTATCAATCTCTAACCTTTGTTTTGTGGCAGGGCCCTTGATGATTCAAGGAGGCGAGGAGCTGACGCTTCCCGCTGCGAAGAGCCGCGGAAACATACGTGGAGCAAATAGAAAAGAAAGAAAAAAAAATGTCTCGCATTTTTATTTTTGCATGTCATGTTAACTTGTAATAACCGTCTTTACAGCGGTCTTCGATCGAAGGCTCGCGTTTGTAAATGAACGATTATATGTGGTTGTGTGGGGATCGTCCCCACTTGAGTGTCGACCTAGGACCAGACACGCGGCTCTTCGAGCTTAGTTTAAAATCCGCATTTTCATGTGCTTGCTCGTAGGTAGGACATACTATTAATCAAAGACGCACTTAACCCCGCTTCACTTTGACAAAATCAATAGACATTTTTCCCGCTAATAGAAGCATGATTAGGTGCGGCTTTTATCGACTTGCATACATATTGATTTTGGTTTTCAGAACAACCCAAGTTTCTCACGGATTTTTTGCCAAATCACTGCATGATGTTTCGCTTAGCCTAGATCGTGGTTTTTATCGAATACATGGTTTTTCTCGGTTTCCCCTCGTCGCTTGATTACCTAGGTTAATGGAAAATGGGAATGAACGGTAGACGATGATTTCTTGATTTATGTGCTCACATTAATCAGTGATAACTTTAAAAAATAATTGGGACTGTTAATTTCAAGTCAACCTAAAATGGAGTAAAATTTTTGTTTTGGGAGAGCAACACCCTCGTTTACGCATTGATTTTTTTACTTAACATTTTTTATGCGTAAACATCAAATGTTTTATCACCAATAAAACCGACAAGATAATAAACCAACCTCGGTTGGTTTCATGTGTGAGTTGGTGAAATTGAGGTTCTTGCTTGCTTGATTGAGCCATGTTTGCTTCGATACACTCCCCGGAGCCTTAGTCACTCCATTAATCTCCGTAGATTCATCCGCTCACTTGTATATTCACCCATCTTCTCCGTTGACCTTGGGTCCCTTCCAACATCAACTCTCATCTTTATACTTAGGCTAATCTCAGCCTAAGTATAGGGGGAACCCGAGTACCGTTGATTTTCTCCACTCTTCTTTCCTTGCCTTTATACTTAGGTTATTTCTAACCTAAGTATAGGGGGAGCCCCTCTTAGCTCCCGTATATTCCTTTATATTTAAATGGACCTATGAACTTATATCATCTAGTGCTATAAGGACATAGCAAAGTTTACGTATAGGGGGGGTATATTGTATATACCGTATACTTACTTTAGCTATAATCTGAAAATTTTGAAAAATTTAAAACTTTTTTGGCTAAAGTAAAATTCTTTGGACTTAGAGGACTCAAATGTTTTTTACGGCTTTTCTATACTATGTTACGCTATTTTGATAAAAATATTTTCGAAAATGATTTTTCCCTGTTTTGAAAAAATCTTTTGAAAATGTTTTGAAAACTTTTTCTTTTTGTGACATGGTTTTGAAAATTTTCTATTTCTTTTCAAGGAAAGTAGAGTCCAACCTTTGTTTTAATTTTCTATTAAAATCCATAAAAATGAGAAAACCCCAAAAATCCTTTAGGAGCCATTAGTGACTACTAAGCCCAATTAAGTAAGCTACATTCAGTGAGTTAGCAGATTGGATGGTTTAGAGGACATCGCATAAGGCCCCGTCCTCAAGCAATGGGCTTCGGCCTGTACTTACATCCATACTGGCTGAATGCAGATGCTCAATTGAGTTTAGGCAGTCCTAATATCTCTTGAGGTCTAAAAAAAGTTTTTGAATGAAGGAACTGGATTAATCCTCTATACTTACACTTCCACCCAGGATCTGAAATGATCAAGGAAACTTAGTTTTATGAGGTCTTTGAGATTTTAGGTTAACCAGCCTTAGTCATCAAGGTCATAGACTTAATCATCCACATTTCCCTAGGTTTCTAGATTTGCATGCTATATTCCTTGCTTAGTCTCAGACATAAAAAATATGATCAGCACATCACGTGCACGACTGCGGTTTTTGATGAGATGAGTTAAATTTTCACCTGAGGGATTGGGATGAGGAATTCGAGTTTGGATTTGATCTAATGATGCTCGAGGATGGGATAAAATCTTTGGAGGCTTCATGAAACCTGAGTGTCAACAAATATTAGCCAGTATGAGAACTTGGTTCTTATACTAATCTCTTGATATTGTCTTAAGTGCCAGGGTGTGAATAAATAAAAAAATTATTGCTCAGTGTGCGCCAACTCTTGGTAAAAGCAGTAGAGCTAGCCAAAATTATACAAGTCAATGAAAGTTCAAAGGAAAGGCTCTCATTCCACAAATTCAAATATCAATGATCTTCGACCAAAGGCGAGCGCTCCCAACCATTTCAAAGTGCCCACTTGGACCATCGCTATTAGGACCAGGAGTCGGGTTTGCACCAAAAAGGGCTTTGCATCGTAAATGCTACAAGTCTGGGTGTCAAAGGTATGATAGGTACTCAAAAGAGACACACCCCGGTGTATTCCCAAGAAAACAAGTGCAGACGGCTTCAACTTCTCTTGACGGACGCACTGATCAACACCAAAAAAAGGTGTTGTGTAAAAAGGCACTAGAGAGAGTCCTTGTTCCAATGAAAGGGAGAGAAGAAATGACACAATCCCATGCCCTCCATTACTGGCCTTCTATCTACATTTTCTAAGTCTGACAACTAAAGAGACGGTGGATTGGATGCAAGATTTGATTTATTCCCTAGTGTTGAGGATTGAGCCCTTAGGAGAATTCCTTAGACCAAGACTTTGGGTGACGATTTGACTCTACTCTCGGAATTGCAGTCAACACTAAAGTTCATATCCTTAGTATATTGTACATCAGAGAGAGTCTAGAAGATTAGAGGAATTGGGTGCCTCCTGATTAAGGCTGGGTTGAACTCTAGAATTTTCGACCTCTAAAGTTAAATCGACTTGAATAAATTAGATCCTGTACTCACATGCACAAGGGGGTTAATACAGCTTAGTCATTCTCTTTGATGCTCGGGGACGAGCATAGTTTAAGTATAGGGGGGTGATGAAATCCAATTTCATCATCTTAATTTCCCATTTTTAACCCCCTTGCTTAAATTTGTGTCAATAAAATCCAGATAATGTCCTGTAATTATCAGAGTCTTGAATAAATTAAAGACCACAAAAAATCACAAAACTAAAATCCGTGGTATCTTTAGCCGTAAAATACCCCTAAAAATGTTTTGTACATACAGATGATCTCATCTCCACTTTTGGTCAACATGAAACTTGTAGATCTCATCAAGATCTACAACTTTCATGTTTTGAGTTTTCTCAAATTCGGCCAAATTGACCTTCATATGTCAATTTCCCTCTCTAAATAATCTGATTGGGCCACGTGGCCCGTCCTGGGTGAGCCGCGTGGCCCCGTTCCCCTTGAATTATCTGCTCCTGTCCTAGACCGTTGGATCTCCCTCTGATCCAATGGTTCAAATATCTCCATGTCTGCTCTTTTCCCTCACCGTCATATCTCCCTCAGGCCTTGATCATCGCCCTCCATCAGCGCCTTCCTCATAGGCCGCCACGTGGCGCATTGGTGGCCGTTCGCATTGGCCTGGGAGCGTTAATCTTAACTGCTCAATCCGCTCTCTGCTCTCAACCCTCTGATCGCCTTAAGCAGAGACCATCGCACCCATCCGTTCGCGTCGCGCTCATTCCACAAGACGTGGCGCATCCACCACACTCCATCATATCGCCCGAGATCTCATCAGTGTCGTTCTTAGGCGCCTCGATCCAGGCCGGTTGATCACATGATCCAACGGCCACGAACCCATCGTCTACCTCGCAACACCCTCTCTCTCACACGATCCACCTTGCAAACCCAACTCGCCCTTCCTATTATCTCACCATTTCCAGTCGCCCTGTCCACTATCTCAGTAGCCTCGTCGTTCTCCACTCACCCACCATCCTCGCCAGATGTCCATCATACCACGAAAGCCCCTCTGCTCGCTCCACTTTCTCCTTGAAATCCACGTCCTCACCAGCCAAACCGCCATCGTCGATCTTCAAATACGCCCTCCCCTCCGCCCATTTCCAATGCCCACCTTTACGTGGGGCATGGCCCAGCCCTCCGCCACCTCCCAGTGACAGGGGGAGGTGGCTGGATAGAGCGAAGACGACCAATACCCCCGGTGAGACCCTCCGGCAAACAAGGCGGTGCTGCGGTGCCTAGAGCCCGCTCGAGCTCGCTGGGACGGCCGCCCATTATGTGCGACGACCCCGAGGTCCTCCGATGACCTCGTGCCCAGGCCATTACCTCCACCCAACCTCAGGTAAGCCTTCTGATCCCTTCTGTATTTTTTATTTATTTTCTCTTAATTTTGTAGGTCGTTGCACACATCTTCATCTTCCATTGAACCCCTTCCGATCATCGCCAACACCCCACCATTCATGCGCGCTCTTCCGATCAACCAATCCCTCCTTCTTCGCCTCTGACCACCTCTGACCCACCTCATCTCCGATCGCCGGAGATCGAGCTCCGGCTCCTCACCTCCATTCGCTCGCACGAAACCTCACTCCACTCACGCGCACACACCTTCTTGATTCGGCTATGTGTACTAATGATGCAGGTCTTCTATACTTCAATGGTCGGGAACTTCGCCGGAGATCTTTTGCGCAGCTTCGCCTCTGCCTTACAAATGTGATCAGACACTTCCAGGATGCTTGGAAGGTTCCTCTGAGCTCCAGCTACATCGCCCAATGTCCCCGGAGCTCTGGGGACCTTCATTGAGCAAGCTAGACGACGGTGGAGCTCGGGGACCTTTGCCAAGTCCTGAGTTCGCCACCAGCCACAACGGAGGAAGATGCTACAGGCACCGTCAGATGATACTCCTCGGAGCTCATCCAATGGTCCAGGAACGGCCACGTCACCAACCAGAGGATACCCCAGTTACCGTTTGATCCTAATGATCCAATGGCGCACAAGCGTCCACGCGTCATCAACAGGGCATCCCCGAGCCCACTGTCCAAGCCCGGAGGGTCGTACATCCGAGCCTACGCCGCGCCTCACTGGAGCTTCGAGCAGTTCGAGCCATAACCCGAAGCTAGCCGAAGCAGTCTGAGCCTCCTCCGAAGCTCAGCATTCACCGAGCCTAGGGAAGCACGTGTCTGTCACGTGCGACCTTGGTTTATTTGCAGAGAAGCCCTCAAACGTCTCCAAATTCGAAACTAGTTCCTGGATCACGTGCAATCCACGTGCACTGCGAGTATTTTGCAGTTATGCCCTCGTGGGTTTTTATAATTGCAAAAATGCCCCTATGCGTGTGGGTATTTTACAGGGAAGGCCTCGCACTTTATTTTTATTGCATTTTAGTCCTTCCCAGGGACACGTTTGTACTTTTATTTCATGTTTTCTTTCAGTTATGCCCTTGTCTTCTTTATTGCATATCTTGAGCATCGTATTTCCGTTTCAGTTGATTTCAGTTTCATTTCGAAGCTTGCTTGATGTTCTTTTTAATGGCATGATCATTTCTCATTTTGGGTACTGTAATTTTGATGTATTATTTTAGTGGCTATGTGTCTCTTAGAGCTTTAACTTGTGCCTTATTTAACTTGTTCATCAAGCTTGACCTCTTAATTAAACCTTAAATCGACTTTTGTTAAATTTTCTCATTATTTTGATCTAGGGCATACTGCTTGTATTGCATTACATTTCATTGCATTTATTTGCATAAAAAAATAAAATAAAAAAAATTGCATGTTTACTTTTGTTTCAATTCATTGTTGTTTCTTCTTGCATAATTTGACCTATGCTTCTTTAACTCAGCACTTAGTTAAATAATGAGAGAGGCTCGTGTCTCTGAGTTCGACCTTGGTTTCTTACCAAGTAAAATAATACGACCATCTGATTTTTTTATTGTTATATTTAAATGAGGTGGTCTTTTGATGAGCCCAATTCAACCCGACTACGATGACAACATCAAGTGTTAAAACAACACTATTAAAGGGCCGATTTAACGGTTCATCAAATGGCATCGGTGCTGGGGACACGGCTCATTTCTTGTATTTTTGGATTTTTGTTTATTTAATTTAGTGTTTCTTTTATATAGGTCAATTTGTCAATTTGTCTTGCATTGGAAAATTTTCTTCTCTATCGATCTCTAACCATTGTTTTGTGGCAGGGCCCTTGATGATCAAGGAGGCGAGGAGCTGGCGCTTCCCATTGTGAGGAGCCGCAGAAACATACATGGAGCAAATAGAAAAGAAAGAAAAAAATGTCTCGCATTTTTATTTTTTCATGTCATGTTAACTTGTAATAATCGTCTTTACAGCGGTCTTCGATCGAAGGCTCGCGTTTGTAAATGAACGATTATATGTGGTTGTGTGGGGATCGTCCCCACTTGAGTGTCGACCTAGGACCAGGCACGCGGCTCTTCGAGCTTAGTTTAAAATCCGCATTTTCATATGCTTGCTCGTAGGTAGGACACACTATTAATCAAAGACGCACTTAACCTCGCTTCACTTTGTCAAAATCAATAGAAATTTTTCCCGCTAATAGAAGCATGATTAGGTGCGGCTTTTATCGACTTGCATACATATTGATTTTGGTTTTCGAAACAACCCAAGTTTCTCATGGATTTTTCGCCAAATCACTGCATGATTTCTCGCTTAGCCTAGATCGCAGTTTTTATCGAATACATGGTTTTTCTCAGTTTCCCCTCCTAGCTTGATCACCTAGGTTAATGGAAAATGGGAATGAACGGTAGACGATGATTTCTTGGTTTATGTTCTCACATTAATCAGTGATAACTTTAAAGAATAATTGGGACTGTTTATTGCAAGTCAACCTAAAATGGAGTAAAATTTTGGTTTTGGGAGAGCAACACCCTCGTTTACGCATTGATTTTTTTTACTTAACATTTTTTTCCATGTAAACATCAAATGTTTTATCACCAATAAAACCGACAAGATAATAAACCAACCTCGGTTGGTTTCATGTATGAGTTGGTGAAATTGAGGGTCTTGCTTGCTTGATTGAGCCATGTTTGCTTCGATACACTCCCTGGAGCCTTAGTCACTCCATTAATCTCCGTAGATTCATCCGCTCACTTGTATATTAACTCACTTCTCCGTTCACCTTGGGTCCCTTCCAACATCAACTCTTATCTTTATACTTAGGCTAATCTCAGCCTAAGTATAGGGGGAACCCGAGTCCCGTTGATTTTCTCCACTCTTCTTTCCTTGCCTTTATACTTAGGTTATTTCTAACCTAAGTATAGGGGGAGCCCCTCCTAGCTCCCGTATATTCCTTTATATTTAAATGGAACTATGAACTTATATCATCTAGTGCTATGAGGACATAGCAAAGTTTAAGTATAGGGGGGTATACCGTATATACCGTAAAATTTAAAACTTTTTGGCTAAAGTAAAATTCTTTGGACTAAGAGGACTCAAATGTTTTTCATGGCTTTTCTATACTATGTTACGCTATTTTGATAAAAATATTTTCGAAAATGATTTTTACCTATTTTGAAAAAATATTTTGAAAATGTTTTGAAAACTTTATTTGTGTGACATGGTTTTGAAAATTTTCTATTTCTTTTCAAGGAAAGTAGAGTCTAACCTGTGTTTTAACTTTCTATTAAAATCCATAAAAATGAGAAAAACCCAAAAATCCTTTAGGAGCCATTACTGACTACTAAGCCCAATTAAGTAAGTTGCATTCAGTGAGGGTTCGCCCTTAGCAGATTGGATGGTTTAGAGGACATCGCCTAAGGCCCCGTCCTCAAGCAACGGGCTTGGCCTGTACTTACATCCATACTGGATGAATGCAGATGCTCAATTGAGTTTAGGGAGTCCTAATATCTCTTGAAGTCTAAAAAAAGTTTTTAAATGAAGGAACTGGATTAATCCTCTACACTTACACTTCCACCCAGGATCTGAAATGATCATGGAAACTTAGTTTTATGAGGTCTTTGAGATTTTAGGTTAACTAGCCTTAGTCATCAAGGTCATAAACTTAATCATCCACATTTTCCTAGGTTTCTAGATTTGCATGCTATATTCCATGCTTAGTCTCAGACATAAAAAATATGATCAGCACATCACGTGCACAACTGCGGTTTTTGATGAGATGAGTTGAATTTTCCCCTGAGGGATTGGGATGAGGAATTCGAGTTTGGATTTGATCTAATGATGCTCGAGGATGGGATAAAATATTTGGAGGCTTCATGAAACCTGAGTGTCAACAAATATTAGCCAGTATGAGTACTTGGTTCTTATACTAATCTCTTGATATTGACCTAAGTACCAGGGTGTGAATAAATAAAAAAAATTGTTGATCAGTGTGCGCCAACTCTTGGTAAAAGTAGTGGATCTAGCCAAAATTATACAAGTCAATGAAAGTTCAAAGGAAAAGCTCCCATTCCACAAATTCAAATATCAAAGATTTTCCACCAAAGGCGAGCGCTCCCAACCATTTCAAAGTGCCCACTTGGACCACCGCTATTAGGACCAGGAGTCGGGCTTGCACCAAAAAAGGGCTTTGCATCGTAAATGCTACAAGTCTGGGTGTCAAAGGTACGATAGGTACTCAAAAGAGACACACCCCGGTGTATTCCAAAGAAAACATGTGCAGACGGCTTCAACTTCTCT
This sequence comes from Ottelia alismoides, assembly GCA_037367405.1. NCBI lineage: Eukaryota > Viridiplantae > Streptophyta > Magnoliopsida > Alismatales > Hydrocharitaceae > Ottelia > Ottelia alismoides. The sequence continues at coordinate 1,533,090 of JAZKJV010005183.1, forward strand.
TGACGAACGCACTGATCAACACCAAAAAAATGTGTTGCGTAAAAAGGCACTAGAGAGAATCCTTGTTCCAATGAAAGGGAGAGAAGAAATGACACAATCCCATGCCCTCCATTACTGTCCTTCCATCTACATTTTCTAAGTCTGACAACTAAAGAGACGGTGGATTGGATGCAAGATTTGATTTATTCCCTAGTGTTGAGGATTGGGTCCTTAGGAGAATTTCTGAGACCAAGACTTTGGGTGACGATTTGACTCTACTCTCGGAATTGCAGTCAACACTAAAGTTTATATCCTTAGTATATTGTACATCAGAGAGTCTGGAAAATTAGAGGAATTGGGTGCCTCCTGATTAAGGCAGGGTTGAACTCTAGAATTTTGGACCTCTAAAGTTGAGTCGACTTGAACAAATTGGATCCTGTACTCACATGCACAAGGGGGTTAATCCAGCTTAGTCATTCTCTTTGATGCTCGGGGACGAGCATAGTTTAACTATAGGGGGGGTGATGAAATCCAATTTCATCATCTTAATTTCCCATTTTTAACCCCCTTGCTTAAATTTATGTCAATAAAATCCAGATAATGTCCTGTAATTATCAGAGTCTTGAATAAATTAAAAACCACAAAAAAATCACAAATCTATAATCCGTGGTATTTTTAGCCTTAAAATACCCCTAAAAAATGTTTTGTACATACAGATGACCTAATCTCCACTTTTGGTCAACATGAAACTTGTAGATCTCATCGAGATCTACAACTTTTATGTTTCAGTTTTCTCAAATTCGGCCAAATTGACCCTCATATGTCAATTTCCCTCTCTAAATAATCTGATTGGGCCACGTGGCCCGTTCTCGGTGAGCCACGTGGCCCTGTTCCCCTTGCATTATCTGCCCATGTCCTAAACCGTTGGATCTCCATCTGATCCAACGGTTCAAATATCTCCACGTCCGCTCTTTTCCCTCACCATCTGATCTCTCTCATGCTTTGATCATCGCCCTCCGTCAGCGCCTTTCTCATAGGCCGCCACGTGGCGCATTGGTGGTCGTTCGCATTCGCCTGGGAGCGTTAATCTTAACCGCTCAATCCGCTCTCTGCTCTCAACCCTCCAATCGCCTTTAGCAGAGACCATCGTGCTCGTCCGTTCGCACCGCGCTCATACCACAATTCATGGCGCATCCACCACCCTCCATCATATCGCCTGAGATATCATCATCGTCGTTATTAGGCGCCTCGATCCAGGCCGTTGGATCACATGATCCAACGACCGCGAACCCGTAGTCTACCTCGCAACACCCTCTCTCTCACATGATTCCCACCTTGCAAACCCAGCTCGCCCTTCCTATTATCTCGCCATTTCCAGCCACCCTCTCCACGATCTCAGTAGCCCCCGTCCTTCTCCACTCACCCACCATCCTCACCAGATGTCCATCAACCCACGAAAGCCCCTCCGCTCGCTCCACTTTCTCCTCGAAATCCACGTCCTCACCAGCCAAACCGCCGCCGTCGATCTTCAAATACGCCCACCCCTCCGCCCATTTCCGATGTCCACCTTTACGTGGGGCATGGCCCAGCCCTCCGCCACCTCCCGGTGACAGGGGGAGGTGGCTGGATCAAGTGAAGACGACCAATACCCCCGGTGAGACCCTCCACCGAACAAGGTGGTGCAGCGGTGCCCAGAGCCCGCTCGAGCTCGCTGGGACAGCTACCCAGTATGTGCGACGACCCCGAGGTCCTCCGATGACCTCGAGCCCAGGCCATTACCTCTGCCCAACCTCAGGTAAGCCTTTTGATCCCTTTTGTATTTTTCATTTATTTTCTCTTAATTTTGTAGGCCGCTACACCCATCTTCATCTTCCATTGAACCCCTTCCGATCTTTGCCAACACCCAACCGTTCACGCACGCTCTTCCGATCAACCAATCCCTCCTTCTTCGCCTCTCCTCCTTCCCCACTTTCTTCTTTCTCTCGCTAATAATTCTTTCTTGCCCTGACCACCTCCGACCCACCTCATCTACGATCGTTGGAGATCGAGCTCCGGTTCCTCACCTCTATTCGCTCGCGCAGAACCTCACTCCACTCACGCACACACGCCTTCTTGCTTCAGCTATGTGTACTAATGATGCAGGTCTTCCATACTTCAATGGTCAGGAACTTCGCCGGAGATCTTTTGCGCAGCTCCGCCTCTACCTTACAGATGTGATCAGACACTTCCAGGATGCTTGGAAGGTTCCTCTGAGCTCCAGCTACATCGCCCAGCATCCACGGAGCTCTGGGGACCTTCATTGAGCAAGCTAGACGACGGTGGAGCTCGGGGACCTTCGCCGGAGTCCTGAGTTCGCCACCAGCCACGACTGAGGAAGATGCTACAGGCACCGTCGGATGATACTCCTCGAAGCTCATCCAATGGTCCAGGAACGGCCACGTCACCAACCAGAGGATCCCCCAGTTACCGTTGGATCCTAATGATCCAATGGCGCAAAGGCGTCCACGCGTCATCAACAGGGCATCCCCGAGCCCACTGTCCAAGCCTGGAGGGTCGTACATCCGAGCCTACGCTGCGCCTCACTAGAGCTTTGAGTTGTCCGAGACAGAACCCGAAGCTAGCCGAAGCAGTCCGAGCCTCCTCCGAATCTCAGCATTCACCAAGCCTGGGGAATCACGTGTCTATCACGTGTGACCTTGGGTTATTTGCGGAGAAGCCCTCGGACGTCTCCAAATTCGCAACCAGGTCCTGGATCACGTGCAATCCACGTGCACTACGGGTATTTTGCAGTTATGCCCTCGCAGGTTTTTATAATTGCAAAAATGCCCCTACGCGTGTGGGTATTTTACAAGAAAGGCCTCACACTTTATTTTTATTGCAATTTAGTCACTCCCAGGGACCTGTTTGTAGTTTTATTTCATGTTTTCTTTCAGTTATGCCCTTGTCTTCTTTATTGCATATCTTGAGCATCGTATTTCCGTTTCAGTTGATTTTAGTTTCATTTCGAAGCTTGCTTGATGTTCTTTTTAATGGCATGATCATTTCTCATTTTGGGCACTGTAATTTTGATGTATTATTTTAGTGGCTATGTCTCTCTTAGAGCTTTAACTTGTGCCTTATTTAACTTGTTCATCAAGCCTGACCTCTTAATTAAACCTTAAATCGACTTTTGTTAAATTTGCTCATTATTCTGATCTAGGGCATACTGCTTGTATGGCATTGCATTTCATTGCATTTATTTGCATGATAAAATAAAATAAAAAATTGGATGTTTACTTTTGTTTCAATGCATTGTTGTGTCTTCTTGCATAATTTGACCTATGCTTCCTTAACTCAGCACTTAGTTAAATAGATAGAAATCTAGATAATAACGAGAGAGGCTCGTGTCCCTGAGTTCGACCTTGGTTTCTTGCCAAGTAAAATAATACAACCAACTGATTTTTATTGTTATATTTAAATGAGGTGGTCTTTTGATGATCCCATTTCGACCCGACTACGATGACAATTTCAAGTGTTAAAACAACACTATTAAAGGGTTGATTTAACGGTTCATCACCCTTTGGCATTTATTTTATTTGCACTTTAGTCCTTGTTTGATTGAGATTGTGTTTTGCATGTGATCTGTGGAAAATTTACATTAAAAGTATTTTATTTATGTGTTATTGTTTGATGCCTTGAAATAAGAGAATTAAATATAAGTCCAATCTAGCTCACATAACGGGCCTGTGAACGAGATTTTTTAGACTTTTTTCATGATTTACCCTACATTTTTCACATGTGTTTTCATTTAGTCTCCAGACTTTAGATAATGGCATTCTGGTCAATGTGAGTTTGCATTTATTTTGCATATTAAAAATCAAATAAAAATATCAAAACTCTTTAAAAATTCTACAAAAAATCGTTTAGCCTCCTATTACATACATCTTGCATTGATTATTTCAAATTTTCAATATTATTTTTTTTTGTAATTACATAAATCTTGCATTGATTATTTCAAATTTTCATTATTTTTTAAAATTCAAAAAACTAATAAAAAATCCCTGTTTGCAACCAAAAATAAATAAAAAAATGTAAACATCTTTCCAAAAATTCTAAAAAGTTCATATTTGCTACTTTTGATTTTTTTTAATTTCTATCCAACTTTCACATTTTACTTCCTCACAGAATTATAAAAAGCAAAAAACTCTTAAAAACATTAAAAATTCACGAAAAATCATTCAAAAACAAAAAAAAATAGAAAATGACTTTCTAGAAAATATTAAAAATCCCTTTTACTCTATGAATAATCCATCCATTTTTTAGCTTATTTGATGTTTTAAAAATCAAAAACATTCAATTTGTTTTATATTTATTTTATTCTCTATTTTTTATTTATTGAACGACTTTACAAAGAGTAGAAAATTTTGGAAAAACCACAAAAACATTAAAAGATTATCAAAAACCCAAAAATAATTTTAGTTTAATTTTCTGATTATTGTTTATGTATTTAAAAATACAAAAAGAATGGTTGAGTGGTTGTGTCTTGATTTTTTTCTTTAATTATTCGATTGTTTTTAAAAATACAAAAATCTTTTGATAGTTTAAATAGAAAATCAGAAAACTACATAAAAATATATAATTAAAATTCTTAAAAAATTCAAAATTAAAAAAACACAAAACTTGCACAGGAATTCCTTTATTCTTTCATCGATTTCTCATTACATAGAATAATCCTCGGGATTTATGTAGCCTCCTATACATGTAAATTAAATAGCGAAATTCTTTTGCTACATTTTCTTTATTGATTTTAGCTTGAGATTTAAATAATTTCTTTGTTGAGGGATTTTTAGGGTTGCAACGACACTACACATATTTCTTAATAATAAAAATATTGATTTTCTCGATTCAACATCGACCAACTTATGGTCCTCAATGCTCAAACCCCCAAAAAATTATGCACAAGGCTCGTCTTTGGAATATCATGTTGGGGCTACTTCTTAGTCAAATCTTTGAATCTTCTCCATGCCTCATGAGTAGGCTCATGGGACATTTGGAAGAAGTTGGCAATCAAGGATAACATTTTTTGAGACATCCAAGTGTATAATACTTGTTTAAGAATGTGGACCTCAACTCTTCCCAAGTTGTGACAACCCTTCCCAAGTTGTTGATCCAATATAATGCTTTATCCATGAGACTGAATGTGAAGGTTATCATCTTCACTACCTCTACTGGAACATTGCGTGGTGTATAGTGCCACAAATGTGATCAAACTATTGGATGTGTACATATGATTCTTCATTTATGTGTCCGTGGAATATTGGGAAAAGTGGTAAAATGGTTGTCTTAAGCTCAAAATACCCATGAATCGCAGGGATCCTAATTCATCTGTCATGCCCCTAGATTATAGGCATCATTAAGGGTAAGCGTAGACACCGACTCAATAAGTGGATCATCTCCTCCCTTATTCCCACCTCTTCTAGGATCTATCCTCTTTTCTCATGTATTGTATGTCATTCCTTGACTCGATGGTCTTATCTCTCAATCCATCTTGGAAATCAGCATGTTCAATCAACTATGCATGTATGGTTTGTATGCAAACTAACATCGTGCTATTTATCTCGCTATGCTCAGCCATGGAACCTTTTCCTTTCAGTGGCATCAAGTGCACTATCTCGATTTCTGCAAGTGTACACTGCACTAGATTAGTCCTCAAGAATGGTGGAGTCTCAAATGATAGTTCAAGATTAGAGTTAATCTAGAACAATGGATTGGATGAGGTGAAGGGTGAAGTAGAGAAATAGGAATACTCAGGAAATGAGTCTTCCCAAGTAGAAGACGATCCAATCGGGGTGTGAAAGGAGTTCACAAAATCCAAATGAGGAATTCTCCAATCTTACATATTCAATACCAAGAGGAAAGGTGCAAGAAAACAAAGGTAAACACAATAAGAGAATGAGGAAAAGGCGTGAAGGGTGTAGGAGGATCTTTACACTAATAAAATAAACAAATACAAACCCCCAATTCACCAACTGGACACAAGTGGAGACCGTAAGAGTTCGATCTTTTATCTTTTCAATTTTATGTTTAGTGAATCTACAAGAAGTTGCTTACTACCAAATACACAAGGTGAGTTGCCTCTATCGCCTAGCGTACATCCTCAAACCTCCCCAAATAGTGGTGCTATCTTCCAAGGATGTCGGCTTCAATATCATGCCTAAAGGGAGATAGGAGGCTTTGCACACCAAAACAATTTTCTATGGTCGGAGGCAAGTGTTTAGAGTTGCAACCATACACCGAAAAGTGTTGTACAGGTACTTAAGGTACAATTCTACAGATTTGAGATCTATCCTTATAGGTGCATCCTCACTCACTTTGTCTGGAGATAAGTACATGGAAAACAATGAGGGGGTTACTCTCCCCAAAATAATGATGATTTGTTCGTACATTTAATTTTAGGGTCAACTTTTCTTTAGTAGTCCCACTTTTATACAGTTGTCACCTTTTTTGATTTTTTTTTCAAATAAATCATCTTTTGAATTTCCCGATTTAATTTTGATATTATATGAGTGATAATTGAGTAGGAATTCAGAAATGCCAATGCGCAGAAAAAGTTATGATGCATTCAGGAGATAGAGGATGTGTACCTTGTTGCCATCACTCTACATGCAGGGTAATCCGCACGAAGAAAAATGACAGAATAAAACTGACTTAAATGATTCACGAGAATCTTCCTAGCAGTAACCTATATTAACGGGCAAGAACAGGTTAATTTGACTAAGTCCAAGCTATCCTCTATTCTATAGGTACAAAAATTCTAAAAAAACCTACTTCTAAGGTCTCAAGCACATAAAAGTGTGAGAAAATATAGAAAAAGAATACAGTAAAATAAACAAATCATGTCCCCCAAGTGCACCGGCACTTGGTGAAACAGACCCTGCACACAAGGTATATAGTGGCCATTTAGAAAACAAAAAAGTGGCAAGTGAGATTAAATAACAAATTTTTATAAGAATAATGAATGAATAAAATTTCTAAATAAAAAATTTTCTGCAAAATGCTTCGAGTGATTAGTGTCCTCCAAATCTTCTTCTCCTCATCCTACACTCTCCTACAACTTGATGAAGAAATAAGCCGCATCTGCTTCACTCGAGTGCACCGACACTCCTAAGAAAGCCACCCTTGCTCATCGAGCCCTCGCAAGAAAGAGGAAACACAAGATAATGTAAGAGATACACTTAGGAAAATAGGAGCAAAAATAGTATGAAAATAAATCCAGAAAATATAAACAACAAAAAAATGAAGTGGATATGAAGCCAAATGATAAGAGTAAGTGAAAATGGATCTCAAATGAATTCCTAAGTTCGATCTTGGGGAGCTTTCGGTGTTCGATACATCGGATCTTGCAAGCGTTGTATAAGCTATCTTATGGCACGCGATATTCAATTTGAGTTCTCACTCCCCAACAAGATGAGAGTTCACAGTACATATATACAAAAATATATAGACAAAAGAAATAAATAAATAAATGACAAAAATATAGACAAAAAATGTGTTGGTGATATACGCAATGAAATAAATGTCAAAAAATATAGAGAAAACATGAGAGAGAAAAACAAGTATATACAACAAAGAATAGCAGGTCAAGATAAAAACCTAACTACCTTGTATGTGCCTCCCTGGCAATGACAGCAGAGAAATCCATGGTTTTAATTATTGAGAATTTATTTGTAGTGTTGTTGCAGTCCTAAAAACCCCTCAACAAAAATTAAGGTATTTTTATTCACAGCTCAAGCAACAAACAAGAAAAATAATTTCAGCATGAGAACTATGAGTGTTATTTTTTTACATGTATAGCAAACAAGATTGAACTCAAGGAGGTTAAAAAAATCCAGAGGGTTATTAAATCAATGAAGGAATTAATGAAATAAAGAAGGAGAATCTATGAACAATATGCTAGATTTCTGTATTTTTTTTACTTTTTTATGAAATTTTAATTTTATAATTTTCTATTTGATTTACAGATTTGTATTCTTTATGATTTTTTATTTTGCAAATTTTTTAAATTTTAAAAACATCAAAAATAATAGATAAATAAATAAGGATTTCAATGAGAAATAAAGAGAAAGACAACTTTTGCATTTTTACAAAGTGGTAAAATATAAAATAAAATTAAACAAAATTATTTTTGAGTTTCCATAATTTATTAATGTTTTTATGATTTTTCGATAATTTTCCAAATTTGTTAAGGCTTTTTAATAAATCAAACATAGAAAATAAAGAAAATAGAACACAAAGTGAAAGCTTTTGGATTTTTAAAATTGAAAATAACATTGAAAATAGATGAAATATACACAAACAAAAAAAAGAAAATTTTGAATTTTCCATAAATATATTTTATGGTTTTTTTATTTTTATATGTATTTATATGAATTTCTAATACTTTTGAGTTTTTATGTTTTTTGGTTTTTATGAGATATAAAAATGCCAAACTTGTACAAAAATTAAAATAAATAAAAATACACAAATAGCAATTTTTATAGATTTTTTTGTATAAGTTTTTTTATTGATTTTTAAAAGCAAAGAGGGAAATTTTATGGAGATTTTGAATTTTTAAAAATAATAAAAATGCAAAATAAAATTTATGGATGAATGATATGCTTAACAGAAGCCTAACATGATTTTGTAGAAATTTAGAAGGTATTTTGCTAATTTTTAATAAGCAACTTTATATGCAGACTCTCAAGGCTATGGATGCAATTATTTGAAGTTTTTAGACTAAATATTAACATATAAATAAATGAGATGGGTATTTGTGCAAATTTTCCAAAAAGGGACGTGCAGTTGCTTGTGCACCTCGCTAAAATGGACCTATATGTTAATAAAATACTTCCAAGGTCCAAATAGTAACATGAAAAGGCGGTATTTTTATTGCAATAACCCAAATATCATGTACGGTGCACGCCTTGTAGTTCAAATAGGACTATTAAGATAAATAAATAAAGTGTATGGATTAAAATGCAATTTTCCTAATAATTACATGCAGACGCATGTCCTTATAGGACTTATTTATAAAACAAAATAAATTTAGGGGGTTTGTCACAAATATACCCTTTAAATACGTGGCACCTTGAACGTACGTGATGTGAGGTGGCTCTGGTCCAACGACTGAAGTTGATGCGTACGTGAATGGCGTGGATCTGTTCTGGAGATTTGATTAACTGCGTGAAACTGGGTGAGATTGAACGATCGAGATCAAATATGGAATGAGAGTTCTTAATCGAAGGTCCATGGGGTGCTCTGGATAACCTTTGAAACATGTCATCAACGATGAACTCTAATCGGTTAATACTCCCTCGTTATCCAATCAAATCAACTTCGGAAACTTTAAGTCACTACTGGGGTTCTTCTTGGGCAATCAACAACTGAGATGATGGGGCTTGATGAACACCAAGCACGAGATCTTGAGGTCGTAATATGATTATCTCCAAGTGGATCCCCAGGTTTTGTTTTTTTGCTCTGATAGGCATTCTTAGACATACAATGTAGAGCTTGTGCTTGGAGGAAGTCTCTGGTCAAGTGGTTAGGTCAAAACATGGGAAATGATGATTGAGTGGGTGTCTACGGTGAGGTATGCTCAGAAGGGAGATCGGTCTTCAGACCTCAGAAGATTTGAAGGTGGGTAGACGGTGGAAGATGTGAAGAAAGGATATGTGAGGATGATGGTCGGGTCAGGAACTGATTTGAGTGATCGAAACACCTCCGATCATGCAGGTCGGAGGAGAATGAAAGTGAATAGACTTAGATTAATACAGGAATTAAAACTCGAAATTAAAATTGTAGAATAAAAAATCTATCTAAGACTATCTAAGGTGGAATGTGAAGTGGAAATCATCATCGTTCTATTGTGTACGGAATGCGATAGCGGAGGTCTCTGACCACGTAACAGATCTCAAATTTCAAGCCTGGTTGCGCACTCCCAGTTATGGAGATGGAAGCATTGTCACTTCCTCGACTCCATAAACCAACTTCAGGCCTAGAAGAGTATGAAAAATAGATCTTCTCATGCAATGGAGTTTCAAGTGGTATAAATAGACATATGACTACAGTGGAGTTTGATTTTGAAATTGCAAACTCATCAAGGCACAATTATGGATAGAATGGGATGGCAATGGAAAATGATGAATGGGCTAGAAATTTGACGAAGGAATCAGGTGACATTAGGTATTAGAGGCGCGCAGAAAATTAGGAGAAGGAAGGGGAATGAGAAAGGTTAGTAGGAATGGCGGGCGGACGAGACAGTTGACCTAGGTCAACCAATCAGGAGGCTCGCTAATAAGATAGAATAGGCAAGATGACAAAAATTCAATAAAATTGTTAAATAAATGAACTAGAAATCGAATATAAATTTAACTAATTAAATAATGTAAATAAAAATTAAGGATGCAATAAAGTTAATGTAGATGATTTTTAATTAACTAAATAAGTGTATACAAGCATTAAAATAAATAAAATGTATCATTCATAGGTATGTATACCTATATATACGAGATTTTGATCTTTAATCAATTAATTGAAAAAATATATAAATAATTTAATATTTTATTAATTTACAATCTTTTACAGGGGTTTTATCGGTATTTTTGTTAGATTTTAAGAATTAATTTATTATGTTAAATAAATAGGTATATGTGCAGTATATACATAGTGATACCTATAAAATATATACATGATTTTATTTTTTTGTTGATTTTTGATTCTGTGATTTTGATTTGTAATTAATATAAGTCAAATACAATATTTACATTTAATTAAAAATACAAAATTTGTAAATATGCACAAGAAAATAAATAAATAAAGTATATAGTATACATAGGCATAATATACAATAGTGCCCCAATTAGCCACATTGTGCACCTTAACTCTGATTTTTATGAAATCATATCCATTTGAAAGATTATTTCATTTGGACTACAATGAAAGTGAGTTTGATGACTATGGAGTTTCGGTGGAGATATTAATCTTGCAAGTTGAGCTTTGTGGTTTTTTAGAGTTTAGTAATTTATACAATATGCACAAACTTTTATTGTAATTATTTATGTAATTTACAAAGGATTTTTAAGCATAATTTTCAAGAAGAAATCATTTTATTTAAAAAGAATTTGATGATAAATAAATTAAAGAAAAGAATGTGTATTATAGACAGTAGTGATAAATAATTTTCTGGAATTTTTGGTATTTTTGGGCTTATCTCCCCCTACTTTATTCCTTATCCATCAGGTCAAGTTTTGACCTTCCCTCAAGGTTTGAGTCAGCATGTATTTATTACATATAGATATTCTTTTAATTTCTTTATTTTTTCTTTATTTTTTTATTTCTTTATTTTAGGTTAAAATAGTGATAAATATACATCATTTGCATGAAAATTAGGGTTAGTAAAATAATGAATTCATTAATATTTATAGGTATTTTATAAAGAATTATAAGCTAAAATAAATGAATAAAGATGATGAAATGTATATTTATCACTTGTAGAAGGATGTTAATCCCCCATAGATATGTGAATGTATTTGCTGTAGGGAAATATACTTCTCTTTTTAGTATCATGTCATTATACTCTTTCTCAAAATAAAAAGTTCCCTCATAAACTTCATCTAGAAGTACATTTGATGAATGATGCAAAGGTATATGCTCTAATTATTGACTTGTGGCTATTATGATGCATATCCTCTTATGCATTTGAAAGTTTTTGATATTACAATACTCATTAAATATATATTTTGGCTTCTCACAATATTCTTATCGACATTGTCATATAACATGAAAATAAACTGATCATGTTAATATTTTTGTAAAGATGTATCCTTTGATTTTTGATTCCAACTCAAATATCTCATTTCTTGGAATAGGCACAATTTTTCTGCAACCAAATACACATAATTTCTCAAAAGAAACATTTTTTCCTTATCATGCTCTGCCAGAGATATCTCCATCCAAAACAATGTTTAAAGACATGTTGATCACATTTGATGCAATGTCAAAGTTTCATCCTCCAAGTGAATTGGGCAGCTTTGTCTTTAAACATGACACCAGACCAGACTCTACCCATGAGAGTTGTATTCGTCCTCTCAATAACACCACTCAATTATGGAGTCTTCAAAGGATTCTTCTAGTGTCAATTCCATGGGACCAGCAATACATGTCAAAGGATCCCATATACTATCATCCATTATCGTTTATGCACTTCAACTTCTTTCTTGTCTGACTCACTACGCATGCATGGAAGTCCTTGAATATACCGAGGACCTAATCCTTCCTCTTTAGGGTATGTATACATAGTTTGCTGAAAAGTTCATCAATAAAAGTGACATAATAGAGTGCATAATCAATATATCTAATCAGAGGACTACATAAATCCATGCAAACCAACTCCAATAGTTATACCTTCTTGAAGGGTAAATTATTTTTTAATGTAACTCTAGATTGACCAAGGCAATGAGTCCATCTTTCTATCTTTTCTTTCTTCACATAGAAGATTTCTCCTAATCAAAGCATATATTGACTTCTCACTCATGTGGCTGAGATTCCTATATACAACTCGATTGAGTTGTCATAGTTAACATTCTATACATCTTTGGAAACTAATGCCTACATAACATTGAAGTTATTGTTCCACTTCTTCCCTTGAACTATAGGAGAATAACGCTTGGGAATCTCTGATTGCCCACCACTAAATATGTTGTAATAATCTTCACTCAAGTTTTCGTATCAATATCAAGTATGAGTACATAATTGGAGCATACCTATCATCTTTGAACTATAAAAGAACTCCAGTAGCATTTTGAAAAATGTAACACCGCTATAAACATTACTAAATCTAAACCATTGTCAAGTAACCAACAAATGTCGTCTCTAGCGACATTCACCATATCTATGACAAATACAATAAACAAATCATGTCCAAAAGTGACAGCAACATTCTCCGCATCTCATCATACATAGCATCAACCTCGATGGTCTCTAAGTAGAAAACTCCATCATATGTGGAGCTAGTATCGGATTCTCCCCAGTGTCTAGAAGAGTAGCAAGTAGAAATAAAGATTCATCTTCATATTATATTTCCATACTGAAAAGATTGTTGAAAATACATTGGAATTCATTTAGATGATCTCTAAGAGAAGCATCGTCTCGAAGTTGTAGTCACATCAATGTTCTGAGCAAGAACAACTTGTTCATTGTATTCGAAGTCTAGAATTTCTTTAATTTGAGTGAAAGCATTTGTGCAAGAGTCTCCTTCTGAATGTGATTATACACATTCTCATTCGCCAACTGTTTGATAAACCCATAAATTAGCTCATGTTAACATTCATATTTTTCATCACTCATGAATTCGAGCATTTGTGTAAGAAAAACTCCAATGTTGAATGGCATTTTCAAAAATTAATCTTGTATGGTGTTTTTCCCTAAATTGCATTTTAATTCTATTTAGAATGTTCATCTTGTTAGTACCAGTACTCCATGTTATCAATTAATATGGCTTAAGACCACTCATTAGGAATAGATTTCTCAACATATCTAATTGCAGAAAAAATACCAAGTTGATAGGCAGATCATGCATGGAATGTCAAATTCAAGGCAACGACAACCACACATAAATTCCAAGCATGGAATAACCAATGACAAATACAAAAAAACTTAACATAGAAACCTTTTGTGTGAGGGTAAAATGTCACACGGTTGATCGCAAGTTATAACCGGGCATTATAATCAGATTAGTCTCCTCTGATGAGCTCACACAAAGTCGAACTTTGTTGCAGTGTTGGAGGAGATTCTTTCTTCTCCTCTCATTTTGATTTGTTTCTTGTGCTATGATAACTTACGACATGTATTGGCATGCAATTTTTCCTCCATCGAATTCTCTCTTATGGGGAAGTTTCATTAGAATCAAGGGAGAATCAAAGTTACTGCAAACCAAATATCAGGATGTTGTCAATCTAACTTCCATGAGGATTATTAAAGGTCCAAATTGCCATACATTCCTTTATGGAAGGAAAACTATCCATTAAATTGTGTCATGTCCTCAAACTATAAATATAGGTTGAATTTATCGTCTGGGCACAAGTTCTCCTGGGGACAGCAATGCTAAGAAGGTGGTTGCTATGGCATTTGTTGTAGTAGATGATTTTGCTCTGGCATATTGACGTTATACTGTGGATCGTTTGTTGAACATATGCTTGGTATATACGATGTTCTACATTCCTTATGCTCTTTTTATGCCTAATGCCACTTTATAAAAGTAGGTAGAGGTGAGATCAAATATGGAATCAATGCTCATCAGGAGTTTTTGCAAGAAACATAAATTTTACTATTATGATAATAAAGAGCAACGCTATCAAAAAGCATATATATGTCCTACATGCCACTTTTCCTAGGAACAAACCAAGGGTAGAATGATGGGAGGATTTATCCTTGGTGCTTTTGCGAAATTGCATGAACATGCAGTCCACAAGCTCCCTCTTTCATTCTCCCACCTCTCCTTTTCAATGAGAATCAGATTTGCCTTTTCCTCCAGTGCCGATGAAAGATGGTCATTCTCATCCGTTTAAGCAGTGGAAAATCTTGCGTCATCACACCTCTCAATTATTTGAGCACCATATCTTTGGAAGGCAAAAGACAGCCTCACTTTGACACACCTATTTCCATCAACCAGATCATCTTTCCATTAATTTTTTTTAAAAAATCTGAACATACATGTAAACTCAAGTACAGGAGGTGAATACAATGATGGCCTACTATTACAATATTTGCAAAAGTAATCATATTGTAACTTGATGTATCTCTCGAGTTCAGGAAGACCTCAAAGATCATGAACTGCTGGTAGACTGCCTGACTAGCTCAAGTTGTTACATGGTCAGAATAATAGGCAGGAAACTGCTCTATATGGTAAAACTCCTTACTCTCAACAATCGATGAGCAAAAAACTCCAGAATTGCGGCAGGGTGGCAAGGTCCACTGTGAAAAGACCACATACCACTTTGACTTACATGAATGCATGTGTCATGTTCCCCGTGACAACACAATCCGAAATTCAGAAATGGAACACAGCTTCATCTTCGGCTCAAACTTAAAGTTCTGAAAAAACCTGAGGGATGCTGGATGCCTTCACTGGCCAAAGCTGCATCTTGCCCACTATTTCCCTCTTTTTGCAATTCAAAATTAACAGAACGTCTTGTGGTATCTGTGAAATTGGACTTGGCAGGGCCTAGTTCAGGATTTGAACATGTCTTCTGCCTTGACGATTTCCTGCTATTACTACTTCCTAGGCTAAGAGTGAGCTCGAGATCGCTGTCTTCATTATCGCTTAGATGGGAGCTTTCTATGCACAACTTATCATTTTCTTTCTTCTTGGATAAGTCTTCCAAAGAAAAGAAGCATCTGTTAGGACCTTCCCATGAAAAAAGATCGAGGTTGAGTCCCCTTTGCAACTTAAGGACCTCTACTTGGGATCTTGTCTCTGCATTCACACTGTTCTGATGAAATCCTTCATGGGTGTGACCAAGAGAGAATGTGTTCTCCCTGAATGGTGGAGAATGGTTGCTCAAGTAGCTAGATCTTGTGTCTGAAAGGTCCTTAGAGGTTGCCACCACGATAGAATGAAGTCTCAACTGCTTGCCCATTTCTTTCACCAGCATTTTCTGTACTTCGTACAGCCGATGCAACTCTTGCACCTGCACGTTGTAAACCGATTGATCAGAATTTCATAAAATTAGATTCATACAAATAGCAATAACCAACTCTATGCTGGAAATATATGCGTAGAGAACAGAAAGGTCGCAATTGAACCTGCTCTTTGAAGATCTTTTCGTGCTTGAGCATTACATTGCGTATGGAGACTCTACTGTGGTCCTCAAGCAGTTTTTCCATGGATGGTTGAAATGGCCAAAGACCAAAATCTGTATCCCCCAGAACAAATTTTCCTGATGCAAGCCAGTTGGATGCAGCCTCAGAGATGACAGGAGCGCCGTTTTTGTTATCTGTCGGCAAGACTGTGAAGATATTCACAGCAAGTTGCACTCCCATTCCTATACCTAGAAAGTAAAAACATTGGGGGTGTCCTTAGCTGCAGAAAAGCACTAAAGGAAAATAAAACTCATCTTATAATACATGATTACGGTATCGCTCCACAATTTAGCACGAGAAATGTGCGAAGATCTGTTGTATTTCTGAGTGACCCTTAATATTTCCCACTTTTGAGTAATGAACCTTCTAAAATATTTATCCTGGATACTAAAGGAAAGAGCTAACCTCCAAACTCATTGAACTTCTTACCTGCTACAAGTCATAGTCCGTCCTCTTTAAGTCCATTCACATACACCCCACCCTGACACACACTCCAAAAAAAAGCACCACCGTCATGGAAAAAATGAAAGATATCTTAGAGAGTCATTCCTAAGATTGGGAAATTCAAATCATAGTCGCAGCATGCAAACCTTTGGTGGGAACCCACCTTGAGAGTAGAGGGGTGGAAAGCACGGGCAAGGTGAACCTTGTGGAATGGTCTAGTGGTAGAAGCAGTAGACTCCCGCTCAAGTGATCGGGATTTCAATCCCACAACACCACCCTCACCCCCTTAACTAGTAAAAAGGCATAATCAAGGTGAGATTTCTCTATATAGAATAGGTCTACAATGCACATCAAAACCCTAAGTGAAGGGCACATGAGGTAGACCTTGTTCGATCGCAATGTTGCAAATAGCAGATGCAACCACGCACAAACAAAGATCAATCAAGCAAGACGCAAACATGCGGATTTACAAAAGTTCACTCGTAACATGTTATGTCCTTAAGCGATGGCAATCGATTTTCAATATGTGAAGAAAGAAGAAAGTACAGAGGATACAAAGAACCATATCCCCAGGGGAGTTTATATACTACTCTCGTACAGATGGATTCCTGAAATAAATGGATCCAAATAACCGAATTACAAATACAAATGCTCCTAAAAAACTTCGCTAGGGGTGTTGCCTCCACACCTCCATAGGGGGGAGCGCACCTGCTCTCCCCTAGACCTCCCCCCAGCTTGCTGAGAAGGAATCGAGACCCCCCATTTTGTTGGGATATGGTACGACAAGAGGGCATGCATACGACGATTCTTCAACCTAGAGATGGTTAGGATTCAGAGCATATCAAGACTACCGGTTACCACGATACATGTATATATATAATCGGGTCATTTGGTTACGTTTATAATGTGTCACACCCCAATAAGGCTTTGGATGTTGAACGCAAAGAGGATAAACCCAACAAATCAAGGACTACTTTTTGTGCCATTCTCAAAGTTCTGACTTTTCAGAAGAACAAAACTTTTCAACGCATATTTCTGGTTGCATATGTTTAGGTAATAGATCCAATGTCAAGATCCACCTTTGGTTATTTTCTCCCTTACAGTAAATATCTAACGTCAGACATACAAGGTAGAAGACCCACATACTGTAACTACATAGAGGAGGAAAGAAAAAATAAACATAAAATGAAGAATATTATGGGAAATTGACCTATTCCGTGGTGAATTCTGACTTAATGGGGAGTTAAAGAAAAGACTGCAGCATACAAAATTGGGATATTTACACCCATAACCCTGAGTAGTTTTGTAATTACCCCAAGAACCCTCGATAATTCATTATTTTACCTACGATCATGAATAGTCCTTAACTCTTACATATGATAACCATGAGTAATTTCTTAATTATGTACATAACCCTGAGGAGTAACTTCCATCCGTTTCTCGGTTAACTTTGACGAAATCCGTTATATAACCGATCTTTGAGTTCAACTTATTCATGAAGGATTAATTACTGAATCACTTCCCAATGGTATGTTCCGGGTCTATTTAGATAATGAGAAGTATATTGATTGTTCCTCAATAACCGAATACTCTTTTCTGTAAATACTGCATATTTGATTCCAACCATAAATCCATTTTCTTCCAGGTAAGTTCCAGTATCGATAAGAATTCTAGTGCGCTCTTAGTTCAGTTCGGTATAGCGCGTGCCTCCAAAACCCAATGTCGTAGGTTCAAATCCTACAGAGCGTG
This sequence comes from Ottelia alismoides, assembly GCA_037367405.1. Classification (NCBI taxonomy): domain Eukaryota; kingdom Viridiplantae; phylum Streptophyta; class Magnoliopsida; order Alismatales; family Hydrocharitaceae; genus Ottelia; species Ottelia alismoides. The sequence continues at coordinate 1,551,138 of JAZKJV010005183.1, forward strand.
ATTCTCTTCTTTGTTATGTTGAATAACAATAAAATCACTTAATAAAATGGAATTACAACTCAAATTTGATCTCCTCTCCGCAGGAGGTCAATCAAAAAAAGAAATGTTACTCAATTAAAGATCCAACTGATCACCACGTCTGTATTGTAAATATGCAGTTATGAGGCGCTCCTTGTTTCAAAGAGAGGAAGATGTGTTATTCACATTGAATTTGATGGTCAGAAGCGAATTGAAAGCTAAAAAGTGTATAAGGATCCCCCGAAAAAAATAGAGATGTCTCCTACGTTACCCGTAAGTGGAAGTATCGACGTAATTTCCTTTCTCTACGCAATGGAAAAAGCTAATCACTATCAGTATCAACATCTTCCCCACGTCACCTGAATTTTCACCTGCATCCAGCAGATCAGATGTACGCTGCTCATACCCTAGACCTCGCCACCAGCCTCAAAAAAAGGATCTGTCGATTCACCGATCATTGACGGTTCTAAACTGCTAAGCTTATATTACATGCTATAGTACCTAGAATTACTACTGGAAAATATATATAAAAGGTCATTTTACAATAGATGCCACTCCTTCCCTTCCCTCTTCCTTGAACCTCCCCATAACCCTTGTGGTCATCTTCGCTTATCCCGATCCCTCCACCATCGCAGGCTGCAACGGTTGCAACCAA